>CM068385.1:7406542-7961987 GCA_034770075.1 Aralia elata | reverse complement strand
GCAGCTCAGAAGCATGAATTGGCAATTTATTACAGAGAAAATGGGGTGGCTTAAGAGAGACAGAAATAGGAGAGCTCCCCCACTGTCGAAAAATGGCTCGACACATATGGACGCCAAAGAACTTTTTGGACAATCAAATTCTCATAGGGTAACTTAAGAAGTATCTTAATTAGCATCTGAAAAAAACAATATACCAGGACATCTAATTCTTTTTGGCAACCATGTGTGGAAATAAGAATTTTAACTGAAGCAATACCATTCCCATATACGTCTTATCAGCATCTTGTAGTTAACCACTTTACAGAAATTTTACAAAGACAATTCAAAGATGTTGGCACCTGAAGCCATTCATCACCTTGAGCAGATTCACCACAAAGCTCACCAAAGGGAAAAACTAGATGAGAATAAAAAAGAAGAAATAAGGCTTGCCGCTGTTGACATGTTCTACTTCTTCAACCTGTATTTTTTTTTTCTTTTTTACTTTCCGGTCAAGGCTGTGAGTTCAAATTGGAGTAGAGGACTTTGTGGCGGACGACTTGTCTTCTTCTCCCTTTTCTTTCTTTTTCCCATCATTGATGTGGGTTCATAGATTTTCTGACGGTTTTTCTGTTGAATGCGTTTTCCACTATTGGTGTCTAATCCAGATTTTAGTCTTTTTTGTTAAATTGGTATGACCGGTGACCGAGGTCCAACCCATTTGGTTTCCCATTTGTTTTTATTTTCTAATAAAATTTTAAAATTTGGTTATTAACTCTAATTAATATTTTTAATTTTTTATTATTTTTAAAAATCATTTTAGTACATTTCTAATACTCCCTCCATTCCAAATTATAAGATTATTATCGACTTTTTAAAAGTCAATTTGAAACATTTTCAAATTCAAAATTGATATGGTCTTCTAAAAGTATTAAACAATGGAATCTAATATTTAGTAGTACTTTTTAGATAGGTTTACCCCCCCATTTATTTATCATTAACTAAACAGCCAAATGAATCTATATCAGTTTGAAATGGTCTCTTATGTCCCATATTCCCAACTTTTAAAAAGTCAACATTGGTCTTGTATTTGGAAGGGAGATTAGTAGAAATTTACCTGTTTTTCCTATTGTACCCTTAAAAAGGGATTGGATGATTAGGAACCCCGTCAATTTTGATTGGTTTTTGAGAGTAGTGAGGGTGGAATTTTTTTTTTAATAAAAAATAAATGAGATGATTGGGTTTAAGTACAATGCATTTTTAGGTTTGGGATGCAAACTTCATGGGGCATGTAAAGCCTAGGTGTAATTTGTATTTTAGTCTTGATAATATTTATTGCCCCACAACAGGATCCGGAAATGTTAAACATAAACTTTATTATGTCATCAAGGTTTTCACTTGTAGCTTTCTTTCATTCTCAGTTTCTAATATTGGAATATCATGCTATAAATTTCTCATCAAACTAACACATCCACTTTGCTTTTGCTATGATTCGTAGGTTCCTTGCAGTTGTTGGTTGGCTCACAAACACTCTTATCACCAACCACACGCTCAAAGATAAATTTGAGCAAGAAGGTAAAAACTTCTGTGCTTGTATGTGTGCATGCAATTACTGCAAGCACTGGGCACGGTCCACTTTTTCTACATGTTTATTTGTTTTTTAATAGTTTCACTTCTTGCCAAGCAGCATAGGAGCACAGCTGGTAATACATCTAGCCTTTGCTGTGCAAGCTTGTTAGTTTGTTGTATACACTCACAAGTGTTGAAGCTAATGGTCTATCTGGTATTCGTGTTACGGGAGGGTTGTACAAGTAATACTTTAAACAGGATCAGTTCACTGAGCATTTCTTGGAAGAAGGTGTTTAGCTGTTATACTGGAATAAAGAAGACATATTCGCACCCTTTCACTAAGAATTGTCTTGTTGAAAGTAGATAGAGTCTATGTGTTTGTGTGACTGGGTTTAGAATCCCCTTCCCCCTTTCCTTGTGATATCCAAAGAAATGAGGGTTAGGTCTATTTTTAGTCCATAGTTTCTGTTAGCACCCTGGAGTGGGGATCAGTAGCTCCAAATGAGCTGAACCCTACTGTGGCTTGTATATACATGAACCGACTTTATGCCGAGCTTGCCTTAAACTGAATCGAACTCAAGTTGTTCACGAGTTCTGTTTAACAATGTCTTAAATAACTATAAGGTATTAAAAGTTTGAAAAGGTATATTATTTGGTCACAAACTTGCAATATAATTATTTTTAAGGATTTAAAGTTTAGAATACATTACAGAAGAATGTAGTAAAGTGGTACTCAAATTCGGTCACAATAATTTAAATAAAAAACATTTTTTTATTATTTTTTTATGATATAATTACAATTCAAATGTGATTAACAATATTATATTGATATCCCAGTGCACACCTGAAGGGTGACAGCAACGGGTGCCCGATGGATGAAAATAAAATATTATACCAAATTTGAATAATAATGACAAATTATTTGATATTATGTATAGATTAAGATACATGAAAAATATATTTCTAATGAGATTCTATATGTTCACAGCCTCAACTGACCCGAATTTATGTTTGTTTCAATCGCCTTTTACTAAAGGAGACATATAATTTAGTTTTCAAACTACAGCTTGTTAGCTGAAATTACCAAAATTAGAGCTGAGCGGAACTCCAAATTCATCCAAGCGTAGCTCATTTGCAGGACCTAACTGGGTGAGGTCAGTGAGGAACCTACACGCGCATCATATATGGTTGTGAACGTACCTTGACCAATTTAAGTGTGCAGGTTGTCTTACAGTTTTCTCACACGGATTGGACAAAACCAAATGGTTTTTCGTAATGTAACAAAGTTCAATTCATTGTGGCTTTATGATCCACAATATTACCACATTGTCGATGGTCATGGACACTTTTTGTTTTGAAACTAGCAGAAGTAATAAAATTGTTGGAGCTAGTTCCAGATACGTCTGGAAGACTGTAAATTTGTGAATTAAGGACTGCAGAGTGGACAAGCACGATTTTCAACTTTCATAAATTCTTATTTCTATTAAAAAAAGGAAAATAAACGGTTTATTAAGAACAGCGTAGAGAGCACATGCTTTAATGTGTCTAAAACATTTTTCATTCCTTTACTTCATGCCCTTACATGTCTGACTTTCTCTCATATATATACTAGATTTCTTCACACGTCATTTCTGTACTTACATAAATATTTTGTCTCTAAACAACCTGAACATTTTGACTTTTCTAGGAAGAAACCTCCTAACTACCCGCATCCATTCTTGCAGTGTTTTTGTATATAAACCACTGAATCTTACATTCTATTTGTAATTTGAACCTTTGTCTAAAGTAGTTGGACTTTCCTCTGTATCCAATCCTGATTAATCTTGGTTTTGACTGGTACATTACTTGCGTCTGGTGAAATTCTAGAAACACAAGTCCATATATTACACTAGGATATCATAATTAACGTAATAGAAACATATTGCCATATAATCGTGTGTATTTCGTCTGTGAAATCTAGAAACAGAAGTCCCATTTATACGGCTAACAGGACATAATTAATTATATGAATCGCTAAACATATGGACATATAATTAGGAAAATTTTGCTGTTATAAAACTTGTTATGTTTTGTCCATATGCTTCTGGTCAACAGAATTTCATTATCACTTGAGCACTCTTGTATGCAGGCATCTCATTGGACCGTACTGTTGTAACTTCATGTGGCACTGGTGTATACTGCTTGCATTCTTGCACTGGTGATAATCTCTCTTTTGACCTTTTATAATAATGGTGTGCTGAAATGGTTCATAACTTTGGTCCTTTTGATTCTTTGGTAGTCATTTATTGGTCACTTAGACTACTGAATATATATAAATGCAAAATATATTTTCTCCCTCAATTTCAATTATATAAGAGATCTTTTCTTCTTTAGAATATTGGATATAGGTGTATTAAAAAGTGTAAACGTGCCAATTTTACTTTTAATTACTTCACATAAGTTGTACCAGTGGGTGTAGTATTGGGGTATGAGTGATTATGTGAAGCAAAGCAAAAGACGGGGAGAGCACCCCCCACTCAACGTGGCATCGTTTTATATGGAAAACTTAAGCACGCTGTGTACAACCTTCACAAATTCAAAAAAAGTAACAAAAGCTCTATTCTTTCTCTCACTTTTCCATCGACACCATCTTCTTTTCACAGCAATCTTTCCAGTTTTCGCAATTCCAAAGCCTTCTCTGATTCTATCGCCATTTTCATGGAGGATTCTTTGCGCTTCCAGCATACTTTAAGAAAAGACCCATAAACCAAACCACGTTTATGTCGGTATTCGGTGACGATGTTAAAAGTTACAGGCACAAGTTTTGGATCCACATGAGATGATGATGATTGATGATACAGATTTCCGGCTACCCAAAATCCAAAAACTTAGCATTGTTTGGGTATTTGTGTTTACTATATAGGTCAGAACAAACCTTAATCTATGATGTTGAATTCAAACGGATACCTGCACTATGCTTAATTGCTAACTGAAGCAATTTAAGAACCCATCATGCTAATCCCCCATTGCAGGAAAACTCAGTAGTTGTGTATCTATACAAGAAAAATTTGAAACCCAATTGAATGATAGTTAAAGATACTTTGGTATGATCAGAACCAATTTGAATTAATTTATTGATTAAGGTGATTTGCTTGATGGAGTAGAAAAAGATCTCAATTCTCTCGGTAGGATGTGACATATGCACTCAAAATATGCAGTATATATCAGATCCCAAATTGTTATTTACTGGTTACCATCTCAAAAAAGAATAGTGTCTGATATAATATGTGAAAGGACTTTGATTGCAAGCTTTTGTTTTTGTATCTAAACCATGAAGCTGATATTCTACCGAGATATTTCTGCATTTAAGTAATTGACCCTTGAAAAAAAGGGTTAGTAACAAAATTCTTAACACTTCTAACCTTTTCCAAGGGTCTCCATCGGACTTGGAAAAGACTGGATTGTTCCAGTAATATGACAGGGTCATAGGATCCGAATTGGGGGAGCACACCCCGATACTCCCTGTCTCAGCGTCATCTGATACTTCATAAGAAGCCGGCTAAGATAATTTGGACAGCAAGTGGAGGTCCTGCTGGATAGATAGACATCAGAGACTGTCGAAGAGAAAGATATAAGTATCCAAAACAGAAGAATTAGTCGATTTCCCTCTGGTTCTTTGGCATGGTTATAAATTTTTGTAACCCTAAATAATCATGAGCTCTAACCATTCTGATTTCTGTATAAAGTTGGAGATGGGAGGGCTCACTCTTTTGGCTCATCATATTATATCTCGTTATTTTTGTCTTCCCTATCGAAAAAGGCTGCTTTACGAGAATGAATATCTTATATGCATTAGTTATTTGGGTTAAGGTTTTTCTTAAATGCTGTGAAGTGGTTTTCTGTTAGGAGTGTCAAACTACTTTTTATGCAATATTTACCTATTTTATCTATGTATTGCCCCATAGTGGAAAGAATGATATAGGAGGGGATGGGTGGTAAAGAAAAGAATTAGCATATTAATTCATCATTTCGACATAAAATTAGTTGGACATATAAAATATAAATCATTTTATTTTTCAATGTCAAAAAAGGCAAAGTTGTTGCAGTTGAGAGGAAGCCAAAGTCTTGGTTGAAAATGGGGGATATTTTTGTATTAGGATGGCTCAGATCCAGAGTACAGATAAGAAAGATGGGCAAATGGAGAATATGCAAATAGGAACTCAACCAAAAGTTCTGAAGCAGACAATGAAGAATAAGATTAGGAATGCTACCCAGTAATTGAATAGAAAAGGACACAAACAAGGAGGAGTTTCGGAAACTCAAAGTGAGCCGCCGAAAAGTTTATGGGGTGGAGATTTCAAACTGGCATGGAACAAGGAAATCCCAAGAAGCTGAGAAGCTTTGATTACAAGGCCTAATCAAAATATCATTGTCTTTGTATACAAGTCAATGACCTCAACAAAGTTGCTAGTCCATTTCAGGAAGAATGGATCTTCGCCCTTGCTATTAAAACAAGCTGCTGAGGATGCCACAAGGATGGTTGTAACCCAACCCGAGAAATTGTTGCAAGAAATGTCAAGAATTTCTTTACCTGCTTATTTGCTTACCATTTTTTTTTTTTTTTTTACCAATAAAATGTAAGTGTTGTGTACATTTGATATTCCTCACGTCACACTTATATTCTTTAGTGGTGGCCCCACACCCATTTATAAAAACGTAGTGAACGGTAACTTGAAAATTTTTATCAAAGTGTGGGGACACAGACGATTTACTATATATATATAATATATATATATATATATATATATATATAGTCTATATATATTTTACATTATTGTCTTTTTTTTAATAATAAAAATTGATAAATTTAATACCCAAAAAATTCATCTCCAAAAAAAAAAGATGGGCAAAGAACGAATATAGTGACTTCATTTCATTACACTTATCCTGCCAATTTCTCTCAATATACATTTTAACAAACATAAATATTATTTTTAGCGACAATAAAAAATTTGTCTCAAACAATTAGTTGGACACAATAGAAATTCGTTATAAATAATTGTGTTTGTTGGAGCCGTTACCAAATTAAAAGAAATTGGAAGATAGTGTCTAAATTGATGTCGGTGATCTTGTAAGTCCGGCAAGTTATTGCCATTAAGGATCTAACTCCATTACAACCCTATCTTCACCAAATTATCTCAATACACATTTAACAACATAAATAGTTAGTTTTTTCAGCGATAATTGTTTTCTGGACAATTCTTATTGTGTCGCTATTGTTTGCAACAAATTTTTATTTTGCCTTCCTTTTTGACGTATTTAGATCCTTTTGCCCCAACTTTTCTCCGTACATATTTAGCGACACAAATTATTACTTTTAATAAGTTAGTACTAGCGACACAATTATTTGCGTCGAATATTATTGTGTTGCTATAAAGTAATTTTTTCTTATCGTTCATTGGTTAGAAAAAATATAAGTAGTGCTCTTTATTATTATGTGGTTTGCCAAACAGGAAGGAAAAATATTTTGGTATGGGAGAGTTTGTGTGGTGTTTAGGTTGTGGGGAGTGATAAGTATGAGAGAAGAATTCATTCCAAGCACCATGAGGATGCTTATACAATAATTTTGATTAATGAGAAGGAATATGGGTTGGGCAAGAAAAGGACCCAGTCCCGTCACTCCTACCGTATTTATGAACCGGAAAGGTTTGTGCTCACAATTGAAAATGTAATCATCAAAGAAGAAGCAAGTTTTTTATAGATACAAGACTCAGAAGTATTGAATCCTCGTAGTAAGGTAGAAATAAAATTCAATAAATTAAAAGGGGTAGACCTAAAGATGAATTAAGAATGTTGCTTAAAAAAGGCAAATAAGAAAATTATAATCTTTTATATATAGTGTGTTCTAGATTCCAAATATTATTTTTTCTTATCATTTGTGACACAGAAATGGTTTTGATTCAATTTTATTTAATTTTACCCGTTAGAATTTTAAGACAGGGGATATTTGAGGATTTGATGGATTTAACTTGAAAGAATTAACATTTTTGATATGAAGAATATAATTTTGATATTTTGTAATTATATGAAAGAGATCGGATTGGTAAACTTTCTCAAAAGTTTAGGTTAGTAAGATTAATAAAGCTGATCATTTGTATCCTTCACATTTATTTATTGTTGAAGCTTACCTTAATCTTTGCTCGGTTTTGCAACTGTCACCGTGTTGAAATAATTTTTTCGATGATGAATATTGTTTAAAAGTATAAACTAAACGTAAGATAAATGGTCAAATGATTGGTTAGTTACTTACATAGACAAATGATGCGTTTTATGAAGCTATGCATTAATAATAAAGTTATCATTGGAACAATCTAGAAAATGATATTGTGTAATTTATAAAACAGATATTATGTTTATTTAATATTTTAATACTTTAGAATTGTGGAGTTTATTGTTATTATTAATTTTTATTTTGCGTTTTATAATTTTTTTATATTAAAAAATCTGCCCCCTGACTGCCCACAAATCTTGGCCTCCGCCCTATATTAGTAGAATATATTCTAGATATTATTAATACATTTGATTATATTTGTTTAGCCGTTACACTTTTAATGTATCTTTTCTACCGTTATAAAATCTTGTTTCGGTACATAGTTTTAAATACTTAGTCATACTATGATATAAATAATATATAAATATACTGCTTATATTAAATAGAGATATATCAGCATACATGTCTTCTACTATCATAATAATAAATAAAAAAATACACGACACAACCAGCAACAACACACACACACCTATACATATATATATAGTATTATATATATATAGTATATAATATATATATATATGATTGGCACTACAATAAACTTTTTCATTGTATTCATTTTGTTCTAAAAAATCAAGAAAAAGGTATATGGGTAGTGTTCAATGTCAACTTTTCTATTTTAAGTGCATATGTTAGAGAAGACCAAAAAATTGATGTTTGAATTTTAGAAAGTTATTCTGTTGGTGAGCCTTTTACACCGATGATATATAATAGTCGGGAGGAGCGGAAATTAATTCTTAAGGACAGTATTCTACACTCGCTTATCAATTCATGTTGGGGTGATAATCTTCTTTAATTTTCTTTTAATTTTTCATTGTAAGTTTTTCAATTAATTTTTATTACAATATTTTATATTAATTAGGTCTCGGATTCAATGAAATTAAGTTGTGTGGGTGTTTAAGTAAAAATCACGTTTCTATTAAAGCACATTATCCCTTTGTAATCAGACCAGGCCATAGCACCATCAATATAATTTCTCTTTTTATTTTCATACACTTTACACCGTATGGAGTGAAAGCTTAGTGTAATGTGAAACAATTTTTATGATGCATGTAAAAAGATATATACACTTTTTTTGTGTCAACTTTTTTTAATTTAATTAGACAGGTAAATGTATTTTAAATTTATAATATTTACGGCAAATTTAATGATATTAGTGCCTAATTGTAATCATATAAACCTCGACATAATATAACAAGACTCTTTAATCAAATTAGTTTTAAGAGAAAATACATACGGAACCGGGATGCTTGCTAATTGTGGTTTGGGTAAATATATACAAAATATGGGAATAATAATGGCAAGCAACTAGACAATGTTAATTTTTGATATATATAGACTATAAGTAGGCTATTTTATTAATGAATAATTTTTGTTATTTTAGTATTTCATTAATAAAAAAATTATTTTTATTTTGGGTGTATAGTCATATTATTTAAACAAATTTTTTTTTTAGTAATAAACTTTTAAGAAAAAATACTAAAAAAAATATATCTAAGAAACGTTCCAGTATACAAAGCTTTAAAATTTCATTGGAGAAAAAGTAGGAAAACTAGTATTCCAGATAATAAAGTAATATTACATGGCTTTTATATAAAAGAATGATTTTGTTTTTTTACCTTCTCACAATATCATGAATTCCAGTTTATGAATTTCTTCTATGATTAATCCAGTTAAATGTTTTTTGGGCCTCCTGCAAAAACAAATGATCGCGTGGCCTAATAGGATTAAGGGCCGCTCGGCCATCCGGAGCGGGAGATTGTGGGTTTCGTAGTCCCATCGACGATTCGTATCTTTTTCTTTTTTTTTCCTTTTTTTCTTTTCCTTGTTTTTTTTCCCCTTTTTTTCTTTTCCTTTTTCTTTTTCCTTTTTTTTTTTTTCCTTTGTTTTCTTTTCCTTTATTCTTTTCCTTTTTTTCTTTTCCTTTTTTGTTTTTTTCCTTTTTTTTTTTGGATACAAAGCTGATTTTATATTTTTTTTTTGACCTTTTTTTTTTTTTTTTTTTTTGTTTGTTTTTTTATACAAGCTAGTTTATGTTAATTGATGACCAATGTCTCACACATACAGGTTATCATTTTTCTTTTCCTCCTTTTTTTTTCCTGTTTCCTTTTTTTTGATACAGCTAGTTTATGTAATTGGATAACCAAGGTCTTCACAAATATATACAGCTAGGGTATAAAAATATAAAACTACTGCAGTATCTTTTTGGTGAATAAAAGAGAGCAGATGTTGTTATCACACCTTAGACAATACCAAATATAGAATCAGAATGAAATTGGAGAAATTTTACTTGCATTATAGCCTAGTATTGACTCACCACATCAGGATTTCTACCATTCTATAATGAAATCACTTAATTTCTTTTTCTTTTTTCTTTTTTTACAGTTCATATATAAACACTTTGTTACCAGAGAAGTCAACATATACAATTTATAGTACTTATTACATAATGAAATTGTGCACCATACATTTTTTTGGGTTCTCTAATTTTAAACGATTTAGTTTGATTGTTGTTTAAACTGTTATAAGGCCAACAAAAAAAATGTCCTTCCTTTTACGTGGGGTTTTTGCTTTCCCCCTACGAGGCTAATCTCATTCCATTTATGAAGAGTTCGTGTTCCTGTTCTATGGAGATGTTTACAGCTCTAACTTTAAACTTGGAAAGTTTTGTATCGTATTTCATTTTTGAAGTAGAATACCCTTCAACTATCTCATTTTGTGTTAGTCAAAACTTTTTATTGAAATGAAATTTTCCTGATATTTTTCACATACCTTGTCGGTCAGCAAACGACAAAATAGGTCAACTTATAACCTCAAAAGTAAGTATTTATCAAACCTATAATAGAATTGGAAAATTGCAAGTTCTTTAATTTGGAAAGCAAGTAAAAAGCAGTCATTCCTGCTTCAAAAAGTAATGATTTCTAGAATCAAATTTCCTTCAAGCATTTAGAGCGGCCTTAATTCGCATAATAATATTAAGACATGTAAACTCCTCTCATAAGGCAAAAATCGATAATTTAATTAGGCACGCATACTCCATAAATTATGTGATTCATATATCACAATTTTATCGAGACATAGATATAAGCAACACATTCCTGTAAATTTGAAACGGAATTTCTTAAGTGAAGATGGAGAAGATATTCGGAAAATTTTAGTAAATTCACGTGAACACACACACACACACTTATATATTGTCTGTTGATGAGCTAAAAGTAAGTACAAAAAATGAGTCCCTAGAAACCTTTAGGAGGTTTGTTTCTAAGAATGTTAGACAAGAAGTCCCCACATCGGACAAAGAACAAAAGAAATGTAGTTTTATTATATAGGAGCACTGGGTACAACACTCAATCGCCGGGCTCAGTTAAGCGTGCATAGCCCTGTGACCCCAAGCGGGGGTATTGAGGTTACTGGACATGGGTTCAGCGCCAATGGGTTGGATTTGAAGTAGCTTGTATCCCCTGCCGCCCATTCCAAGCAACAGAGGTTGAGGCACTTGTTAGTCCGAGCCGAAATCATTTGGGCCTCGTGGCTCTTAAAGCGGAGGGCACTGCCGTTGAGGCCTGATTTCACAGAGCAGCGACTACCTCCTCGCTCATCGGCAGTGGAAGGATAAACGTGGCCCGGTGGTTATCCAAATCCATCAAAAAACCCAATGCGGCTGTCCCCCCCTTAAAGGACAGTGACCTTTTTTTTTTTATTTTTGTGCATTTATAATAGGGACGTTGCAAGGCCCCCAAATAAAAATCCCATATATAACAATTCGAAAATATTAAATTATAAATTTTTAAAAATATCAAAAAATTCAATTTAAACATAATTGCAAAGTCAACAAAAAAATGGAAGTCATAATGTTTTCATTATTTAGTATTTTTTTAGACAGTTTAAATATTTTTATAATTGTGAAGTCAAAAAATATATGAATTACTATCCGTATTTAAATTAAAGTCCGTTGTAAAGGAGGCCCCCAATATAAATTCCCTTCATATAACTAAAAATATTAAATTTAAAATTTTATTAAAATTCAATTGACATAAATTGCACAATTCAATAAAAAAAAATGGACGCCAATCAAATGTTATTAATTTAATTAGTATATTTTTCTAGACAGTTTAAAATTTTTATAATTGTTGAAGGTCAAAATATTTTATATAGATATTCACATCAGAAATTTGAAAAATTATTTTTTTTTTTCAAAATCTAACTACAAAATATCAATACTTATCCTGTATTTTGTGAAAGGAAGTATTTAGTTTTTGAGCCAAAAAACGAAAATATTTTATTTTCGGAAAGGAGTAAATATTTATTTGGTCAATGGGTTGGTTGTATTTGTGGGTTTCATGGAAAAAAAACGAAATAATATCAACAAACATAATGCAACACTAGAAGCACAAAACGTTCGTTCATTTACTTGGCATATATGATGAAGCGAGAAAGCAAGGATTTGATGGCCAATCTACATAAACAACTCATTAAAAATACCGTTCCAAAACGGTAAAATCCCAGTATTCAGCAACGCATGTTATGCCAAACTCACTGTATCTCTGTTTATTGTTGTCTGAAACTAATAGCTCTTAGCTCTATTATGATTCGGATTCACTCTGGTTAAAACTCCAGATAGATATTCAACAGCTAAAAAGATGCGAACGAAAAAAAAAAAACAGATGACAAAACCCCTACTTAAGCATCATCAAGGGCAAGAACTCCAGGTAGCGGTTTCCCCTCAAGTAGCTCCAAGCTGGCACCACCTCCAGTGGGAGATGTGACTCATCTTGTTCTGCAAGCCCAACCTTCTCCACAGCAGCAACGGAGTCGCCTCCTCCGATGATTGTTGTCACTCCTTTCTCGCTAAGGTCTGCCAATTTCTTTGCTATTGCCTGTTTAAAGAATGATAAAAGCATTCAGTGCCAAATGTTCAAGAAAATCACGTAATATGTAACCCATGTTTTTGTGCGACACAAACCTAGCTAGCAATATACTGGTTTAAAAGAGAAATATAGGCTATTACTCCGTACCTCTGTTCCTGCTGCAAACTTGTCAAACTCAAAAACGCCCATGGGTCCATTCCAAATAACAGTTTTTGTAGTATCCAACGCTTCACTGAATGTCTTAATGGAATCCGGTCCAATATCTAAACCCATCCAGCCATCAGGAATACTAGTAGCTGGAACGATCTACAAAATCATCCATGCAGAAAAATCAAGTCAGCAACTAAAGTAATTCAATTTCGATCTTTTCCTTTTCAACTTCTTGTAGAACAGGTTACTAGATTCATAATCAAGCAGTTAACAGCTAACATGCAGAGAATCAACATACCAAGAGAGTAGGGTATTATTACTGAAACCAACCAATATTAAATAATCATGATATATAATATGGAAGAGCAAAAAAGCTAACCTTGCTGTTAGCATCAGGAGCAAACTTGTCGGCCAATAACCACATCAGAAGGGAGCAAAAGAGATACCCCTTTAGACTTTGCCTTCTCAAGTAGTGAGGTTTGCAAGATCAAGCTTATCTTCCTCCACAAGTGATGATCCTACTGACAACACCTTGGGCTTTATAAAAAGTGAACATCATTCCTCCACCAAGCACGAGGAATGTCAACCTTCGCCAGCAGTGACTCAATTACACCAATCTTACTTGACACCTTTGACCCACCAACTATTGCCAGCAAATGGGTTTCTTGGGGATTTGAGACAGCTCCAACTAGATAGTCAAGCTCCTGAGAATAGAAAAGCCAACCCGCATTTCAAAGCAAATAAAAGAATATAGATTATGCAGTACACCCACTATACAGTTGCTAAGTAAAAAATTAGTGTAAACACACAAGTAAACAAATCTCTCAAAAATGATCATTCAGTAATCAGCATGCAAGTGGGAGTCAACCATGTTAATTTGATATAGTAATCAAAAACACTACATGTACAACCTGCATAACAACTGATCCTGCCAACATACATCGTCAAAATGATTGGCAGCATTAAACTCTAAAACAATGACAAAAGATATTGCTTATAATGCTCGTGGATGATACCAAGCAAGCAAAGCTAGTGTACAGCTTAATCTCAAGCTGTTTAGCAGCATTCATAACTCAATGTTAGTTAAGCATGCCAATGCAACAATAAAATTTGCATAGGTTTCTTACCTAGACAAATATTTGTTCAAAACTACATCCATAGCCTGTAAGAATTTACTCTTTGTTTGTGAAATGTGAATTAAGATTTCGGGTAAATGGGGGTCTAGAAAAATTTATAATGTCCCTTAAAACCCAGACTTACAAAAGATGAGCACATATAATCCAAACCCAAACCAAAATCCAAATTTAACATTAATCTACAGTTGTGCAGCTTGTGCTATATCCGACTCACTCAAGTTTCAATGCACACACCATAAATATTGCTTGCAAATAGTCAATCAGGTAATCTGTCGTCAAGCGATTCTTCCAAGCAATCACTAACAACTATATATCACATTAGACAGAAGGATGACTCTAGTCTGAGATGACTGAAATGGTACTCATTGTTGATATTACAAAATAAGCATGCATTCGACGTTATTAATTTGAAGGTCAGTGCTCAAAAAGATTTGAATAAGTGTTCAGCTCTGAAACACAAACCTTCTGCATCAGGAATCCAGCAACAGCAGGCTTCAAGTACTTTGTCACGCCCTCAGTGGAAGCATGGGCTCTATGTGCAAGTGCCAAACGCATCATTAACATATAAGTCTGCAAGAGATGCTAGCTTCTTTGCAAATTCAGGGTCATTCTTCTCTTCCTCTTTATAGAAACCTCACATTCTCAAGGAGAAGAACACCCCCTTCTGATAATTCCAGCCACCAGTTTCTCGACTTCCTCACCAATGCAATCATTTGCAATCTTGACCTAATATATGCAATAAAGCAGGTGAGAATACATTTAACTTCAAACATAACAGGAGGGAAGTTATGAAGCTTGAATTAATACAACACCAAAATATCAAACAGACCTCAACTCCAAGGAGTTCAGACAGTCTTGGGACAAGAGGCTTCAAGCTGTACTTTGGGGTGACACCTTTTGGCCGTCCCTGAATCAATAATTCAACAATAAGACGATCACATTAGTTGATATTAAAATTATTGTCAACATAATTAGTATATATGAATATGATGCTAAAAAGGAAACAAAGTTACAAATAACTTCCAATTTAACACAAGAAAAATAGTCAATAAGCACATAACAACCATTGGATGGAAACTGGTTATAAATTAGATGGTTTAATTAGTCGATATTAAAAAAATTATGTCAAAACAATAAAGAGATCAGATAATGAAAAGTAAACAAGAGGACAAATAACTTCCAAGTTCACAAAAGCAGAATAGTTAAGGCAACATAACAAACAACAGGGTTGTAACTGGTTATAGATTAGCTCATAGGATTATTATCCAAGGTTCCTCAATGATCATTTGCACCAATAAAATTTGTTGCTCATTCCTTTAAATATAGTTTAAGGTCTACCACCAAACAAAAAGCCAAAGGAAAACAAAAATGGCTTTCACAAAATCCTCAAATCATGATGCCAATATGCCAACCATACCATGGCTTTCAACAAAGGTATCACAGAAAGAGAAATAAACAAACAAAAGAGTTCATATAAACAACAAAGAAAATGAACTTTGTGAATCGAACTTAGCTATTCATCGTCAATCTAAACCTTCGAGACACAGCTCAATCATGTACAGAAAAGATCAACCCATGATATATCAGCCCATCTTTTTAACTAAATGAAGAAGCATCCTTTATATCAGAGTCAGCATAAGAAACAGAATTAAGAAAATACTAGCTAAAATATCCCACATGCATGATACCCCAAGGGATTTGGGTTTTGTTTCTACCAATAGAGGTCTTCCCTTCACCATTTGTCCGCATCACTTTTGTAAAATCCAAACATTTGACCATATAACCCAATGCCCAAAAATCTATATAATATAATTTAAATTTCAAAATAGAACCCAAGAAACTACTGCAATCTGTAAGGCAAAATTCAACTTATTATCCAGTATGTTTTCTCTAACAAAGAAATGCTGAAATTTTACATCACAACTCAAATAATTTTGCTTGTTTGTCCAAGATGAATCAATAATTTATCTAGACCAGGCAATTTAGTTAATAAACTGGTGGGTCAACCCAAATTAACTAGAACCAAATGGGTTGGTTGACTACTTTAAATTATTTAAGTTGGTTAAAGTTTGGAACCATATTTTTCTCTAATCAGTTACGTGCCTTACAGCTCTCGTCTTAAAACAATGACCACTATCACGAAACACATGACTGGATGGATAAAGAAAACATCTGTACTTAAGAGACAGTGCATTATAGTTGAATAAGAGAAACAATTTATAGTTTTTTTTTTGTCTTTCTTTTTTTTTTTGGTACTAATAATTCACACTATTAAATAAGGAAACCTTTACACCCGACTAACAGAACCTCTAGGAACTTTGGAAATATTAATTTCTAGTTACAGTATATATGTTGGAAACAAAGAAGATTACAAAGCATTTATATTCCTTTTGTTTTAAACTATAAGATTAATACTCACTTTCTAAAAGTCAATTTTACTAAAAATTACCTAAAAAATATTATTAATTGTGAGATTTTTTTTTAATTTTAAATAAATCATGTCAATTTTAAAGTTTAAAATATCTTAAATGAACTTTTAAAAGCCAAGATTAAAATATTATATTTTGGAATAATGGTCGTGTACATATATATACTCCCTCTATTTCCAAAAATTAGAGATTCAATTTATTTTTATAATATTTTTCAGAATATGAGATACATTTTTAATTTTTTGACTATAAAAGTCATACAAAATTCTCAATATGTTATTACTTATTCTAGGCATATTAGGCATTATGCTACCATTACTTATATTTCTTACTAATGTTAAAAACAAGCCTCCTGAATTTTGGTTGAAAAAATTGTAACCTGCAATAGTGATTTTGAAAAGGACTCTAGTAGTAGATAATTATAATTAAGGGATGATTTTGAAAAGGATTCTAGTAGTAGATAATTATAATTAAGGGATGAATAGGGTAATTTAATTAATTATGGCAGAAATTGTGACTTAGAGCTAGGAGATAAGGAGACTCACAGGAAAGGCCACCATCAATATCACCCCCACCTCGTGTTGACTGCAATAGTAAGCTTAAAATTTGAAATATGGATCGACCTGTATTGGACCAATAACTATTTGGTTCTAACCCATATTAAAAAATAAGTTTATATGGTTTTAGTTTCTTAAATGAAACCATAACCATATTTTGTAATCCATAAGCAACCCAAATCCACTTTTTGTCAGGTCTAAATTTAACCAATGAGGTAAACTAACAAGTATTCACCCGTCCTAAAAAGATATACTTCTTCTGTTGATTCATTTTCGAATATTGAGCTTCCATTGGGCACACTTTAATAAAACTCTTGAAAATTGAGGTTTGGATACGACACACTTAGATAAAATATTAAAGTACTCTTTTTTAGGATGGAGAGAAGAATTGTTTCAATTTTGAACTAAGAATAAAATTAGGCAACTCTGTTTAACCCCCTGAAAATTTCAAACTAATATGAAGATAGCAGGGGCGGATCTACATATTGGCGGGTTGGCGCTGTGCGCGGGGGGGGGGGGGGTGGGGGGGGGCAATTTGCCCACCCTTGACTTTTGGAAATCTTTATTAGTATAGGGGTAATATAGTAAATGGTGCCCCCTTAAAAAAATGTTTTTAACTTATACTAGCAGGAACAGGAAGAAACAAAAAGCTAAAAGATAATCCTTTTTTCACAAACTGCAGACAAAAAAGTATACACAAAGAGTAGAACTTATGCATTGTCTACTAATAAAAATGTCTAAAACATTTTACGGTAGGTCATGCTCCCTATTTTCTCTCTTTTTTTTATATTGATTGTGCATAATTTTTTGTGTATAGTTTGTGTTCAGAGTATTACTCAAACGCTAAAACACAGAGAGAGAAACGCGAGCCAAGAGGGAAGAACAGAAGAAGAGAACGGCAGAAAAGGTTGTCGCGCCATTCTAGCGACTTTTATGTGTTTTTAATTGAAATTTGTATTTTGATGAATTTTGTTATTATTATTTTTAGTTTAATTAAAAGAGTGTCCACCCATACCGAAAATCTTGTGTTCGCCCCTGGAAGATAGCTAAGATAACAGCAGATGAGCCTCCAACTTTCTATTCTTAAAAAAGGCTATTTGAACAAATGTGGACAATACCTGCCCATCGTGATGATTTTTTTTTCAAACAACATAATCCAACCAAATTGATCTAAACAATATAGTGGAAGGACCCCAATCTTCAATATAAATCAATACAAAAAGTACTACACACTCACTTTACTCAAAACCAACTAAAATTGTGAAATCTTCAATATAAAATCCATACAAAAGTTCTACACACACTTTACTCAAAACAACTAAAACTTAACTGCGAAAGAGATTATCTATTCCATCACTCTCTGAATCTGAATTAAGCCAACTGAACAAAAATATAAGTCCAAAATCCCAAAACTAAATACTTATCAACCAGGCACCCCAAGATGACTTAACAACTAATACAAATATGGAAACCAATTTCAAATTTCCTCAAAGCACAATTAAAACAAACTATCATACATGTATATTTTAAATTGATATAATAAGTAAGATCCAACATAGTAAAACAGAATAAGATATACTAGATGAGAAGATAAAATAACATTGGCACCATGACCAAACAAATACTTGATAGTGGGAACGGCAGCTTGGACTCTAGTATCATCAGTGATCTTCAAGTTGTCATCCAAAGGGATATTTAGATCAACTCTCATTTGGATACACTAGTTGGTATTTGCCAAAATTTATTTTTTTATGTTAGGGGTTCTAATAAAGTGTTCTAGATTTACTCATGTAATTATTATACTTTAAAAATATCCTTTGATATTTAAAGGATGATTCTAGATAGTCAACCCTAGCATTCCATCAGACTTGATCTTAGTCCGGTTGTATGTATCAATGGTTATATAAGAGGATGTTTCTATTTATAAATCAATATAAATCATAAAGAAAGTTGTAATCATCAATAGAAGTTTAAGTAAATAGAGGAAAGTTGTAATAGTTTAAGTAAATAGGAGAGAAACGTTTTGGATCGCCATATTTAATGTTTCAAAATGAAAATGTAGTATGTTTACCAAATCGCAATAAGTCACTAGTTTAAACTGTGAAATAGATGATTAGTCCTACGAAATAAGCCAAGTGAACAACCTCACACTACAATATCATCATATATCGATTTTAAATTGATATAATTAAGGAAAAACAGAAAAATATATACCAGATGAGAAGATAGAATAACTTTGGCACCATGACCAATCAAATAGTTGACAGTGGGAACAGCGGCTCGAACTCGAGTATCATCAGTAATCTTTAAGTTGTCATCCAAAGGAACATTTAGATCAACCCTCACAAAAACTCTCTTTCCTTTTAGATCAGCTTCCTTCAGTGATCCCACACTCTTCTTTGTCGCCATATACACCTTCCTATCCAACCATCCAAAACAAAAACAATACACAAAACAAATCAAAACAAAACCAATATACAAAAACAAATCAAACACATGCATATATATATATATACAGATTTATAGAAAAAGAGGGATCGGAAAAACTCACGAGGATGAAAAATTGTTCGGAGTGGAGTGATTTGAGGGTATCAGAGCTTTCAAGCAAAAGCAGTGGGGGAAATATCGAGGAGAATATAAGGATGAAGGCGTAAGATAAGGTGAGGTATGCTAAACAGGGCGATGTGACTAATGCGCACGCAGTTTCCTAAATAATACCAACCTTGGTTTGGGGAACACGGTGGGCTTTATTCTCAGATTACTGTGGCTTTCAGCCGTTCCAACCGGGCTAATTGGAAATTTTAACAAAAACAAAACGTTGACATGAAAATTGAAATTTTATTTATTTGTATTTTGATTTTAATAATATAA
Source organism: Aralia elata (assembly GCA_034770075.1). Taxonomy (NCBI): domain Eukaryota; kingdom Viridiplantae; phylum Streptophyta; class Magnoliopsida; order Apiales; family Araliaceae; genus Aralia; species Aralia elata. The sequence continues at coordinate 7,942,121 of CM068385.1, read as the reverse complement.
ATAGATAAATTTAAATATATTTATATTTAATTTTTATGTTCATATAGAAAATTTTAAAATTTTAATTGTGTATTTTAAAATTTTATTCCTCTAACAGTAATTTATTTTTTAATCATCAGCAACCGATATATATGTACTTGTAAAGAAATTAAATCACCAAAACACTATTAAAATATTTTATGATTCAGAAAACTTATTTTTTTCGTTCAAATTTACTTATTTTAAATTTTATTTAATTTGTCTAAATTTATTTATCTTCTCCCTATTTTAATATTATTTTTGGTCGGTCTTATTTTCTAAAGCTACTCTCATTTAATTATATAAATATTTTCATTAAAAATAAGATGACAGTAATTCATTATAAAATTGGACTGAAGGAATAGTAGGGAAGAGAGGCTTAAACGCTTGCTTCTAGATTAGGTTCTCCGTTCTCATTTTTTTGAGAATTTCATTCATCTTCTCTATATGGAAAACGGGGTAAGGAAGCCGTTGTATTAGTGATGTGTTTTATTATTGTTATTATTTTTATTATTTTAAGTGTTAGTTACTCATAATGAGGTTATAATATGAATTAATCCATTCATGTAAAAATCCAAAAGTGAACATTGAAGTTTTTATTTAAAAAAAAAAACGACTGACTTTCATTAATAAACAGTTAGGATTTAAGTATGAAATAAATAATTTATTATTTAATTATTTGACCTACACTGACGTGTTGCATCCAACAAACACTGGGTTTTTGTTTTTTGTTTTTTTAATAATATTAATATATTAGTGTTTGGAAAGGCATTATTCAGCCAACTTCACATTCATTTCAATCGGGAGATTGTTGGGACTCCTATTTGTTTTGTCCCTAATATAAATTATATTTCTTCCGTCCCAAATTAATTATTCAATTTTAATTTTTTTAAGTTAAATTGACTATTTTTAGAATTAATAATTAAACATATATAAATATATTTTAAAATTATAAAAATTGGTGTAAGTAATAAATTGTATATACTTTCTTTTGGTTATAATCTCCTCACTTATATTTTAACAGAAATAGTAAAAAGATTAGTTTTAAAAATAGTCAATTTAACTTTAAAAGGTCAAAACTGAACAATTAATTTGAGACGGAGGTAGTATTAAGCAAGACTCAAAACATATTCCTTTAACGGTTTATTATGTGTAAATTAAAAAAATTTAAAAAATAAATAAATAATAACGTGAGCAGTGACTGAACTTCCTTCTAGAAAAGATTTAGGAACCTCACAAATTTCTATGGTTGTGTTTCAAAATTGTAGAAATCCTGTGATTCAATTTATTTTCACCTCTCCCTTCAAAATAAATCACTATCAACAAGCCCAAGTCCAACTGGGGGAGTTGAAATTATGGGAGCAAAACCCACCATTATTTGACATAAATATCGGTATTCAATAACAGTTAAGACTAAAGTATTATGATTTTTAAGTCGTAAATTTTATGAGTTTATTTTTTTCTTATGTTTTTGATATTGTAATAATGATAATGTATTTAATTATAAAATTATATTATTCAAAAAAAAATAATTACATTCAGATCTTGTCCGACCAATAGATTAAGATATGCATTTTGAATTCGAATAAATAATAAAATTTATTTATAACTTGATATCTGCTTTAGATCTAATTACGGATATTGTTTGTATTTTTTTGGTCAATTTTATAATCAATAAACTATTTTTTTTAGTTATATATAATGAGGTATTATTATAAAAGTAATCCCTCAGATTCCCATATTTCGAAAATTGACAGCCCTAAATTCTTCACAATTCGAATATCATGAATGCAAGACCCACAGCAGGAGATACCACTAGGCCCACTACATGAATACATTGATGTGATTTCAAATTTGCAAGCAAATATAATGTTACATCAGTTGCAGCTTTAAAGATTTTTCCTACATTATATCAAATTATCAATAAACCTTTACCATTTTGTTGGTTAATGCAGGGTAATAGTCCCCTCTGCGGAGTCTCAATAATTTTTTTCCAAATCAATTTGTAAAATTTTAAAACTTAAAATTAATGTGACGTTATTTGATTTTGATTAATGTAATAATTAATTTTGTAAACTACTTATAAATTATTATTGAGTACAAAATTGTCATTTCAAAAATTAAAAAAATAATACATCACAATTTAAATTTTAAAATTTCGCAAGTTAACTAGAATCAGGCTTGCAAAACTTCAAGCAGCACTTACTTACAAAATTCATAAAGCTCATTTCAATATTCTATTTCTCCAAAAAGGACATAACAAGAAAAAGGGAGACTTCATTTTATAAATTTATACTATTTGACAAGAAAATGAAAATAATAAACCAACTCTTGAGTTATTCAAGTGCTTGAAAGGCAATCCCTGCCTCTAAACACTGCTAGTTTCCTCTGGTAATTTGAACAGAAAATAGGAGGCAAATTAAGACCACCTTATGTTAAAGGGGCAATGGTGACACATCTACAAGATGACCTCATATTTCCTACAACATTTATCGCCTTACACACCCGAATGAAACATAATCTTGCCTTTTTAAAAGAATTAAACTATAAATTTATAACTTTCTTACACAGGAACTGGGACTTTTTCATTTAGGGCGATGACACCTGGGAGCTCTTTGCCTTCCAACAACTCCAAACTGGCACCACCGCCTGTTGATATGTGGCTCATCACATCAGCGACTCCTACTTTCTCTACAGCTGCAACCGAATCTCCACCTCCAATGATTGTTGTAACTCCTTTTGTGCTAAGTTCAGCTAGTTTCTTTGCAATTGACTGCAAACGCAGTTACACCGTTGATTATGCTTCAATATTTTCATAAATTCAAACATATGTATTGTAAGGAACAGTTAACAAAGTATCATTCCCATTACAAGGCAAGGATTAGTTTACACACGTAATGTATGTGGTTAGAGTTCAGGACTGACATTTCCAATTTGGCCATATATTTAGCAAAGAACTTACCGCCCTACATAAATTGCATCCTACGCTATTCCCAGGTTATGGCAAGTACAAACATGTAGCACGGTTATCAGGGAACTGTCAAGCATAGAATTTAATTTTGACAGGTTACCAGCATATATAACTGGGCAAAATCTAGATTATGTTGTTAAGTTTCAACTTTCAACAACTATGGATACATACTATATGAACGGACACCTATTGTTAGGATCCCTATTCCTTGCTCACATGAACGGTCTTATCAAATACTATATGAAATACATGTACTAAGTCAATAGTAGATGAAGTATACTGAGAATATGACAAAGCAACCACTCATGAATAGATTAAATTTGGATAAAGTGATTTTTGCAAACCTCTGTTCCAACAGCAAACTTGTCAAATTCAAACACTCCCATTGGTCCATTCCAAATAACAGTTTTGGTAGTGTCTAAAGCTTCATTGAATGTCTTCACAGAATCTGGTCCAATATCCAATCCCATCCATCCGTCAGGGATACCAGATGCTGGCACGATCTGCATTAACCACCTTAATTTTTAAATTAAACCAGTAATGAAGCCTTGGAAAACTTAGTTCAATAGTTGATATAACAATAGCCAACACCAGTTCCAAAGATATTTTACATGTCACATTTAAGAAATCTTTATGCAACAAAAGGTAATACTTCCTAGTTCCTATAAACACTTTCATAATCATAAGCAAACCTTGCTGTTTGCATCGGGAGCAAACTTGTCTGCCACTATCACATCAGTTGGTAACAAAAGTGAAACTCCTTTGTCTTTGGCTTTCTTGAGAAGTGTTGTGGCAAGTTCAAGCTTGTCCTCCTCTACCAGGGAAGATCCCACAGATAGACCTTGTGCCTTGTAGAACGTGAATATCATACCTCCGCCCAGAAGCAGGATATCAACCTTTTCAAGAAGTGATTCAATCACTCCAATCTTGGATGAAACCTTTGAACCACCCACAATAGCAGCAAATGGCCTCCTGGGATTGGAAACTGCTCCAACAAGATAGTCCAATTCCTAACACAAGAATGATTTAGCAAAGGTGAACTGGGATATCATACAGATATACAATGAAGACACAAAATACTTATTAAAATACTTAAGAAACAAAAATGACATGCAGTGTTTAGTATTTAAGTAAAATACAAATTATCTGAGCAAGATATAGATGCTTGTAAGAAGTAATTAATATTATTCTAGTTTTTTGTATTTAGGACAGTAATATATTTATTAAAAAAATCCAACCTTTTGCAAAAGGAAACCAGCAACAGATGGTGACAAAAACTTTGTTACCCCCTCAGTAGAGGCATGTGCTCTATGTGCTGTTCCGAAAGCATCATTCACAAAAAGATCTGCTAATGAGGCGAGCTTATTTGCGAACTCAGGCTCGTTCTTTTCTTCCTCCTTATAAAACCTAACATTTTCAAGAAGAAGAACACCGCCTTCAGGAAGTGAAGCCACCAATTTTTCAACCTCTGGACCGATGCAGTCATCAGCCTTCACAACCTGTTCATGGATGGTATAGGAGCAAAAGAGAAAACCTACTATCTCAGCTACCATTTTCAAACTCTGTAAGAGTAAGTAACTTTCTAGTTCTGTTCATCTCACTTTCATCTTAACACTGAAAAAAAATTAAATAAATAAATAAACTACCTCAATCCCAAGTAGTTCAGAAAGTCTGGGCACGAGAGGTGCCAGGCTGAATTTTGGAGTGACACCTTTTGGTCGTCCCTGTGATTCAATGTGATCAAGAAATTTAGCTTGAATATATCAATCCATAAGATTCAATCACAAAATAGTGGCAGATACAAAACAGTTGCAGAAAACTATATAAGAAACACCAATCTAGTAAGACAAGTCACAGTAAAAGATAAATTAATAATGTATATCCAGTAGAAAGTAGCAGTTCAAAGAAACTAAATATATTTAAAAAATGGAGCCCAAACTTAATATTAAAAATCACTATTCAGATATCATGAGATGATAATGGATCAAGTTGCAAAGAACATTGAATTTAGGATACATAACTTGCAAATAACAAATAAAGTTTTGAACCCATAGCCAAAATTACTAAATTAGATTAGAAGCCAAACTTGAATAAGCAATTGAACAACAGACCCAATTGAGAATAATGTAAGTAAATATTACAAATGACTATAAATTGAAAATGAAGTCTAAAATGAGCTCAATTGAAAAAGAAAATCAGCAGTATATCATCTAAATGTGACACTTATAAGTAGATTAAAAAGTAACCCACTTACCAAATGACTAGACAGAATGACCTTAGCACCCTTGCCTATCAAATAATTGATAGTAGGAATAGCAGCTCTAATCCTGGTATCATCAGTAATCTCTTGGGAATCATTCAAAGGCACATTCAAATCGGCCCTCACAAACACTCTCTTCCCCTTCAATTCAGCTTCCGTGAGGTCTCCGACGCTTTTCTTCGCCATTGAAGCGACGCCTCTTATGGGTTTACCGGCGGCCTTGAGGGATCGGAGCTTGGAGGCGACATGGACGGACAAAAGAGGGTCGGCGGCGGAGGCGGCGAAACCAAGGCCGTGGGGAGCGGAGCGGCGGAGGAAGCGGGTGTTGAGGGATGCACGGTGGCGGGAGGTGGTGGAAGAGGAGGAAGTGGTGGGGAGGAGAGAAAGGGAAGTGGGTGATGCTGCTGAAGCCATTGTTGGAAGAAGATGTTTTAGAGAGAGAAAGGGAAGGAAAATGAATGGGAGAGAAGAACGGAGGAGGGGTTTGGTTTATGTGGAGGGGAAGATTGAAGGTGATTGATTGGGTGTTGTTTGATGAGATAATACTCTTATCATTGAGGAGAGGTTGAAGATGTTTCAGCTCACTCTTCAACTTGGTACGTATTCACGATGGTCTTTTCCTTTTCTTTTTGAATTTCTATGTTTCTCTTTGTTTTGTCCTCTTTTTTCTTTTTTCTTTTTTAATTTGTTTTTTATTTTTGTTACCACAAGTCACATATACTAATTAATTTATATTTTCTCTATTTTAAAATTAAAGACATAATTTAATTTTTGAAATTAAATCATGACGTATTAAATTTTAAAACTAGTATAACTCATAAAAATTTAAAATAAAATAATTTTTTTGATTTATAGCTTTTGTTATATACTATACAATTATAATAATTATATCAACTAAAATTAAATATATTCACCTCAATTTGAAGTTTAATATGTCGTCGTTTGACCTCAAAAATTAAATTATATATTTAATTTTGAAACGGAAAAAATAGTAAAATATAATTTAGGTGCATATAAGAGATTACTTTGGTGAAATGTTAAATTGGTAAATAGCATTTGAAAAAGACAACAATAAGAAATTCTACAGTTTTTTGTCAAGTTCATACCATGTTTATTATTTTTAAAATTATTTTCAATCTAGGAGTTTCTTTTTCTTTTATAACATTAGAAATATTTTTGTTGTGTGAGTAGTGAGATGAAAATTTGTGATAGTCTCAAATCTTACTTATTTATTGATTGTTGGGGTATTTTTTTTTTTTTTTTTGTCTACTGAACTATTGATTCACTTACGATTTGAATGAACGAGAAAATTAAAGTTACTTCTTGTGACACTCATCTCAAAAAGTAAATTATTAATTTTTCAAGCAAAGTATCGATAAAAAAAAAAATTTCATTTAAATTACTTTAAGAACATTATTAAGTTAAATTAAATGGGATGTTGGGGGTCTCAAATTTGTAGTATCGAAAAATATCTCAAATGATATGTCACAATAATATTAATTGGGTAAATCTCATGTGACTAGTTATGTAATAAATAATTATTAAAATATTGAATACAATGTCTTTTGAGACTCCTTTTTTTTTTAAAAAAAATATTTTTAAGAGTACAATATAATTTCATAATCAAGTATATCATTACTAATTATCATTATTATAGTATTAATAACTAATCAAACCTCAGATAGGAGGAAGAAACAAATCCACAAATAAAACTCACATCCTCAAAACGTGTACTAAATTATTAATGATACAAAAAACATCATTTTTCGGTCTAAAAAATAATTTTTAAAATCAAATTAAGATTATATTATAACAGGTTTATTTTTAAAGGAACCGATATGAAAAATAAATAAATAAATAGACACCATTGGATTGGCCATTGGGTAATATTTTCTCCCGCAATCCTTTCAAAATCTGGCCCAATATATTTGCATTAGCCCAGTTCTTTAGGTGTCTCACTATATCAACTAAATTAGAAACTAAAGCCCAACCCATGGTCACATATATTTATGCTATTCCAATTGATTTTTCGGGGAAAAGCTCATCAATGGCCATATTCCTCTGTCTCTGTCCTTCCCATTTCGCAAAATCCACTCTCCCCAATTCTCCAATTCTCTCCCCAACTCTCACATCTCCCTCAATCCAATCCACTCTCTCAAAATCATCCCCATTTCCAACAAACCCAATTTCGAATTTTTCCAATCAATCTGCCCGAAAACGAATTCCATGCTCCCGAGCCAGAGCTCTGAGAGAATGGCAAGAGTACGAGGCCGCTGTAAAGGAGAAAGACCTTGCTCGGGCTCTTCGGTTCTTGAAAGATATGCCTATTGTGCCCGAAGATTCTTCTTCAGTTGAGTCAACTCGGTCCCAGATTAATGGCGGTGAGTTGGGATTGTTTGGATTGGAGAGAGATTGGGAGGTTTTGGATACATGCTTAAATGCAGATGATATGAGGCTGGTTGGTAGTGCCTATTCATTTCTCAAGGATAGAGGATTCTTGCCCAATTTCGGGAAATACAGGAATATTGGTATTTTTATTTTATGTTTTTTATTTCATGTTTAATTGGATTATATCTGTTATTTGTTGAAGTGTTGTCACTTTTGGTTCAATTTCAGAGGTTCATGTCATTTGATTGTTTATTGATACTCTCTGCTTTATCCAAGTTATAAACTTGTTTATCTCTTTATTGATATTCCTAATTTGTTATACTTAGCTGGATTGTGCAAATGTTATGCTTGATTACTTGTTAAACTTGTTGTATTTGGAAACCTGTTTGGTATTCAATTAAAAACATGCTATAAAGTATGTTAAGTAGGAGTTTGTCTATGGTTTAGAGTTGTATTACATGGACTCTCTAAAATCCATAAGTCGACACTGGGAAAATGAACCAAAATGTTCTAGAAATAGGTGCGTCTGTGTTGTGTCCTTTTAAGGATCCTTCTAGGGGTTGTTGAGTCATGTGCAAAGGTTTAGAGGAATTATTTATCTGCTACTTAATTTGATACTACTAATTTGATACTTAATTTGATACTCAAAATTATTTTACTAATAGCAATAGACAATAGTGAAGTGATTTAAGGAAATAAAACATGAATACGTATTAACATGACTACAAATCCTGCATCCCGAATTGTCTAGAGATAAAGAGATAATTAAAATGGATAAATCTTTCAATGTTCCTAAGTAATGGTTATCCAATGTAACCAAATGATAACAATATAACATTAATAGTTTTTCTCTCTCTTTTTGTTTTGTGTTAACGCCCATGGTTTTAAGCAGCAAGTGCAATCCATGGGAAGTAATCTTTCACCTTTAGACACTCAATAAAAGGCTAAGCATAAACATATTTGTTTTTGCCTTTTGAGCCTTTTGTTATCAGGCATCTATCAAAAAAATATAATTAAGTCACGAAAATGAGGCACTCTCTGTTGGAGAAACGCATCATTGCTCATGTGATCTTGAATGCCCTAATTTCCCTTGCCAGAGGTCCCATATTAGTTCAAGGTTTCTCATTACTGGCATTGAAAATAAAAGAAAAATCATCCTTGGGTAAAATTTGACTTTAATAACATAATTTTCTATCCACACCAAAACTAAAATATAATCAATTCATAAAACTATAAATAGTATGATTTCTGGTAGAATCCTTTTGTACTTAAGGAGAAGCGAGAGTTTAAGAATGAAAATGTTAAAAGATACGTTATACCCTGATTTCATGAGGATTTTTTTTTCTTTCTGAAAAAGATGATTCAAAGTTAATGGATGTGCACTCCGTGGAGAAGAAAGTTCAGATTCAGTTTCTCTTATCTTAAGATAGAGCAAAGATTCATGCATGTTCGTGACATAATTATATCTTTTAGTCTCCATGAGCTTAGCGACTCTGTAATAGCAGAAATGTAAGCAATTGGGTGAATTAATCTTATAAAAATCTAAGAATTTAAAATTATACGATCAATTTAGAACAAAGACAAACTTATACAGCTAGGGTTAGTCAGAGGATCATTAGCCAAGCGTTTCACAACTTAATCCGGGAGAGATAATTACTTTATAATTTTCTAAAATTTCTCCAGTAATTAATATTAATGCATTGATTTCCTTGTTAGCATGTACTTTAAAAGTGCTTGATCATCATATGCCAATAATGTAATTTAAGACATGCTTTTGTAAATGCGCTGCATAAGCTCAAATGTCATGCTGAACAATTCAATAACTTTATGTAAAGTCCCCACTGAAGAATATGCATTTTTCTAAATAAATTAACATTACGTGTAATATAGATTGTAGAGTTCTTTTTGTAAATTAAATGAATTTTAGTTTTGCAGTTCTGGAGGGACCAAGAGACGTTACACCAACTGTATTAAAGTCTTCAACTGGTTTAGAAGGTCGGTGCTGTAGTATCTTTTTATAAATTTTCTCCCAAGGCTGAAATTCTTGGAACTATTTTAATTTGAATCTTTTTTTTTTCCATTTTCTATCGTCTATCGCATATGTTTTTTTTCTCTTTCAAGAATGTTTCAGTTGTTCAAATGCACCACCTTGAGCTGAAGTGATTAATATGTGATACTTCCTTGTGTTTATGATTAAGTTCAAAAAAGTTCTTTCTTACAAATTTCTTTGAAGTGAAATTGTTTGTTTGGATTTTTTTTGTTTGTTTTGTCCCTTGTATAGTTTCAAAACTTTCACCAAAGAAGTGGGGTCTTTCCGGAATTTCTGGTGTTCTTTTGGCTGCTTTTCTTGCTGGAGTATCTTTTCTGGTAAATCAAGGAATAGATATCAGACCAAATCTTGCAGCTCTATTGGGGTTAGCCATGGCAGACTCGATATTCCTCGGTGGTTCCTGTTTAGCTCAAATCTCAAGTTATTGGCCACCGAATAAACGCCGGATTCTTGTTCATGAAGCTGGGCATCTTCTTATAGGTAAATCCCATTTCTCTCAGTATATGAAACATCTAATTGATTGTTAGTAAGCGATTGTTACAGATCCCTGTTTGATCAGTTTACGTGTTAAGCAATGATCAAATGTTAGAATTTCCTCAGTCTCAGTTATATATCTATAGCCTGGGAAAACCAATTTTGCAGACAAGAATGGTAAAGATTTGGGTTGGTAACCAAACTACCCTTCTTGTATCCTGCATTTGCACGAACAAACACAGTATCATGGCCTTTCTAATTTTGTTTATTGAATTCTTGCAACTTGGGACTCACTCTCTGACCTGTACCCGGTGAATAAGTTTGTTTTTTTTTGTTTTGCAGCATTCCTTATGGGTTGCCCAATTCGTGGGGTAATCTTAGACCCAATTGTTGCAATGCAAATGGGCATTCAAGGGCAGGTATGTGAGTGCATCTGATCCTATTGCACCTTATGGTATTTCTTCTGATATTAACTACAAGTCTACAACACACACACACACGTAGATAGATAGATAAAAGAAGAAATATATTAGATGAAAAGAGAGAATACAAGCATAGGGGAAACAAGTAGTACTCCACCTTATAAAAGGTAAAAAAACAAACAGAAAATACTCAAAAAAGAGCATCTCTCAATCCCTACAAAGATCAGAAACTGAAAATCCCCTAAAGGCACTCAAATATTAATTAAAACCTATTCAACTCAACTTTAGCCATTGCGTTGTTCCATCTGTTTTTGTCCAATTTTCTTAAAATTTTCCAACTGGCATAGGGAAACTTACAAAATCTGTATTTACTTACCCATGGATGCTCACCTAGAAGCTCCCTTTTTAGTTAAAAATATATGAATCTGAACCTTTGACTGATACATCTGGAAAGAACTTGAGTCAAATCTTATGACTGCTTTCAAAGACAAAAATACAATGTCTTCATCTGGTACTCGTTTCTCCCCATCATTTAAACTAAGCTCCATCAAACTCTAGAAAATAGAAGCAGAATTTTTCGGAACTGATTTTTTTTTTTTACATCGAATTCGGTGAGTCGGTGGCGAAAACAAAGTTTATCATCTGTTCTGGAACCTTGATTTCTCCCATGTACGTTCCAGAATTTTTCTCATGATTAGTGACAGGCCTGAATTATTCTCTAACAATAAATTGACTTGCACAGTGCCACAGTCTGTTATCAATGTGTGTTTTCTTGATTCTTGAATGTGTATTCATAATTATTGGTGGCAAGTGGGAGCATAAGCTCATTTCAGCATTTCTTTTGCAGGCAGGAACACAGTTTTGGGATGAAAATCTGCAAAATGAGCTTGCCGAAGGCCGTTTAAGCGGTACTGCTTTTGACAGGTGGGGTATTCAGGCTCTCAGCTTGTGTTTCTTATGATTTTTTTTTCACCTAACTTGAATAACATTTTCTTTGGTGCATATGGATCTTAAGAATTTAATTTTTCTCCACTTAATGTCTTTGCCCCTGGATTTTGTCCAAGTATGCCATGTGATATCCTAGATACCCTTCTAAACTTTACAAAGATAAGCAGTTAGTAATTATTAAAATCTGGTCCTCTATACGTCAAACATGTTTAGTGGCCTAAAACATGTGTAGTGGCCTAATTTGACTTCATCAAGTAGTGGAATCATGTGGCTGCATGCTTGAAATAGTTATCTCCCTTGTTGATTTGTTCATTTTAAAAATGTTCAGGTATTGCATGGTGCTTTTTGGTGGGATTGCAGCTGAAGCACTTGTATATGGTGAGGCTGACGGTGGAGAGAATGATGAAAATCTATTCAGGAGCATCTGCATTCTTTTGGATCCTCCGCTCTCTGTTGCCCAGGTCTTTTCTATGATCTGAGCTTTTTGCTTAGAATTTCTGTTGATGGAAAATGAATGTTAGTATTTGTTGTTTAAATAGATGTCAAATCAAGCAAGGTGGTCAGTTCTGCAGTCTTATAATTTACTCAAATGGCATAAGCATGCCCATCGAGCTGCTGTAAAAGCCCTGGAAAATGGAGATAGTCTGAGCATGGTCATCAGGAGAATCGAGGAGGCCATGTCTGCCAGCAGATGAGCTGCAAAGTAAAATTATATGCTACTATTTTTTCTTGTATAAGAAACAAGGTCAGATTCAATGTTTCTTCCCTTTATTTTTCCTAATTGTCCTATACTGCTAGTTGAGAAATCGACCATAGTGCTCCTAATACATGGACATGTAAATTTGGCAGGACAGTGAGCTGAAGAGTTTCAAAGTAAATTATGGTGTAAGCCTCATTGTTCTTATGCTGTTCACTTTCTTTATTTAGCTAGTATGATTAAAGACCTGCTTTTAAGTTTATACAAAATCTTAAGCAAGTAGCCGATGGTGAACGAAAGGCGTCAAGTTGTCCTGTGAATTCCTAAGTTTGAAGTTCGTTCGTTCTTTTTCCTCCAGGGAATGAAGCCAAAGGTCACAAGGATGAGTGTTTTTGTCCATGTGTGGTACAGTACATATACAGAAAGTCTTGTGAAGGTACATAACAAATGCTACTAGCATCGGCAAGCTAAGGTAAGGTCATCTTAGTAGGAGTGTTGATTATGACAAGCTCCTCGCCTTAAAGCTGCCTAAATATAGGAATGATCCTCACTTGTATGTGAGAGTTTTCAAATGGATACAATCCTACAGGTAGATAGCAGACTCTTACCACATCTGGATCATTAGATTTGGCATGCTCCTCAAATATTCATTCAAGCAGCATGTGCAACGCGTAGTATAGATTTAGATAAGCTTATACACCTGTATTCGATGCGAAATTCTTTTAGCAGAATTGAACAGTCGCAAGTAAAACCATTCAAGCTAGGCCGTTGACTAAAATTCAGCATGGGGTGATAAATCTCCACTTGACGCTGTTTTTATTGCCATTTTAAATTTATTCGATATGTACTTTTGGTCTCGAGTTTGTGTGTGTGTGTATATATATATATATCAGAGTGATGGTTTTTTTGATGTATAACATTCCAACAGCAGCAACTTAAGATGCAAGATTAAACATGAGAATGACTCATCTGAGACTGCATTTGTACTATCATTTAGGGACTTATTTGTTTGCAAAATTAATGTGTGGGATATGACTTTTGTACTAATTTATTATTACTACAGATTATTTTATCTTATAATTAATCTGTTATTTAATATATGGACTATGTTTACTCATTTTTAAGGCTATTTGATGACCGATTACAATTTCAAGTAGAAAAGTGGTATCATATAAACTCTCTTTTGAGTTATCAAATAACCTAAAAATCAGAATCATATATTAAAAAAAAGGGGGGGAAAAGAAGTAATTATGGGATAAAATAGTCTGTAGTCATCGGAAAGATATGTCCTGATCAAGAAAAGCAGATTTTGCTGATAGACGAGGATGGAAGGAAGCAAAACAATTTTAATATTACTGGTTTAATGAATTAAATATAATCAATTTATTTTAAAAGATAATATATTTATTTAATTATATTACTTTGTGCATGAAGTGGAACATGGGATTCTCAATCTGTGCTGAATATATTACTTTTTTTAGGAGCGAATACATAATCAGAAGGTATCTAAATTTGCATATAGTGAATTTTTATTTTTTTTTGTCCCAATTCAATTTCGAATGTTGAGTTTGTATACAAAATGAATATCAAGAATGTAAAAAACTTCCCCACATATATGTCCAAAACCAAATCTGTTCTAAGTCTTCCTAATGTAAAAACAAAATAAGCTTTCAAATACAAGTTATGACCAAGATATTTTACAGATCGAGAGGGAGGGAACTAGGTTTATCTGTGAGAGAGATGATCAAAAGTGCGGGAACGTAAAAGGGAAGGAGTTGTGTGAAGGAAGGAATTATACATACTAGTTTAGGGATGGAAGTGATTTTAAATAAAAAATAATAAAAAAATAAATAAATTAAGTTACTTAAATTTAATAAAATTACGTAATTTTGTTAAGTGGCCTTAAACAATTTATCTAATGTTAGCCTTAAAATGAATATTCACACACATATACATATATATATATATATATATATATATATACATATATATATATAGAGAACTGATCTCCAACGGACCCAAACAACGGGTCCAAAAAACGGATCTATGACGACGATTTATGCTATAGCGACGGTTCTGTCCGTGGCTATAGCCGATCCGTTTTTTGGACCCATTGTTTGGGTCCGTTGGAGATCAGTTTTATATATATATATATATATATATATATATATATATATATATATATATATATATATATATATATATATATATAGCGGTTGTGTGTATTTTTGAGCGTTGTTAACATAAAACAGAAATAATGATTACACATCATTTTAATCTTTTGTTTCTTAAATTTATTTGGCCCATTGCTCGGATATCCTATCTGATGGGGACTCCAAGTCAAGAACAAAGAAGAGATTTTTTATATTTATTATTTGAAGTTTTTATTATGTTTAATATAAAAGTAGTTGATGTGATTTATGTATTTTATTTATTAGTGGGGATCTAGGACATTAATTAGTGATTAGAAATTATTAATAAGGGTATTTTAGTCGTTTAGTACTTTTATTAGTCCCTAAGTAATATTAAGGTTTTGAATATATTTAAATAGTGATGTAATCCCCACAAGTCTTTTAGATTACATATTATTGAGATTGGAGTTGATTATTTTATTCATACCGTAGAAGTATCATACCGTAGAGCTATTTTATACATCTTGGTGTTGATACGTGGAGTTGATATACTTAAGAAATCCTAATAGTTTAAACGTAAAGTTTGAATCCTAGTTTATTTTTTATTAATTTTTCGTCCTAAATCTGTCCTACATCATTTTTGGTATCAGAGCTTAAGGTTTCTCCATTAAATTTTCAGTTTTGGGGAGATCTTGGGTTTTTTTTTATAAAAAAAGTTATTGTTCATCGCTGCTGGAGTTACTATTCATTGTCGGAGTACTGTTCATCGCCAGAGTTATTGTTCATCGCCGGAGTACTGTTCACTAAGGAAAGAAAAAACTTGCCTTGCTCCTATGTTGTGCTACTGCTGCTCTGCCTTTTTAGCTGCTATGTTGTGTTATTGCTGCTCTACTTCTAGGAAAGTAACTCTAATCTTATAAATATCTTTTCAAAATTACAGTTTATATCCCATGATTTTCTTACATTTTAAATTTTAGCCCCGTAATTTATACACTTTTCACTTATACCATTTCATCCTTTCAAAATCAGTCCCTACACTTTTTGAATTCATATTTTAGCCCTTATTTTTTATTTTCTTTTTAGTTAGGCCCTTAAGTTATCAAAAAAAAGTTTTATTTTATTTATTTATTTATTTTATAACACATTATCTCAAACACCCAATGTCTCAAGCCATTAAAGAATTGATTGCCGAAGCAAAAAAGTATATTAGGTTTCTTGACAATGAAAGTGACCGAATATACTACCTTATTAATTCATGTGGTTATAGATATTTGAAGCACAAACAGGAAGAACTTAGATGGGATATGGTTGATGCACAAGATTACCTTGAAAATTACAACGTCGATATCAAGATGAACAAAGAAAAGCTAAAGTAAGGAAACGTCAACAAGTTATAGCAAAAAAACTTCGAAAGGCTACTCATGATATGGTTTCTATATGTTTTGCTTTAAAAGATAACATCTCTTTATTAAAAGATGACATATCTTCTATAAAAAAAGGCTTTATTGACTTGCAGACACATATTTAAGCAGAACAAGAGAAAAAAATAGAGGATGTTCCAAATTTTGGGCCTACATACAGTTGTGACGTGTCCATGGAAATTCTTAAAGTTTCAGAAGTTAAACCAGAGATTGTTTATGAGCAACAAATTGTGAAAAACTCTAAAGTTACTTTTGAGTTGTTCGTTACCGAAAAAAGGATGATTCGAGAAATTGATCCAATTCAAGTAGATATTGTTGACTTCGTTGTTCCAGAAAGCTTCTTTTCAGCACCTTTGAATACAAAAACAATTCTCTCATCAATTCTCTTTCAAAAATAATTGAGCCCTACCGCATGATGATGTTGTCGAAGGTGTTTTAAGATGTTCTTCCATTGTAGAGGAGTTCATGACTTATTCTCTCATATTATAGAACTCGAGGTCGAGTTTTTTCCGACAAGAGGAGAATGATGAGGACTCCAAGTCAAGAACAAAGAAGAGATTTTTTATATTTAGTAATTGGAATTTTTATTATGTTTAATATAAAAGTAGTTGATGTGATTTATGTATTTTATTTATTAGCGGGGATTTAGGACATTAATTAGTGATTGGGAATTATTATTAATAAGGGTATTTTAGTCGTTTAGTACTTTTATTAGTTCTCAAGTAATATTAGGGTTTTGAGTCTCTTTAAATAGTGATGTAATCCCCACAAGTCTTTTAGATTACATACTATTAAGATTGGAGTTGATTATTTTATTCATGTATCCTACCGTAGAGGTATTTTATTCATCTTGGTGTTGATACACTTGAGAGATCCTAGTTTATCACACCAATATTTTTCGCTGTGAGGTTTTACTTTTTGCGGTATTTTTTATAGGAATTGTAGAACCAATTGTATTCGGTTTCTATACACAGAATAGTAGCAAGTACCACACATGTTGACTCCTGGAGTGTTAAATAGAAAATGAGCATAAAAAATAAAAGATAATGTTGTGAAAGAGGTGTTTTAAAAGCGGGTTTACCTTTGTTGCATCCCGTATCTCAGCAAGAGTTTTCCTATCACAAATTTGGAGGAATTCATCTGTAATAGATAATGTGCTCTGGCTAGATAAATAATTTATTGTAGTTTTATTATTTGATGCAGCACAAATATTGTTAGACAACAGTGAGGGTAGTTAAAGGATAAATTAACTTGTAGTAGTAATAGAAATTAATAAGAAAGAAGTACGCAATATACCTATTTTAAAAAGTAACAACCTCAGGGATATCTGCATTTATAAGGAGTCTCGAACTGAACATTGAGTTAGACAATGTTGGTGTATCTAGTTAATGGCAGATGTTGCATAGTTAATAATCATATATTTGGAGAGGTATTTTTCATCGAAATAACAGTAATAGTACCTTTCCAGAACTTGATTTTTGCAAACTGTAAAACAATTATAATGTTATATTGTTTTTCTGGTTCAGTAAAGGAACAAATCTGGTTTACAAAGTCATCCCACAATGTGCATCTCAATACGTTATGACTGTAACAAAAATACAATGTAAGATTAATTTAGATGATAATAGTTATTAATAAAAGAACTGTTCATACAGTTTAAAAAGTTACATGCCATCAGTTAGTTCAATATTAACTCTCTTGCTCTGTTTACCATTTTTTGTGCTGACTTCTACACTCTCCATCGTAGTTAATTGTCCAATAACATTTGGTTATACGCAACACAATTATGTAGGTAAAAAAACACAATTAAGTAAAAACTTGAAGGGTTAATTATTATTAAACATACCAACTAAGTATGAATCATCAACTGCAGTTGATAGTATTTGATCGTATGGAGTGAATTGACATCCATATGTATGAATGGGAGCCTCATCTAACTCTTGCAGTGAGGTGGAGTACAGAAAATTAATCTTGTATGGATGTTGAGTAGTTCTGAAAGAACCACCGTTCTGACTGACAACGAAATTGGTGATTAGAAAGATTTTTTGTTCCTTGACTGTTGTTTGGAATTTAGTAAAAAGTGACCTCTTAATACTCGCTTGTATTTTGCCGTCCTATAAAGTATAATAGGCATATGGTATGATGTTGTAATTTAAGATGATGTAATTTTAAGATTTTGTAATTAGGAGTTGCGTATGTGTGTGTGTATATATATATATTTATTTATTTATTTACCTTTTCATCCAACAATACCAGTTCGATACTATTTATGTTGTCTGCTTTGTTGAAACTTGGCATATTCCAAAGTCGAGTTATCTTGACTTTAATCTTCCACGTCTCCTTGACTGAGCTGATGTCATCAACAAAATCGTATCTAGTAGTCATCTAAATAATGGGATAGGTAAAATATAAAATAAATGTTTAGCAGAAGATAATAAGTAGGAGATGAGTGTTTGTAGTATGAGTTGTTGTGTAATAGTTGGTATTTATAGGGAGAAAATTAGGTTAAATAACGAAGAGTAATAGCCCAGTAACGATAATATCATAAAGTAGTGATTTTAGGAGATAATAATTAAATTACAAAAGATAATATTAGGACAGTTGACATTATCTAAACAGTTGATATTTGTAGTGATTTAGGGGTTTATAAATTTAAAAAATTAATTTGGGATAATAAATTCAATACATTAATTTGGGAATATAAAGTAGTGATTTTAGGAGATAATAACAGAACAGTTTAGATTTGTAGTGATTTAAGGGATTTTAAATTAAAAAGGATAATAAAATAGTGATTTAAGGGATTTCAAATTAAAAAGGATAATAAAGTAGTGATTGTATGAGATAATAATTAAATTAGTATTGATAATATTAAAACAGTTAAAAGTATCAGAAAAGTTTAGATTTTTAGTGATTTAGGGGATGATAATAATTAAGTAATGTTACTATAAGAACCGAGATAAAGGAATATAAAGTAGTGATTTTAGGAGATAATAACAAAACAGTTTAGATTTGTAGTGATTTAAGGGATTTTAAATTAAAAAGGATAATAAAGTAGTGATTGTAGGAGATAATAATTAAATTAGTAATGATAATATTAAAACAGTTAAAAGTATCAGAAAAGTTTAGATTTTTAGTGATTTAGGGGATGATAATAATTAAGTAATGTTATTATAAGAACCGAGATAAATTAGTTACTTATTTTGCTCATATAAGTAACTAATTTGTTTTACCTAAAAAAATGTAGATATTACACAAATAAAAATAAGGCTTACAGATTAATCTAGTTCAAAAAATTGAAGTAATATAGGGAAAAACGTAGTTGTAGGTATAATATTATTAAAATATTAAAAAACAGAAAAATCGGAGATATGGTGTGTGTATAATATTATTATAATATTATAATATTTATTGAAATATTATAATATTTGAAAAATCGGATATATTATGGTTCAGCAGAATGTGAATGGTAATTAATGTTGTATAGTAGGTGTCAAATGTTGGGAATTCCACTTGTCAAAAAATGGTGCCAGGCAACTGCAATTTAGTATATATAATAGATGGTATGTGATCAATATAGAAATATTTAGGGAAAAGCAACAAATACCAGAAAGTAAAGGATTCATACAATACACCAATCATGTGGAGTACTAATTAAACATGAGAAAAAGATTTATAAAATAATTTAGACAATTTATAGCTCTTTGTTTCTTTTTATAATCTATTGTCAAAACTCCATCTCTCAATATATATATCGGGGAATGATCCACAGAAAACGTTAGCTACGAGCATTGTTTCAGCTAACTGTGATTCAGCCGTCCAAAATAAGATCCTAACGTAGGAGGAGGGCACGGCCGCTACTCCCACTAGCGGCCAGATATTAATTAAATCAATTTTTATACTAGCCGCTAGAGGGAGTAGCGACCAGTCAAAACGGTGCCGTTTTGACTGGCCGCTACTCCCTCTAGCGGTCAGTATAAAAATTGATTAAGCGCGCGAGGGTATTATGGGGATTTAGCCGAACCGTTTTGACTGGCCGCTACTCCCTCTAGCGGCCAGACAATTATAACAGATCTAAATATAAGGGTTTGCTGCAGATCGAAAGATAAGGGTTTATTGCTGCAAAAATAGGAAGAAATATTGACTGGCCGACCTTTTGTTTTTCAACCGACTCAATTTCAGCCGACTAATCAACTATAAATCAAAGTAAGTTTTGTTTGAACTTAATTTTTTTGCAAATTTCTTCTGTAATTCATTGTATATGAAAGCATGGTCCTATTTTGTGTGAACTTTGGTATTGTTGTACGAATGTATACAAATTAGGTGGAATGGATGTATATTTCTTGGGTATTATGTATGTTGAAAATATTAGTATTATTATTTTATTATTCTATGTATACAAATTAGGTGTATAAATTGGGTGATTAATATGTATATTTTTTGGTATTATGTATACAAATTAGGTATATAAATTGGGTGATTAGTATGTATATTTTTGGGTATTATGTATGTATAAATTGGGTTAACTGTTTTATTGTTGTTGGTATTTTTTTTAATTTAGTCAGAAAATAATAGTTGATAGAATGTTTTTTATGTTGTTGGTATTATTATTGGCCATACATATATTTAGACATTGAATAATAGTTTTATTGTTGTTGTTTATATTGTAAGGTAAATATGGACAATTGGATGCATGGACCCATTGATTGCAGTGTCCTTTATGATCAAGAAAATCACGTTTCAGAGGATGTATGGAATGGGATTGAAAGGGGTACATTGATGTCGACCCAAACGACTTCAACAATATATGATAAATGGGAACTGACCAGCTTACAAAAAAAACTTTTAAAGGGGTGGGGTTTTGGGGGGTTTAGTTATCCGGCAGTAATAACGAGAACGGATGCCAGTCTTGTATCTGCCCTAATTGAGAGATGGCGGCCGGAGACAAATACGTTTCATATGAAATGTGGTGAAATTTTTGGTGCTGAGTGGGTTGCAGAATGGAACAATGTCAAAAAAAGACGTGGTATTTCCCTAGTATGGTTGCATACAAATTTTTCTAAGGTCCCATACAATGCTGATAGGAATGTGGTTGGTATATATACAAAGGCATACCTCCTTTGGCTATGCGGGGCGGTTTTATTTTCCACAAGGTCAAAAAATACTGTATACCCTAGATATATGTATTTTATTATTAATTCAACTAAGATTGCCACATATGCATGGGGTGCCGCCTGTTTGGCATATTTATATCGGGGTCTGTACACAGCAACTAGGAAAATGAGTAATTATGTCAATGGTTGTGTGACTTTATTACAAATTTGGGCACATGAGCATTTTTTGGTTTGAAGGCCTAACCCTAAGCCAAATTCTGTGACTTGGTTCCCTAGAGCAACTGCATGGGCATACTCCGCTAAACATCAATATGGTGATAGGCGGGATGATCCCCATCACCATCTATCTTTCTATCGGGGCGAATTTGATAGGCAACCTAAGTGAGAGGTAGTATAGCGGCCATACAAGCAATGGGATGATGATTAGAGGTTTTATAACTATGAGGCTAGACTGGCAGGATCCGCTCGGGTCCCATTGATTCATTTTGATATTATCGAGTATCAAATGCCCGACCGGATAATGAGGCAATATGGGTATATACAAGGAATTTCATCCCTGGCTGAGAGGCATGATACTTTGAGACAGGCCATGGGACAGTCATTTGAGCCAGTGGATTACAGAGAAATGAGGAAGGAGTACATTGAGCAGTGGGAGCTATATATGGTAGCATTCGAAGGACAAGTGCAGCAGGTTGCAAACACTATCCCCATGGATACGTACTTCAAGTGGTACAACAAAATTACCCGACGATACCTGCACCACCCTCGACGTGAAGGAGATCCCAGCACTACCTACGAGCCTCGCTCTGTATATAATCAGCATTGTATGGTTAGCATAGTAAGGAAGATAAATTTTGTTAAATTATTCACGCCATATAATATATTATTTTTTAATTAGATATAATATATTGTACTCTTTGATACTATCCCCATGTGTTCGTTCGTGTCTTCTTATTTTCCCCTTTTTTTTCCACAGATTGAGGGCGCAAAATCTCTCTTGGACAAAATATTCAAGTTGAAACAAGACTTTCCTCCCGAATACAATCACATGAAAGAGGGTTGGGATCAATTATATGAATTGTATGATGTGGATGTCAGGGGTGGAGGAGAGGAGTATATGGGGGGTGAGGATACAGAGATTCCAACCTCTTCGGCTGCCCTCGACGCGTACATCCCTAGCACCCAGGCTACTACTGATATGTCCCAGCTTACTCAGCTTACTTACGAGGGTGCATCTACATTTATTGGGGATGATGTTGCAGTAGAAGAATATGGACCTAAAGGGTCTATAACAAAAAGACTCTGTGGGCACAAGATTGAAATTATCAACGAGAACTTCTTCAACTCAACTCCTGCGAATCCATCATTATTTCCCATCGAGCACCCCCAACAATGGGACACGTTGGGTCACGAAGAGATGAATTCTTTGCGACCCGAAATTTGGCTATTCGAGACAGTGATGGATGCATATATGTGTCTTTTGCGGGATCGGAAAGACAAATATCAGCGCGAGGGGATAAAGAGATGAGCCAAATTTGGCTTCATGCCCTTCTATTTCATGCATTTGGGGAAAGGTGTCTTGTCTACTGGGGACCAAATTCGTGGAGATAGTTTCTGTCAGTCATATATTACTCCTCAAGCGAGACCCCCATTGCATGAGTGCGACTTTATCTTCATGCCTATATGTGTCCCCGCAAACAGTCATTTCATACTGTTAACCTTTGTGGTTTCAACATGGAAGGTTTCTATTCTCGACCCGCTATATAATGACACACCCTATATGAAGCTCATTGAAATGTACAAAGATTACGTCGATGTCACGGTACGTCACAAATTTTATTTTTCAATACAATCATTTAGTTTCCCCGCTATATATGTATATTTTCATGACATTGTTGTTATTGTAGGTACAATTGATACCGTTGATATTGCGAATGGGTAACCCGTTCGGTGATTGGCCTCGTACACCCCCAAAGGTCCATACATCAAAGAATCGACCCATACAGGATAATCATTACGATTGCGGCATCTTTGTTTGCAATTATGTCGACTACCTCGTGTGGGGCAATATTGACCTGAGCAATGAAAAATGGTCAATGGATGATGTATCGGTCTTTAGGTTTAAAATAACTTATGAATTGTTCAAATGTAAAGCTAGAGATATACCAGCGGGGCAAGTAATTTAGTGTGTTGATTTGACTTTTGAACATGTACTCTAATGGTTAGCATGATGAATGTTACGTGTTGGATTATATGATTTTTTATTTTCAGTTGATACTAATTTAATTTAATATGGAATAAATGTATGGTATTAGAGACGTATGTTTGTTGGTTAATTTGGTATTGTAAATGTTTGCTTCATTTTATGTAATGTTAGTATTGAACAAGAAATTAGACCCTCCCCCCTTTAGCATGGTATAGGGAACATTGAAAAGCTTCTGTATACTGGCCGCTAGAGGGAGTAGCGGCCAGTTAAAACGATGCCGTTTTGACTGACCGCAACTCCCTCTAGCGGCCAGTATAAAAATCAATCAATTAATTTAAATTTAATTTTAAGGGCATTTTGGGGACTTATCCAGGTCGTAGGAGCCAGTAGCGGCCAGACAATCTAACTTATATACCTATCATTTTACTCCATTCGCCGCCTTGTGCTAAACAACTGCAGAAAATTGAGCTTCGGAGATAATTTGCTTATCGTGAGATTTAAAAGAATTCACTAGTTCGTGTAATCAATTTTCGGTAAGTCTTTATTAATTGATTTCATGCCTGCTACAAAAATATTTTTATCTAGTTCTTCTGAATCTCTTGCTAGTTTAGATCGTAGAAATGAATCGGAGTATGTTAATGATGCTGAAAGTAGTAAAGAGGTAATGGTTCCTTATGTTGGCCAAGTGTTTTCTAAATTGGAAGAAGCTGAAATTTTTTATAGATCATATGCCCAAAAAAATGGATTTGAGATTAGGATTGCTACGAGCCGTAAACATGCTCACAGTAATGATCTGACATCCAGGTTATATGTATGTAAAAAAGTTGGTAGACTAACGGGTGTACAAAGTTCATTAAATGATGAATGTGATAATGACAAGAAAATAAGATGGCGAGACTTAGTAGGTCGTACATTATGCAAAGCTATAATGTATGTTGTTCACAGTAAGAAAGAAAATAATTGACGTATTTCAATTATTAAGTTGGATCACAATCATCATTTAGTGACACCTACCAAAGTAGATTTGATTGAGACACATAGAAATATTACGCCAGTAGCAAGAAAATTAATTGGCACATTAAATAAAGCGGGTATTGGACCAAGTAGGATGATGAATGTTTTGAGCACAATGGGTGGAGGTATGCAAAATATAGGTTTTAGTGACAAGGATGTTCGTAATATAGTGAGGGATTTAAGGCATGACTCGGAGGATGAAAATGATGCACAGGCTGCAGTCACATATTTGAAAAAATTTGGTTCCAGCAATGCAAGTAAATTCTTTTTTCGTGTCAAATCTGGCCAAGACAATCACATAGCTTGTATTTTATGGGTAGACACTCGTTCAAGATATATGTATCAACGTTTCGGAGACGTGATTACATTTGACACTACGTATAGGACAAATAGGTATAATATGCCATTTGTTCCATTTACCAGGGTCAACCACCATTATCACTCTGTTTTATTTGGATTTCCACTGTTAAGGGATGAGACAGAAGACACTTTTGTTTGGGTCTTAGAGACGTGGCTCGAAGCAATGGGCTACAAGGTTCCTGTAACCATCATCACTGACCAAGATAAAGTCATGAGCAATGCTATTGGTAGGGTACTCCCATCCACTCATCATTTATTGTGTTCTTGGCATATTAGCAATAAATTCCCAAAAAAATTGCATCATGTTTATGCGGAACACCCATCGTTTAAGGATTCTTTTAACAATTGTGTGTATAATTCATTGTCCATTGACGAGTTTGAAGAGCGTTGGGAAATCCTTATGAGAGATTATGATTTGTATCAAAATGAATGGCTCAGAAGTTTATATGATGTGAAGGATAAATGGATAGGAGCATATACAAAGAGGTATTTTGCTGCGGGAATGACAACCACCGGAAGAAGCGAATGTATGAATAATTTTTTTGATTTATATGTGAATGCTTCAACAGGCATGAAAGATTTTGTAGTCAAGACTCAGAAGGCTATTGAGAAACAATTTATCAGAGAGAGAAAGGCCGACTACGTAACAAAACATCGAAAACGTAGTCTGGTATTAGGATCATCGTTGAAAGTGCATGCTGCTGAATGTTATACAAAAGAGATGTTTAGACGTTTTCAAAAGGAGCTCGTGGATTCTCTAATGTATAACATCAACAAAGTCAGTGAGTTGTGCATTATTGATACAAAGGTCTATGCAGTGTACTGGTCAGATGCAATCGAAAATAGTCGCAGATATCGACAAGTTGTCAATAATCGTCATGAGGGCTCGATAACATGTACTTGTCAAATGTTCTCACATTCTGGTCAAATTTGCAGGCACATATTGAGATACTTTAGCTTTAAGAGTATTTTAAAAATACCTGATGACATGATCGTTCCTCGGTGGACAAGAGATGCTAACAGGAGTAATGGTGAAGAAGACATGATTTTTCCAATGAGTGCTGACTTTGAACAAAATCAAGGAATGCGGTACAATCATTTGATGAGTGATTTTCAAGAGTTAGCTAGTAAAGCTGCTTGCTCAGTTCGAGTTTACAAGGCAATACTAAAGCAAAATGTACGAGGAAAAGCCCTTGTTGATCAATTTGACCCGAATGAGAATATTACCGACATACTGGACGATGAGAATGATCGTGTGGACGAATGTGCAACTCGGGAAATGGGATTGGAGGATGAGGTTTAGGAGGAAGAACAAGAGTATTTGCCACCAATTGCTTCTCAAACAAAGGGTCGGAAAAAACAATCCAGATTCAAAAGTGCCCTTGAAAAAGTAGTGGGTAGTAAGCCTCACTGAAAATGTGTCATATGTGGATTCGAAACTAACCATGACAAGCGCAATCATTATAGAGTGTTAGGGCTTCCTGAACCTAAAGATAATTAATGTATGTGTTTATTTGGAATGTCTATGGAGATGTAATGTAAGTAAACTTTAAAATGTTTCTATTTTACTACTGCTTAAGAGATTTTTCATGTTCCCTATTATTATATTATACCAATGTGCCATGCTAAAGGGGGGTTGATTGAGTCGGTTGAAAAATAAAAAGGTAGCGGCCAGTCAATATTTCTTCCTCTTTCTACAGCAAACCCTTATCTTTCGATCTGCAGCAAACCCTTATCTTTAGATCTGTTATAATTGCCTGGCCGCTACTCCCTCTAGCGGCCCGGCTAAATCCCCATAATCCCCTCGCGCGTTAAATCAATTTTTATGCTGGCCGCTAGAGGGAGTAGCGGCCAGTCAAAACGGCACCGTTTTGACTGACCGCTACTCCTTCTAGCGGCCAGCATAAAAATTGATTTAATTAATATCTGGCCGCTAGTGGGAGTAGCGGTTGTGCCCTCCTCCTACCCTAGGATCTTATTTTGGACGGCTGGATCACAGTTAGCTGAAACAGTGCCCGTAGTTAACGTTTTCTGTGGATCATTCCCCATATATATATATATATATTCTTTTTGCTAATTCTCTATCTCACAATATTTGCCCATGTCTTCCCAATATTTGCTATAAACAAAAAATAACAAGGCTACTGACCTACATGCCTATTATCCCTGCCTTCCAAATGTTATCAAATCACTAACCAATAACTAATCAACAAAATTAAAGAAAAGAAACCAAAAAAATCAAATTACAATTCAAATAACAAAACTAAATTAAACTAGCAAATTAACATCCATATGAGTACCATGACTTCGTTACACAATTATAATCAAAAAATAAAGAAACATAACTAAATAAATCCAATTTCAAATATTAAATTAACAAACATAAATAAATCTTTTAACAACTTCATAGCTCAAATTCTTCAAGTCTTTAAACCATGATTCATATCTTCATTAAATTTCACCATCCATATCTAAAACATCTAGAAATTCTAAGAAGATCAAAAGAAAATAAAACTAGTTGAAGAGAGTCACAAATAAATAAACATTATAGATGAAAAATTATGTAAATAAAAATTAAAGATTAGCTTTCTCAATTGTTTCAAGTGCATTTAAGTTTAGGGATGAACGTAGAATTTATGCCTAGTGGGGCTTTAAAATAATAATATAATAAAAAGTTAATATAAATTTAACCAGTAAATATTGCAAATAACTAAATATAAGTGTATTTTTCTCTTATTTGACTACAAATTCATCAACCACAAAAAGGGAAACAAAATCTTTATCATTTGTAAGTGGGGACCATGCCTAATAGTTTATATAAAGTGGGTGTAAACATCGTTCTCATTTGAGTAAAGGTCAATAGAATACTAGACAATATATAAACTTAGGGGAGGCATGAACAAAAATGTATATATACTAAAGAAGCAAAAAAAAGCTAGTGGGGGCGGGAGCCCCCACTTGACTACCCTAGTTTTATCCCTATCTAAGTTCTTCTCTACGGACATTGGTTGCTTGAACGAAAACCAATTTTGAGCACAAAAAGAGTTTGTACCATTCTAGGAGTTAAAGAACTCTTAAATGGATCAAGTATACGTCCACCAGTGCTAAATGTCGATTCAAAAACAATGGTTGACATAAGAACCGCCAAGACATCCCTAGCCATTTGAGAGAGAACGGAAAATTTAGGAGAATTATTTTTTCACCAATCCAAAACATGATAACTTGAAGTCGCTTAATCAACATGCTCACTCAAATACTTATCTAATACGATATTATTCCCCTCTTGAACATCTGCAATGTGTTCCACAAATTTTTCTATTATCCTCCCCCTTGTCCTTTCTTGAAATTGACACCGAAACTATTTTCACTAGACACATTAGATTGTATACTTTGGAATGATTGCGCACTTTGGGATGCACATTTGAGGGTATAACATTTAAACAATTTCTCAATGGTATCGTGCACCGAGTTTATCATTTTATTTGTCATTTCACTCCCACTCTATACATTAAATTAAAAGCAAATTCCATAAGTACAAATTTATGTCTAAGATCTAGAACAGTTGCAATGTACAATAATTTATTTTATCTTCTCAACATTCCCTCAAATTTTTTCTAAGTTTACTCTCATCCTAAGTGTCATTTCTCATGCCATAATCACTCTCATCTAACAATTCATTCAAAGCATTGTCAAGATCAATAAATTCATGAAGGAAAGAATTTGATGTTATATCATATGTACCAAAACCTTTACTGTAGTACCGAAAAAACATTTCAAGAATACTACCAATTTTGTCACAACTCCCCAATCTTTTGTGGTAAGCCACCCATCACCCGATTCCATTTTTAATTTGAATAAAGGGTCTTAGATTGCAAGCCTATTAAAAGTGTAATAATCCGGGTCAAATCTGCAGTCTGAATCATATCATAACATAATAAGGCCCAATGTATTTTCTCAATTATATCTTCTTGTGTCATATTAGTCCACCACTGGCTCGCTCAAAAGGTCATTATTGAAGGTATTAGTGATAGCGGATTGAGTTCTTATATATACATCCAAATATTCAAATATCCCACAAGTTACAATGCGGGACTGGGGGGTGTTCCAAATTTTTCTGCTGCAGGATGAATCCAGACATGTAAGACATGTCTGCTTTAGTATCTGCTTTAAACTAAGTTCTACTTTAGTTATGATTCAGACATGTATGATCTGTCTGCATAGGTGTCTGTATTGAAAACTTAATATTAATTCACGTTAGTTTACTTAAGTTTTTAGCAAAACAATATATACAGATATATGAATAATGATATAATGCAAAATTAAGCAAACCACACAAGATAATCGGCAAACCATAGACACTAAGATTTTTATATGGTTCGGTTCTTACCCTCTAATCTAGTGGCCTAATCCACGTCCAATACCAACTGGTATTAGATACTCTTTTATTAATATTATACTCAATCTATTATAAAACTCTCTGTACAAATAGCTCTGAACTTGTTGGATAACACTGCCTACTTTGCACAACTGCAACCTCTTGCACCACTGCAACCTCTTGCACCACTGCAACCTCTTGCACCACTGCAACCTTAGAGCTTTCTTTGTGCATACCTATCCACTACTGGATCAACCAAGCCAAACTAGGCTTGAATACAATTTTTAATAAGAATGAATATAATTACAATATAGCTATGATTTTTCAACAAAGAGAAATTAAGAACAAGGCACAAATGATTGCTGGAAATTTTCTTTAAAATCTCTTAATATCAGAATGTGTATTGCGTGAAAAGTTCTCTCTTTTCTTTAGCCGAGAAAGATGAATATATATAATATATGGTCCAACGACTATAATATACTGTTAACATGAATGCCCAGAATAAAACAAAATTTTAACAGCGAGATATGTACCCAACAGATATGATAGGATAATTTTCCAAATCAATTTGTCAAAGATTTTGATTTTTAAAATAAAACAATTTGAAAAGGCTTAATTAACGGAAAAGATATCAGCAAACAGATTTGATATGATTAAGTTGATAGAGTCCCAATCAAATCAGTTGTTTGACTTATTCTGATTTCATAATTTTAGTATTTTAATCCATGCCAAGTTTTATTAAAAATAGATTTCCAGCAATTAAATAATGCATTGTAATTAAAAATTTTGGGTTAAAAAGTCTTACATGAGACCTAGTCCATTAGGTAACTCTACGAAGCTTTATATCCATGTTAGGCCTCCACGAAATTAGCATAGATATGGCAAGATGAATGTATATAAATTAATCCACTTTCGGTAGCACCATATATGATAAGTCCAATCCATATAGCCCCAACTTGCTCATTCAAAACAGTTCCATACAAAACATATTGTCATCATTAAAATCAAAAGCACATAAATTAACACTCATAACTTATAAAACCCTAACAATTGGGGAAGAAGAATGTCACTTGTTATTTGTTTTTTGAAATTGTTAATTCTAGTTTAATTTTTAATAGTTTTTTAAAATTATAATCATATACTTTTTATTTTTAAAAAAATATAATTTTTAATTTTTTTTTGTATTTAAAAGTTTAATAAATTTAAAATTTATATTTTCAATTTTTTAATTATTTAAAATTATTTTTTGTTAAGTATTAAAAATTATAAGTAAATAATTAATGTGCCACGTAATATGCCACATCAACCTTGGTTACACACCATCTACATACAGGATGCCATTGCCACCTCATTGTTGGTTAATCATAGTTCACCTTTGATTAATTTGAAGGGCACTTTTTGTCCAATTATTAGAGTTAAAAGATTTTTTATGAAAAAAAACAGTTGGTGGGTTAAATTGATAAAAATTGTCATGTTTGAGGGTTTTTTGGGGTCACTAAGTCTCAACATTACTAAGTTAAATACTCAATAAATTTAAGAGTACATATTGAACAAAAATATATTCTCGAAGTTTATAATTTTTTTAAATGGAACTTTTTTATGTAACGGAGACAATATATTTTTAAGTGGAGGTTAAATTTAAGAGTTGATTATTATTTTGATTATGTATATTGACATTTAATTTTTTTTGAAGTGTAGGTTAGATTTTTTTTTTAAATTATTATTTTGATTATATATATTGACATTTAATTTTTTTAATAAAAAAACTATAGTATTTTTTAATAGTTGCATACATATTTTTAAATAATTAAAATCTTGTCCACCCTTAATAATGTTTTACGTCCGTCACTGATTATCTAAGAAATATGCTACACTGTAAGGCTGTAACTGCCATCAAACAATTACCGACATTTCTCAACAGTAAAATTGTATAACCATGCAGCACACTCTATAGTATAATAACTGCAATTAAAGACCTTTTGATAAATATCATTGTAATATATGAAGATCATTACGTGGGATTAGCATTATCTCTATTACACCTATTACCTATTTTTTTTCAAAACACATTTAGCGACACAAATATTATATTCTGTCCGCCCATTTCTTTTTTATTTCCCTGTATTCTAGTCGCATGTCCTACTAACAGTTAATTTAAAAAACCAAAATGAAGACGTAATAATCATTAGTCTGACCGCTAGTGGGAGTTGCATTGATCACAAGTCCTATTAACGGCCAAGCCCAAGTCTTATTCAATTTCACCATTTAGATCATACAATCATTTTGCTGGAATAGTGTTCATAACCAAAACTTACTATAGAATAGGTCTCAAGCTTAAATTAATATAAAATAGATCAATATTTTATCATTCTGTTAAATTTTATATTGGTTAATAGATTATAATATGAGGATTACAAAAATTCGCTTATGTTATTCACATTTCTTAAAAAATTGTTTATTTTTGGATAAAACTCACAAACACAATACAAACATCATTTTGATATTCTATTTGTCAATAGAGGAAGAATTTTATTTAAAATTCTATTATATATTGTAAAAATTTTCATTCAAATTACGATCACGATATATATTAATATACGAGATTGTTTAAAATTATAAAATTGGTCTATTATATCAAATATGTAGTAAAATACTATCAATTATAGTTATTCACGTAACTCGCAACAAAAAAATGACATATAAAGTCATAAAATATATCATTTTCTATTTATTTTTATTTTTTAAGCAAATTATTTGTTTCTCAATTTTTTATTTTTATTTTGAAATTGTTTTTCTATGTTCTTAACGATAAAACCTCCTTAACCCCTCAGTCCCTCACGACGAACAAACAGCTAGTCCTAAAGACCACTGGTACTGCTGAAACTGCAGCTGGCCTGCAGGTTGGCTCACAATCCTTCTCTTATTACCATCAAATTCAATCGAAATCCTTCAATAATTTTCCTAATTGCAAAGAAAATGGAGTTATCGTCATCAACAATCCAATACAGGCCAAACTACCCATTTTACTTTTCTTCAATAAGAACATCAAGAGGAGAATTATTATTCAACAAAACCCATCCCAATATTCTTCTCTTCAGATCAAATTACAGGCCTAATCTGCTGTCCCGCAAAACCCGGCCCATTTTTCGAGTTTATGCTTCTGTTAACCCAAATGGGTCAGAGGGTTCCCCTTGGCTGCGCCTTTCTCAGGCGATTCGCCGCGGGTCCGAGCGGTTTTTTGAGAAATTCGGCGAGTCGGTGAAGAAAGAAACTGGGTTTGATTTGGACGGTGTTAATGTTGAGGTGAAAGGGTTTGCGGGTCGGGTTCGGGAGGTGGCCAAGAAGGGCCAAACTGAGTTTGAATCGTTCAAGACTCAGTTGCTTCCTGAGTTTATTGACTGGAATAAATGGGACCGATGGAAGGTGAATTTTTCTCACTTAAACAAGTTTGGTTCTTTAGTAATTATGTGTTTATTTTGAATTATTGTTGGTAACTGAAGGTAAATGCCATTTTCTTTGACCGATATACTCCTCTGTCCCAAAATATAAAAGCATTTTGTTAAATCAACGTGCAAAATTTTAAAATTGTTGTGATCATTTAAGGTGTGAAAACAATAAATCTTGTAGCAGTAAGTAGTAAAACTTTTTAGACGGGTTACGATTACTAAATTATGCAATGTTTAGCAAACTCAATACTATGCTTTAGAAATGGAATTGAGAGCACATTTGCACTTTTATGGAATTGAAAATCATTAAAAATTTGGCAATCAATTCAAATTCCAAGGCTTGAAATTGAGTTGCCAAACCTAACTAAATCAATTAATATCAAATTTGAATATGAAAATGTATCAAATAAACTTAAACTGACTTTAAAAAGTCAAAATAGCTCTTATTTTGCATTACTCTAATATCATCTCTCTATGATGGATATAATGTATTTTTATTTTCTGTTCTCAGGATGTCAAGAATTGGGAACCTAAGAGATTAGGTGCCTTGATACTCTATGTTTTTGTTGTAGTATTATCTTGTCAAAGAATATATATGGCAGTTCGAGCTCCTTTTGTTGCTCGTCAACAAAAAGAACTGACTGAGGCATATATGGAGGCTTTGATTCCTGAGCCAACTCCTACTAACATTAGGAAGTAAGTGCTATCCCAAATGTTACTCATTGTTCTTTTCCACACACACACCCATATACACATGTATTATTTTGGCACATCTTAGGCAGTGATCATGACATAATTAGTTTATTTGATTGTTGACCCAATCGGTTTGGATGGTTGAGTATTTGCCTAAAGCTTTGGTCTTTCTCAATAGTGGTCAGTGGCACTGTTCTAGAACAAACCAGAAAAGTCACAGGAAATTTTTATTTGAGGAAGAGTTGTAGTGACAACTTTTCCGGCTTACATTATAGTTCGTTACTGATGCCGTGCTTGTCACTTACAGTCAAAAAGTCCCATCCCCCGTCTTAAAGTAAAGAATTACATCTACCAAATTGTTGCTCATTTTCACTTGGTAAATCCCTAGGCATCATCATCAGATGATACTTCTGCTCTATGTATAGAAGCTTTTGCTAGTTTGATTGTTTCTGACACTGGGCTATTTTAGGGCAGTATTTGAGGTACACTATTATTTTGAAGTTATCAGCTGTTCTCTTTGAGAACATGCTAGCTGAGCTTACGGCAGTCTTTATCTGAGTTAGAAGGATGGGGTTTATTTGGTTTTAAATATGAAGGGTGTAAGAAAAGGAGTATAAATATTAATGGAAATGTACAAGTTTATCATTCATCTTACTTTTTAATTTTGATGGCATGAATGTATGATAATTTTCATATAAACAATTATCTCTAGAACTTTATAACACTTAATGGAATGAACGTACTGGATAAAGTATGAGGAGACATAAATATTCAGAGCTTGGAGCATGGTTGATTTAGAATCTGACAGTTGAAATGGTTTTCAAACGTTTCACAATCTATGATTTTCTTTCTGATAGGTTCAAGAAAGGATTATGGAGGAAGACAACCCCAAAGGGCCTTAAATTGAAGAAGCTCATTGAAGGACCGGATGGAACACTTACCCATGATAGTTCTTATGTTGGGGAAAATGCATGGGATGATGATGTTGAGACTTCACAGGACGATGTAAAAGATACTATAAACCAGGATGGGAGTTTGAATACAGAAGAAAAGAAGCCTCTACAAGATTTGGGAATCTCAGGTTAGTTTTTGAGAGTGGGTTTTGCTCTTAACATTGCAATATGTATTTGGACCAAATAGAAAAAAGTTGTTTGTGTCTGGGTTTAGCGTGTAGATTCTGTTTATAAATCTTACACTTGTACTTGGTGCCATGCTTGTTTCTCGTTGCGTTATGAAGTTCAATTATTCTCGGGTTCTCTCTTAATTATATAATTCGATTTTGCGGCAGATTATTGAAGATGGTAATTAATAGATTACAGATGTATGCCCTTTTTATGTGAGAAAGAACATGGTGATAAACTTAATGTGGGAGAAAATGTTCCAGTAATTTTATTATTATTATTTTTTATTATCTATGAATTGATTAGAGAGGTCGGCTGCATTCATTCCTTGCAAACTTATACGCTTTGGCTTGTTAAGTTGCATAGTTTAACAATCTTTTTTATAGGTTGCTTTTTATAGCAATTTTATTTAGATTTTAGTTGAAATATGGTAGAATGCACAAGTTGCATGAATTTTGAAATGTAAATGTAGTGTAAACAGTTCTTCTCATCATTTGGGGTTTAACACCATCTAAAGAAAAAAGGAAAGGGTAATTTTCAGGGAAGAAAACGAATTTCCGTTTCTTCTGGAAATAACTGTTACTTTTGTATGTGAGAGATTGTAGAAGAATATCGCATCTGTGTTTGTTGATGTGTAGTTTGTGAGCTTTTGTTTTTCTGATAGTCTGTAAATTGTTCAGTTAATTGAGAAATTATTGACTATACACCTATTCTGATTCTCATGCATTATGTGTCTTTGACAGATCAAAACCAGGTAAATGAAAGAACATGGCGTGAAAGGCTTCAAACATGGAAAGAAATTCTCAGAAAGGAGAAGTTATCTGAGCAACTAGATTCGTTAAATGCAAAGTATGTGGTTGAATTTGACATGAATGAGGTTGAGAACAGTCTTCGCAAGGATGTCGTAGACAAGGCCCAAGGTGCACAAGGAACCAGGGCATTGTGGATTTCTAAACGTTGGTGGCGTTACCGTCCAAAACTTCCTTACACCTATTTTCTTCAAAAACTTGATGGCTCTGAGGTAAGATTTGTTGTCCTTCATCATTTAATGTTGTGTCCTTAGAGTAAGATTCATTAATTCTTGCAGCTGTCCTGGGCATCCTGTTCTTTTTTCCTGTACTAGAACGTAGGAGTTCATGAAAACGAGTGCTTTATAATGCACATAAAGGGAAATATGTTCTTAAAACCTCAAATTCCTAGAAGATGCAATGGATATAATTTTGTTATGTTATACTATTAAAGATAGAAAATTTACTCTATATTATCTCTTAGTTTCGGAAGGCCTTGATATAATGTTTTGATTGTTTAGATTTGAGTAGTGCTTTGAAAGTAAGAATCCATCACACAGAAATGGAGTCTTCACTGGAAACTGATAGAAATTGTGAAGAACTTAGGTTTTGTTTGGTATCGTTTTTTATTATCATTTATTATTATTGTTTTGTTGATATTATAAGTGAGAAGAAATTTCCTTGAAAGTTAAAAAGCAAATAAGGAAAATTAGATTTGTGCTCTATATGGGATATACTATAACCAGCGTATTATTAGATTTTATCTGAACACTAAACAGAAATAGACAATAGTGATTTAGTTCAAATGCTGGAATAAGCATATCATAATTGTTCCTATTTGATAAAACGTTCTGGTTATAAAGTTTGTTGCTATCAGGAATCGGTGGGCTTTTTTTAATGCCATAAATTTCTGTACAGGTCGCAGCTGTTGTCTTCACGGAGGACCTGAAAAGATTGTATGTAACGATGAATGAAGGGTTCCCATTAGAATATATTGTAAGACTTACATCTCAATATTTAATGTGCGAAAAAGGAACTGTGTATCTGCTTGGACCTAAATTTATTACTGTAATGTACTTTATTCAGGTTGATATTCCACTTGATCCCCACTTGTTTGAGATGATCACAAGTTCTGGAGTTGATGTAGATCTCCTTCAGAGACGGCAGATCCATTACTTTTTTAAAGTTGCAATCGCATTACTGCCAGGAATACTGATTTTGTGGTTTATAAGGGAATCTGTGATGCTTCTCCACATTGCGTCTAAGCGATTCCTTTATAAGAAGTATAATCAACTTTTTGACATGGCTTATGCCGAAAACTTTATCTTGGTAAATATGGATTTTAAGTGCAACTATTCTTCATGTTTATGCCACTAGTTTCCTTATCTCACTACATTTGCTACCCACTCAGCCAGTTGGAGAAGTTGGTGAAACTAAATCCATGTATAAAGACGTAGTGTTAGGAGGTGATGTCTGGGATCTTCTGGATGAGTTAATGGTTTACATGGGAAACCCAATGCAGTATTTTGAAAAGGAAGTGAAGTTTGTGCGGGTAATGGTCACTTTTTATCTTGATAGAAAGAATATAGCAACTATATATTATTCCATAAAATCGAACAGGGCATGTTTTGAGCTGTTTCATCGTGCATTTCAGGGAGTACTTCTATCTGGGCCTCCAGGAACGGGCAAAACACTTTTTGCACGTACACTTGCAAAGGAAAGTGGGATGCCTTTTGTTTTTGCTTCTGGTGCAGAGTTTACAGATAGTGAAAAAAGTGGTGCTGCACGAATTAATGAAATGTTTTCTATTGCAAGGAGAAATGTAAGCTTTACTGCCTTGTAATTTATGGTGTAGTATCTCATAGAGATTTTAAGTTATTTAGACTGAATGATTGAAGATGGAGAGAGTTACTTGTTTCTTAAAGTGATAGTTGCAGGTTGTATATGGAGAAGATTGCTAGAATTTCTCCAAGGTAACCAATCTGTCAGGGTAAAAACAAAGGGTGGAATGTTTTTGGAATTTCTGCTTCCAGAGATTTTCTAACTATTAAAATTTTATATGAAAGAGTTAAAGGAGAAACTAGGACCCAAGCTAGGGTAATAATCTCATCATAAAATCCAAAAAATAAAATAAAGAAGAGCTTAGAAAACATGCCAGATGCTTTAAAATCTTTGATGAAAATATTCCAGTTCTAAGTTAGAAGTAACTTCTTGTGCTTTTTGCAGGCTCCTGCTTTTGTATTTGTCGATGAGATTGATGCTATTGCTGGAAGGCATGCAAAAAAAGATCCACGAAGAAAATCAACATTTGAGGCTCTGATTGCACAGCTTGACGGAGAGTTAGTAATTTAATTTCCCTTAAATCTGCACGTCACATCCATTATCGAATTTGGAACTAAAGCTTATTTTGTTTGAGCCGCCTTTTGAATGATGTGGTAGAATACTAGAATTGTAATAATAATGAAGGATGATCCTCTTAAATGGATTTTGTATGCATTACAAGGTATTTAGGTAGTGATAGGACGTCAAAATTTCAGAGGATTGTAACGTTAATGTTGCAATAACATTTTAAAATAGGTAATTTACAGATTTGTCCTGCCGTGTTTGTGTCTAACAAACTGCCAAGTCCAGTCCACATGTCCAGTCATAGAGCTTAAGGATGTTTATTTATATTTGTTATTATAGTATAATAGGATACTCAAATTGATTACCTACTCTACATTTCTCATTTTGAACCAGTGTTTTGCATGTTACTCCAATTGGGTAACTTGAGAAAAAGGAGTTTGAACTTTTGATTCCCCCCCCCCCCCCTCCAATAAGCTATCAGTTATATTTCGTCAGTTTGGATCAAAGCTAATTTTTTGTTTGCTTCCGTTTCAGTAAGTCGTTGCTTTAAAATTTATATCTAAGTTTTCCATTTGCAGAAAAGAGAAAACTGGCGTTGATCGGTTTTCACTGAGGCAAGCTGTGATATTTATCTGTGCTACTAATAGGCCTGATGAATTGGATCTAGAATTTGTTCGTCCTGGACGTATTGATCGTCGTTTATACATTGGATTACCTGATGCAAAACAACGTGTGCAAATTTTTGGTGTTCACAGTACAGGAAAGCAGCTTGCAGAAGATGTTGACTTTGAAAGTGTAAGCTTTTGGAACCTCTTGCCTTTATTATACCCATTTTATTTTCTCTTCTTCATTTTCCTTGAGTTAGAACTTCATCATTTAAGATAAAGAAACACCAGCAGCTTCCCTGTTTTCACCTGTACCCACAGTGAGCTATAGGTCACCCGTACCATTTTCTCAGATTGAAATGTGCAAGTCATAAGTTATTTGAACCAGGTGGTCTGCGCCTTTCTCATTTCTATCATGTAATGACTTTTTTCTTTTTTAATAATTAATAGTATGCCTTATGATAAACTCAACTCAACAAGCCTTTCCCATGTGCCTGTAATCTACTGTCTTGGGCGACATCTTGGTCAAAACTCAAGGTTTATTGTCTTTCTTTACTATCTCCCTTAAAGTTAACTTTGGTCTTCCTTGTTTGTTGGCATTACTAGTAGTATTATCACATCACTCTACGTCCCGGTGATGATTCCAATGCTGATGAGAATCTTAGATGTGCCATCAGTAAGCCATATATAAGGTATACGTATAAACTAATAAGTTAATGGTGTTTTAAACTTGCGTAGTTTATCACTATGGTGTACCTCTTCTCTTGATTCCTATAATAAAGTTCTTTGCAGAGGCGGGGTAAGTGGGTCCTACTCTCCCTGTTGTTAACTGAGTGCTGTAAAGGAATATATGGTCTTAGTCATGGTTATTGAACTCAGTTTGCTTGAGTATGAATTTTAAACCGCATGCATATTTCCCTTCTGCCTCTGTCTGTTGATATAGGTCAATCAAGTAATAAGCATGTTTATTGGAGAGGGAAGGAATTAGGTGTATTTCATAATTGGATGAATAATTTTAGATTTGCGAATGAAGATAATACAATTGTAAGATATTAACTTGGTGCATGGTATGTGTCTTGCATGCCAAGATCATGTCTTTATTGTCTTTTCATATTATGCTCATAAAGTCTTTTTCCTGTTGTTTATTTTGTGAATTATATAAGTTTTGCGGAAGTCATATAGTTTTTCTTTTTCACCAATCTTTCGGGAACTTTCATTGTGTGCATAAACTTAACAACAAACCAGATTTCTATGATTTTAGGGACAGGGTATTTCTTCCTCCTTTCCAAAATATATGATTTGACTTTTTCAAGTCAATTTGTGATTTTTTAAAAATTCAAAATTGGTAGAATTCATTTAATTTTAAGTAATACAATTATGAAAATGGTATACCATCTAAAAAACATTACTTATTACAAGATTTTTTATCTTCAAAAATTAAATGAATCACATTAATTTTTAATTTGAAAATATCCCATATTGACTTTGAAAAGTCAAAGTTCATCTTATATTTCGGAACGGAGGGGAGTAATATTTTTTATTCTAAAATAGGTGATTTTAAATTTTTGAGAATGTGTTGCCCCTCATTCAAATTTTTTAGGCTATTTCAGGTATAAAAGTTGATCTCTCAAATTTTAGCTTCGTTGATATCTATATTGAGGAAGATTTTCTTCATTCCTAGCTTCCTTAGTTGGGTGTTAGGCTGAGTATTTCCATGGCTTATGTAGGTATCCTTAATTACAATCCTAGTTGAGGACAACAAGCCCTCTAAAAAGTAAAAAGAAATACAAAAAATGCAAAGAAAGCATGTGGAAACATCCATGCTCTGGTGAAGTACATTGCGTCATTTGTATCTTAATACAAATTTAAATGGAAGCTAATCTTCTATTTTTTATTTTATTTATTTATTTTTTTTGTGACTTGGGAGTAACAATTCACAGTATCTTTTTATATGTTGACACCAAAATGGTGATGCTACTGAAGTTACGATTTCTGTATGCTAGGTTCTTAATATAATATTTACTGAAAATGCTAAAATTATATTCTTTAGTGGTTTTTCTGCTGAACCTTGGGTGATTGAAGGCTATTGTAGAGGTATGCAACTTAGTTTAGGACAATCGAAATGGGGATAGGCTCAATTGGTTTTTTATTGTCATTTTCTGTGACATTGGACTGTTATATTTGTGTGTGTGTATATACATACATATATATATATACACACACACACATACACATTTAAAACTACTATTGAGGACTATGAGATATGGTATCTCATGGAATTTTTCTATTTTCATAGGATGATTGACATGTCTATTGCTCACTAATGATTTATATGACCAGCAATATCAGTTCTTCAATTTTTCTTCCACGGTAAATCTGATTCCTTTGCAACTTTCCATCTACACTGGGCTTACTGTTATTCTTTGGTTCCTCCTTTTCAGCTTGTCTTTCGCACTGTTGGGTATTCTGGGGCAGATATGAGAAATCTTGTCAATGA
Organism: Aralia elata; assembly: GCA_034770075.1. Taxonomy (NCBI): domain Eukaryota; kingdom Viridiplantae; phylum Streptophyta; class Magnoliopsida; order Apiales; family Araliaceae; genus Aralia; species Aralia elata. The sequence goes on along the minus strand of CM068385.1, from coordinate 7,901,778 downwards.
AGCAGGGATTATGGCTGTAAGTTGGTTACTTATTTTCTTACCCAGTAAAATAACTCTTTTCTGTTAGTATCATAAAATATATCTGGGTGTTGGGTTCACTTGAACATGGCAACTTCGTTTGGAGAAGGTGTGCAGTTACTTCAACACCTTGCACAGTTGAATAACTTTCTATTATGCTTGACAAGTTGCATCACTATATATTCTGATCAAGATCCTAGCATTTGCGTCTATTTTCTTTTGCTTTGGTATTACTTGGACATATTTCTTTTGGTCATTAGTTTGGAGGCATCACTCATAGGAAGAAGAGTGAAATTCTAGGTTGTATTTTGGAGCTTTAATTTATAGTTTGTCTGTTCTTTCAATGAATTGATTGTAATTTGCAAAATTTGAAAATCAGCCTCAGGTCTTTTATGGTTAACCAATACATGAACTGAACCTTGTCCCAATTGAGAACCAAGTAAAAATATAATTTAACAAATTGCTCGTCTTCTTCCATTTCTTGCAGTTTTTCTTATTCTTTAGATTGGCAGAGTCAATTGAATATACTGCACAATACTTCCTGATCACACATGTCTATACACGAGCACAATTGTTAGCCAATTAATACCTCGTTCATTTCACGCACTCTGAAACTCCATTTATTTGGGACTTCTGAGTGTTAATGTCTCATTTCCTAAAAAATCGTCCTCATTCATGTACACCCTTTTTCCTTAGATTAGACTAGGGATCCCACTATTATAGAACTTGAACATTTCATCATGTTTGACAGTTGGATTTTGGTTTACTTGTGATCTTGAATGAAGTTCTGTAACATATGATTGTTGTTCATTCATTTGTCTGTAAATGTTCAGATAATTAAGAGCACTTTTGAATTTGATTAAATGTGCAGGTGAGGAAAGGGCATTCTAAGATTTACCAGCAAGATATAATTGACGTGTTGGATAAACAATTACTTGAGGGAATGGGTGTGCTCATAACAGAGGAAGAGCAACAGAAATGTGAAGAAAATGTATGCATCTTCTTTGGCGTTGCTTATAAGAATGACTTTTACTATATACTGTTACTCAAGTTAATTTCTTCATGTAACAGGTGTCTTTTGAGAAGAAGAGACTACTTGCAGTACATGAAGCTGGCCATATACTGTTGGCACACTTATTTCCTAGATTTGATTGGCATGCATTTTCTCAGCTTCTTCCTGGTGGCAAGGTACAATTTCTGGTTACAGTTATATAGAGTATTAAAATATAAAGCATTTATCTGGGATCCTCTTACACTACCCTTAACCCACTTGAGCAGGAAACTGCAATATCTGTTTTTTACCCTAGAGAAGATATGGTTGACCAAGGTTATACAACCTTTGGCTACATGAAAATGCAAATGGTGGTTGCTCATGGTGGGCGTTGTGCTGAACGAGTCGTCTTTGGTGATGATTTGACTGATGGAGGAAGGGATGATTTGGAAAAGATAACAAAGGTAAATGCATGTCCTCAAATCTTGTTATAAAAATAAAGATTTGTTTAGGATGTTTTCTTTGTTTTAAGGTCTATAACTGTATAACTCAACATTAGTTGTATCTGTTTCCTGTTTATAAGTTGTACATTACTCATGTCATTTTTACAAAAAAATTTTTGGCTAAATCATTTTTTTCACAATTTTCCATCATCAAAATGCTCTTGGCTGTTCTTTAACCACCACGTAGAATTAAATATTTCTGAAAGTATTAGTAATACCGACTATTGAAGTATATTTTGAACTTGGGGATAGCTAATCTAAATTGTTCATTTGCATCCTATCAAAATGTGGCATCTTTGAGTTGATGGTTTTTGCATTTTGCTATCTGTAAATAAACTCCCTTGAGTCATCTCTTCAGATTGCTCGAGAAATGGTAATAAGCCCAATGAATTCAAGGTTGGGGCTTACTGCTTTGACAAGAAGGGTTGGACTAGCTGATCACGCAGATACTACTGATGGAGAGCTGATAAAATACAAGGCATAGTTTTCTTTCCTCCTCGGCATATTTCTTCCAAGTTTTAGTTTTATCCAATTCTTTTTTGCATATGGAGACATCATATTTGCTGCTTTATATTTATTGATGCATTTCTTTTTTTCATTATCCTCATCAGTGGGACGATCCTCATGTGATTCCTGCAAATATGACACTTGAAGTTTCTGAGCTATTTTCTCGAGAATTGACAAGGGTAACTTATTTATGCCTTAATTTTAAAGTTGCATACTGCTGTAGCCTGTACAGAAAGGATATTTGAATTTTGAAGTGTTATGCCCATTTCTTTACAAGCTGGCATAATGAGCAACAATTTATAGTTATGTTTATGTAATCATTCTGCTAGTCATATGAATGGACATTGTCAGGCCAATATGTGTAATCACTTTGGCATGTGAAACTCGGCTCAGGTCGTGAAGTTGGGACAGAGTTCATTGATTGTAGTTGAAAAGATTAACTAGTAGTTGTATGTCATCATGTCGAATGAGGACATTGTGTATTATCAACAGTTAGCATGGAGGACAGTTTGGTCATAATATTTATAACCTAATCATGCAGAATCAATATCTGTACTTGCTGATGTTAATAGAATGAGCCTGGTGTTAATGACAGTATATTGAAGAGACAGAAGAACTTGCAATGGAGGGATTGATGGCCAACAGACACATACTGGATTTCATTGCAAAGGAACTACTGGAGAAGTCGAGAATAACTGGATTGGTATAATAAACTTTCAGTTTTCCTTTTTATCATATGAAATAATATGAAATTGTCACATAATTGGATAAACACTAAACCCATCAACTCGAATGATTTGCTGCACTGTTTTGGCTGCTTGTTTAGCTATCTCCTAAATTTTAATCACTTGCTTGTTTGTATTTATTGTTCCTTGAAAGTATGAAAGATGCTATACATGTCCAGAGGATAACTGATAATAGTTCTCCAAACAAAGCAAATGTGTTTTCTCTAACCAAAATAGAGTAGTTGGCTGATTAGATTGCTCCATTTATCTTGTCAGTTTTTTAGTAAATGAAAATATGCCAGTAAGACTTGGGACTATGTATGAATCTCTTTACTCATGTCTTCTGTTTTTTATCCCAGGAAGTTGAAGAGAGAATTCAAGGATTCTCTCCAGTTATGTTTGAAGATTTTGTGAAGCCTTTCCAGATAAACTTGGAAGAGGTACTATGCTTATCCTTCTTTTCTTGTTCTTCTTGAAAATAACCTCATTTTGATGAATTTTTATTGAGAAAAATTAAGTTTAATAATTTCTATAATTTGAATAACAAGTTTTTCCAGACCCCATGTGTTTACCATTTTGAGGAGTTACTCTTTTTGATTTATGAAAAACAATCTTCAAATTTAGCATAATTTAAATAACTACCATCTCCTCTTGTGTTGTTCTGAAATTTTACCGTGACATCAACTTTTTTAAATAACATCCCAGAACTCTTTTGTTTATTTTCCTTAACACGAATGGGTTTTCTAATAACTTTAAATTAATGAATGGGTTGAACTTGATCAGAGTGTAAACTTCTGAATTTCACATCTCTCCATCTAACTATTCTGAAGCAGATTGGATGTCCACTTCCCCTTGTTTTTCCTTTTTGTTTCACCATGTTACATTTATTTTTACACTACAGATTAGTAAGCTGGTCACACAGTTTGGGTCTATGGTTATATTGAAGATGATAGGTAGTTACTTTGTACCGTATTTTTAGAACAAATGACTGATACATACTATCAGAATACTCAAAATGGTCGCTTATGTCTTGAAGATTAGAATGTGAATTCTTAGTGTTGCAGAAGTTGAGATGTTCAGCACACCAGAGAGTCCTTGACTTGGATATCATATAAAGTATAATGACTAATGAGCAGCAATATCATGTCAAAGCACATGATATATGCGGCAATATCATGTCAAAGCACATGATATCTGCCTTAGCAAAATACTATTTCCATGTCAACATATACCACCAGATGAAACTAGTAGTTGGTAATTCATCTGATGGCCAAGTGCCTGCATATATGGATACAAATCAACCTGCGAAATTTTATAGTTCGACTCTAAGGGCAGTGAATTTATAAAACATTGCCTAAAGCCAAGTTGGTAGCCTACCTGTCTACCCCAGCTCTCCGCATTGGTGGGATCAACACTGGTAATGTCCATTTTGTAAACAGCCTAGGGGGTCATTTTCCCAAGACTACATCCCTATGATTCTCTAGGTCTTAATGTCTTGTAGAAAGACTTGAGCAATATAAATTCAACATCAGTGTGGACCTGGCATATATGCATTCCCCAGAATAATTGATATGCTTCCCTTTGGAACACGTCTAACACAACTCTTATTCTATCCGAGGTTTCAACTTCTCTGTACACTTTCTAAGTTTTAGAAGTGGATTCTGATGTTATTTTCTTAGATTAATTATTTGATATGTTATTCTCCACCTGTTGAAGTTGTAGGGAAGTTTCGTGTTTGTGACTTAATCCCGGTGCTTGCTTGACCATTTCTTATTCATAGATCTCCTGAATAAACTAGTGGCATGCTACATCTGGCAAGGCATTGATCACTGTATTGTAGTCTTATTTATTTTCCCTCAAATCTTCTTTTGCGGAGTTTTGTTCAGAAAATTGTTGTTGAATTGCAGTTGATAATTTGTCATCGTATAACCACATTTGATTTTCTTTCAGGATGGACCACTGCCTCACAATGACAAATTGCGTTATCAACCACTGGACATTTATCCTGCGCCACTACACAGATGTTGAAGTTTTCTTGCTAATTCCATATGATCCTCTGTTTGCTTATGCAGTAAGGTTGCTATTGTTGCGGTTTTGCTGGACTTCTAGAAAAGGATGAAAGCTTTTTCTATGACAACATGCTAATGCAAAAATGAATTTGCAATACTTACCAAAGAAAAGGTAACAGGTTGCTTGTTGCTGCATCTTGAGTTGCACTGACCAGTTGTATTCATGGCTGCTAATCCATTTGTTTTAGGGAAAATTAGCATAAGAAATGATAGGTTTCCGCTGATATAGTCTTTTTTACATGTAAATGTTTTTGTATTAGTTATTAAACTCATCTAAATAGTGTCCCATTCTACATATTCCAGTGCACATTGTTTTCAATTTCTGCACAAATCATACGTACTTGGCACTTTGGCAGTAACGTCGTATTCCTGGTTTTAAAATGGAATAAGTTTATGTACACTACATAGATCACTACATGGATCACTACATTGCACATCTAACCATTAAAAAGTGGGACCTGACACGGAAATTCACGTCAGGTCCCACTTTTTAATGGTTGGATGTGCAATGTAGTGATCCATGTAGTGTATGTAGATTTGTTCTTTAAAATGCTTAGAAAAGAAAAGGATATGTCCAATTCTATTGTTTTCGAGTTTTTTTAATGAACAAAAGAGAAAAAAAAGAAGAAAAAAAAGTTGACCTTCCGTCCAAAACTGACTGTGGGATGTGACATTTCTCTTGGAGTTGTTTTCTTATCCTTTTTTCCCGTTTAGATCATCAAAGTTTTTTAAGAGTTTTATTTTTGTTTGGATAGAGTAGGTTTCCCTGATTCTATCATAAATCTTTCTGTTTGAATGAATGATTTTTTCCTTGATTTTGTTCCCGGAGTATGTGGGGAAAAGGAAAAAAAAAACGAAAAAAAGAAAAAAAGAAAAAAAAACTCAGAAAGGAAACTGTCTGCAAAATGTGATGGAAACTAATTGTAGTATAAATATACAAAAATTAATTTGAATGTCCAAATTACATTACGGGTGTAAATGGATATATATTGATACAGATACAGTGGTATTCGTATTCGGAAAATCAATTTGCTATCCGTATTCATATTTGGAATTTGGCGGATTTTAAAAATGTTATCCGTATTCAATATCCGAATATGAATAATATTCGTATGCGGATAATATCCGTTTCTATTTATTTTATTCGAATAATTAGATTATTCGGGTATTCGAATTCGTTTATCAGAAATCGAATATAAAATTCATTCAAATTATTTATAAAAAAATATAGGGAAAAAATTGAATAATTACTCATCATCAATCACAATTTAAAGGTTAAACCATATATATTAATTAAACATCCTAATCATAAAGGGGAGGAAAATGTCAAAGACATCATCATACACCATTAATCATAAAAATCAAAATTTAAACATCCTAGAGAAAGTATCAAATTAACATCATTGAAAAAATGGTAAAACTTTTGTTTTTCTTTACAATCATCTTTCATTAATTTGCATCCTAACTAATTGCAGTTACGAGAGAAAAATAAATAATATTAGTATAACGTTAATCTAAAATAATTAATATAATGTTAAGCATTAACTTTTACAAGATTTCGTATAAAAGTTCATGGCATCATGATTACAATAATTAATATAATGTTATGGCATAAACTTTTTTTTTACCTCATATTCTTAATAAAGTAATACTTAAACATTCAATTCAATTAGTTAATGAATTAATCCAAATCGAAAACCTAACAATAATTTGCACAAAGGGCAGCCCCAAGATAAGATAAAAACTAATTCTCAAATGGAGGTTTAATGAATTAATTCATCTAAAGTTCTACTCTCGTAGGATGACAAATACTTGGTTTCTATTAGTGTAAAAAATATAATTACACGTAATCATATTGATGTAAAATGTGAAAGTATGGCAAAAATCATATTTTATTTTTATTTTTGCAATTCCAAGAATCACCTTTATGCGTTATTATTAATTGAGAAAGTTTTAAAATCATACCATATGAAGACAAATTAACTCTTAAGTTGATCTTCAAGTTCCAATTCCTCGTTCCTTCGCGCTCATTCAATTCCATGGATCAAACGCAAACTACTCAGTATGTGTAACACTTCAAAAGTGATCCACCAAGAGAATATAGATGAAGAAGAAATAATTTAGGTTTTTGAAAAAATCTAGGGTGACTAGACCTTTTTCTCTTTATCTCTCTTAAACTATTTAAGCTTGAGAGAATAATAGTAGTAGTGTAGTCAACCCTAATCTATAATAAAGTCTCTTATTATATAGACAAATTTTATTTCTTAAACTCTTTAGGATTTAGGGTTTTTAATTAAATTCCTAAACTATTTAGGAAATAAATTATTTATAATAATAATAATAATACTTCTTATTAATTTATAATTAGTATTTCTTAAATACTTTATTATAAATATTAAGTTACTTAATTTATTCCACCATGGTATAACTTAAATATAATTAATTTATTATTATTTGAGTCAAATCCTTCTAAATCAATATTTCTCTTTTATGATGTGACCCTTTAGGTTTAATATTATGCCAATAATAAAATAACTAAAATTAGAATTATTCTAATTATATTTAAACAAAATAAACCTTTTTAATTCTTGTATATAATTAATATAATTAATTATATTTATTCTATATCATGAGTGACACTTCTCACCATATCATGACTATCCAGATAATATGAAATTAACATTTAACTACAAAGAACCTATTCAGTAAATAGTTACCGTACAATTAAATCCTTCTACCGCACAATGTCCCAATCAAATATAAAAGATGAAATTATCTGTCAAGTTTTATTTATTTGATTATATGCATTTCAATTCTCAGAAGCACAACTCTAGTTAATGTAAATTAGAAACTCCTTTCTAATTTTCATTCAACTCTAGCTAGAGATTTCTGAGTTGTCACTGATCGAATCACGTAAGACATTCTCTTCCTTTACTAAAAGTGTTAGATCCTTTGTTAATCATTCACCTACCTCCATGTACACTTTGTTATACCTGAACATACCCTTTTATATATCCAAAGAGTCTTAAGGAATATAACAAAGTATAACTCGGAATACACAAGGTACTATGATGATTCCAAGTCCAAGGATCACTTGTACTACTATCAATATAGAAACTCTTATTGACATGTATGTAAAACATCATTAGGTGTTTCTTTAAACGAGTCACGTTCAGTGAACTTATTCTCTAATAAGCATCTATATACTTGCTTTAGAGACTCCATACAAATAATTATGAGAACAATCATTTTTTTTCAAAAGAGCAAGCATAATGTGTACTAATCTATCCAGATTTACTAACCTCGTATTAGTGATCCTACGATTATGAACGTTCTAATTTTGAACTATCTAGATTTTAGATATTATTAGCATGATCTCATCATGATTCTAAAAGTATTGCTTCAAACTACGAGTTTATCACAACAATTAATTATAATAATTAAATATGGATAAATAAATTTCTTTAAATAAATAATTTTTTTTATTAATAAATGAATAAGATTATAAAGTAAATGCACCACCACTTTTGGAGTTGATGAAAACTAATGTCGAGCATGAAGTACAACATTAATATGTTCACGCTTTGAGTCAGGAACACGTATATAATCAGGGATGTAGAAGTCTTTAAAGAACTGGTCTAGACATTACTAGATCTAACTGCAATGACATAAATAATTTAAAAAATGGTAAACTAATTACACTTTAAGGAAAAACACACAACCTTCCTATTCTATAGAGTGACATACATAAATTGACTATCAAATATGTAACTTATTACTATCAAATATATATATGATTAGTACTCCAATTTTTGAAAATAATTCTTCAATTTCATGATATTAGAAAACATATAGACTTGATTGATCAGAGTTAAATATCATTATGAGATAAAGTTTTCATCTCTAACGGGTGAGCTATCAATATATTTGACAGTTTTTTGAATCTCCTCAATTAAACCATGAACTATCTTCAAACCTTGTTTAACAATCAGATTTATAATATGAGGAGAATATCAAAGATGAAACATGTCACCATTATGCAACAAAGCTTTCTTACCATTCAACCATGTTTTGATACCTTCTAACATTCTGGAATTATTTGAAACATTGTCAACAATAACACTAGACAACTTTCTATCAATATTCCATTCAAGAATTTGGTGTTTTAACCACTCACTTAAATTCACACCATGATGTGGATATTCAACAACATGAAAAGCAATTACTTTTTTATGCAATTCCCATACATCATCAATATAATGACAAGTCACACCAAAATAATCTGGATTTTGAAAGTTCGGTTTCCATCCATCGATAGTTAAACTAACTCTCGATGGTAAATTCTTAATTTCTTTATAAATTCTAGCCCTCTCTTCTTCAAACACATCGCCCAAATCTTTTTTTCACAGTTTTTTTCAAACGAAATTTATAAGTTGGCATAATATATAAAATCTAAAGACAAAAGTAGCTATGCTCAACCATAAAAAAGAATAATCATGTTTTGCAATCATTTTCGCATACAAAGATCTTTCAACTAATGGGTCATATTTATGTATAGTTTACCTTCGGAGTAGAGCTCTCATTGGTGACACACTTTCCAAGAAATTGTTGCATAGGGTCAACACATTGTATTTTGGTAAGGGCACAATTATTTTTACGATTTTTCAAATCAGTTGTGCCTTTACCACTTAATCCGTCAAATTTTCTTTCACAATGTTCGCAAGTAACAACAACATTGTTACCCGTTACAATCCTGTCAAAATTTACCCAAACACTTGATGTCAAAACTCTTGTCTTACGACCAGTCGCGATTGGGACTGTCTCTTGATCAGTCGTATTAGGTGTATCATTAGAGGCATTAGTTGTAGCATTATCAAAAGCAGCTAAACTATCAACAGGTGCAACTGAGGTAGCACTGCTACTACCTACTTGTTGAGACACTTTTTAACTTACAATTAATTTACATTATTAAATTAAGCAGAACTAAAGATTTATGACTTTCAAAATCATTCTTATTACACAGTAACAAAAATATTTCCAACAGAGTAAAGGTAAAAAATTGTGTTTATATTTCAACTATATAATGTTTGAATTAAAATTAAATGCCCAAATTTCTAACTAGCTAATAATACTAAAGGTATATCTGAGAACATAAAATTATTCTTAAAAGTCGTTCTTTTGTAATTATATCTTTAATTTTGGAACGGATAGAGTAATAATTTTGCAATTTAGATGGTGGGTTGGATGGAGGAGGACAATGTCAATAGTAGTATCTATTCCAACCTCCAAGTAGTTAGAACTTAGAAGGTTGAATAATTGAATGGTCTGTCAGCCTTTATTAATGCATATTTGAATTATTATTTTTTTGGTGTAAATCTACTTATGCTACGTTTGGATTGGTGGAATAGAAGGGAGAATGGAACGACTCATTCCTATGGAATGAAAAAAATTGTGTTTGGTTGCTATTGGAATGAAAAAAATTGTGTTTGGTTCCTTGAGGGAGGGAGAACATATGGAATAACTCATTCCAACTAAAATAGAATGAATCATTCCGCTCTTTATTCCATTCCTTCAATCCAAACGTAGCATTAGTAGTTATTATTTTTTTAGGGGGTTGATTGTTTGAATTTAATTGAATAAGAGTAAAGCCTCCTTTCATTTTTTTGTGCCATCTGTTATTGATATTTAAATCAATGTATTACCATATTATCTAAAAAGGAAAAGTATTTCATGTGAGCGATATATATCAATATTACTAGTGCTCATGTGATGTAAAAACTCTTGATGTTTGCTTTTGCGGTTTACATCAAATGGTCTTGTGGTGTTGAAACTTTTTACATATCTTTCAACTTACAACACAGATTCAGATCCAAAATTACAAATAAAAAACTTCATAATCATACAATTTTAACACTTAAACTAACTAATCAAAGCCAATTAGACATAGATCGTAACATACCTTTTGAACACGCGAGAGAAAAATCGAAGCAGATCAAGGAACAAATCGAGTCAACTTTCGAAGACGATGGCAGGTTCTTTTCGCTTTCTCTGTGTAGATTCTTGTGCTCTAGATTGAAACGTTGAAGCGGTTGAGAGTGAGAACTGAGAAAGATAAATGATAAAATATGGTTTTGAATTGTCGCTTTGTAATTGTAATTATAACTAGAATAAGAAAAAATAATAATAATGAGTTTTAAAGTAAAATTCATTAATGAATGAATGTTAATTTATTTATTTTTAATAAATACAATAATCAATGCTCTAAATTATAATTCAAATAAATTTTCATCATTTTCGAAATCCTAAATTTCAAAATGAATGCTCTAATTATAACTATAACTAGAATAAGAAAAAAAATAAAAAATAATGAGTTTTAAAGTATAGTTCATTAATGAATGAATGTTAATTTATTTATTTTTAATAAATATAATAATCAATACTCTAAATTACAATTCAAATAAGTTTTTATCATTTTCAAAATCCTAAATTTAAATTTCAAAATGAATGCTCTAATTACAACTATAACTAGAATAAGAAAAAAAATGAGTTTAAAGTATAATTCATTAATGAATGAATGTTAATTTATTTATTTATAATAAATACAATAATCAATACTCTAAATTACAATTCAAATAAGTTTTTATCATTTTCGAAATCCTAAAATTCAAAATGAATGCTCTACTTATTAATGTTTAGATGTCCATCAGTAAGTAAATGTTCATTTTATGTGTGTGTAGTAATATTATAGTGTGTATGAATATTTATAATCTATAATTAGATTCAAAAGTTTACATTGAATATTTAATTATTTTTTCTCAAATGCTTGATTAAAACTTTAATAACATGTTCATGAGCAGTTTTATTTATTACATATCCTCAATATATAGATTACATAGTTATAAAAAAATTTATTTTATTTCATTATATTTATGGAGAGTGTGAGTTATAATGTATGTGTGACAACTAGTTAATCCAACTTGATCCAAAATTGACCTTGGGCTTACTTTAAATATTTGCACTTCTTGTTTCTAAATAATTGGGCAAATGAAAGTGATAAATACTCCCTCCACCCGAAAATTCATAAACGTGAATTACTCTATTCAACCACCTTCTAGATTAATTCTAAATTAATTCGGATTTAACACATTTTAACAATAAAATTATATTGTTCATTGCACCTGTCTCCCGACATCGCAAGTAAGTTTTGAAAGTAAAAAACTTGTAACAAGCTAATAGCTATAATTTTGTTCTTGTAGACTGTAGTATATAATTTTTTTGTTAAATAATACATTTTAGATATTTTAACTTTATAATAGTAAAAATCTATTAACTATACTTAAATCAATTTATTTCAGTTTATTAATATTAGGGTAAAAATACAAATATGGCCACTGAACTTTAGGTATTTTTGGGTATTGAGCCACTTTCTTTTTGTCAACACAAATTGAGCCCCCAGGTGTCGCATGTGCGTTGACTTGCCTACGTGTCACACCTGACACATGTGATGTGTACTTTTACCAAATTAATTCTCAAAAACATGTTCTCTATATTTGAACCCAAACCTCAAGTTTGAAATTTTGGCCATTAGACCAACAGAGCACCTTAGGCTTAGTTATTTAAAAATCCAAAGAATAAATTATTATTGTTGTTGTTGTTTTATTAATATTATTATTTATTATTATTATTATTGTTATTATTATTATTAAAATTATTTATTATTATTATTATTAGTAATATTATTTATTATTATTATTAATTATTATTATTATTATTATTGTTATTGTTATTTATTATTATTATTATTATTATTTAAATATTATTATTAATAATAATGATAAATAACAATAATAATAAATAATATTAATATTAATAAGAATAATAACAAGAAATAATAATAATAAATAAAATAATAATAATAATAATAATAAAAAATAATATTGATAATAACAATAATAATAATAATAATAAATAATTTAATAATAATAATAATAAATAACAATAATAATAATAATAAATAATAATAACAATAATAATAATTAGTATTAATAAAACAACAACAATAATAATAATTTATTATTTGGATATATAAATAATCAAGCGTAAGTTGCTCTTTTGGTTTAATGGCCAAAAATATAGGGAACAACATGTTTTTGGGAATTAATTTGGTAAAAGTACACGTCACAGGTGCCACGTGTGCCACGTAGGCAAGCCAATGCACATGTGGCACTTGGGGCTCAATATCCAAATTTTGTGACAGAAAGGGGCTCACCTAAAATTCAGTGGCCATATTTGCATTTACCCATTAGTATTATAATAAAAGTGTTATTTCTTACTTTTTAGAAGTGAAATGACGTATTTTTAAAATAATTTTCGCATGATAGTGAAAACTAATTATTATATAAGGAAGGCTATTTTAAAAAAATTTATTTTGCTTATTATAATATATATATATATATATATGTAAGTTATTCGGATATGAATTCCGGATACGGATCCGAATCTAAATATTGGATTTCGAATATTCACTATCCGCCGAATATATTTACGGTCGGATGTTAAACGAATACGCTTATATCCGTATTTGTATCCGTTTATTTGCGGATATCTTTAAAACGAATACGATATATGTGACGCCCCCAAAATAGGTCCACACAACCCATTTTGAGTCGCCAATAACATTCTACAAAAATACAAATACAAATACGAATTTTTCCATTTACAACTAATATTTGTCGTGCAAAATACGACCACACACATACTGACTTTTCATATAAATATCATACCGTATGGTACCACAATATCCAAACCCAAATTATTACAATACCGTAAAAAGACGGCAACACATGTTTTAAGTCTCCAGTACAATTATTATTAAACTATGTCATAACTTGATGAGGACAACCACTAACTCGGATCATCACTCCACTCCCCGGCTAGTCCTAGCTACATTTTCCTTTCCTGAGAAGAACAATGGGACAAAACTGAAAAGGGTGAGCTCAAATAGCCCAATAGAAAATATCATGACTAAGATAATGAAGACTAAAATTATCTTTAGCCTTCAACAATAATAAATCAGAGATATTTTAATTGTTCAATAACAACAACTGCAGCGGAACGAACAATCCATTTGAAGAGTCAAGTAGATTATAATATCTACCATCGTCTATAAGTTAAAGGATCACCATCAATATTTTATCCCTGTACCACCAATCAATAATTCCTGTTTTATGAACATCCAAATCAACAGTTTATATTCAACAGCCTCTCTTTGCACTACGTGCCAAAGATATTTATTTGTAACATCATCGGTCATGATCATGCTAAACGCCAGTTCATCTTTGCACTACGGGCCAAAGAGAACTTTCACCATACGCCTTTGTTTGTAACACCAAAAGTCATGATTATACCAATACATTGTTTGGTCAAAATCATGTCACGCCAGTTCATCTTTGCACTACGGGCCAAAGAGAACTATCACCACAATTTAAGTATGAGGATGAGGATGATGACAATGATACAGTGAGATTAAGGATAAGAAAAGCTTTATAATTTAATCAGTATCAAAGATTGACCAAATTGCCAACACGATTACCAAATTGTGAAGTCAAATTCAAGAATGATATTCAAATTTTTTTTTTCATGCTTCAACTATAACGTATAAAATGAAATAGAAAGATTCAAGTGAAAAGATATTAGATGAAGCACAAACTATTAAGGATATTCTACTAATTTTCAGGGATTTTCACCATTTAAAAATAAGATTTTGGAAATAAACAAAGATTTCTTATCATAAATGGAGAAATGTGAAAGAAAAAGATATCCCTTAAAGAGTACAAAAGAAATGATACGTTATACGAGTATAACAGAATATATGAAACTGCAAATGGATTTTCACCCGTCATGCGATAATTCGCGTAGATAGGTTATTTCCACAAAAGATTAATAAGTAATGAATACAAAGGGTTATTCACCAGGTACGATACTCGTACATACAGGTTATTCCCACAGAATAATAAGGAATGAATATATAAAAGGATATTCACGAGGTACGACACTCGTACATACAGGTTATTTCCACAAAATAATAAGGAATGAATATAAAAGGATATTCACCAGACATGCGTCATACCGCACAGACAGGTTATCCCCACAAATTAATATAGAATGAATAACAACCTTTATGAGTATAATATCACTTACGAACATGAAAGCAAATGATATTATATATGAGTATGAAAGAAATGATATTCCCTACCTTCGTTAACTGGATGTTACTTTCTATGAAGTTTACTAACTTTGGACAATACTAGTATTCTCACAAATACTCCCAATAGCCTAGCACACTAAGAGAACTTAAGAAATTTAGAGAGATAGAGGAAGTATGGGCAATGAAGGTGTGAAAATTTCTTAAGCAAACTCTCCCTATTTATAGGAAAATCAAGGTGAGGACATTTTGGTCTTTTCCCCAACTTTTTTTGATTTATTACGCTTATACCCTTGGCATATTCTTTTAATATCATCCATCCATTTTTTCTTCCATTTATATCATCCATCCATTTTTTCTTCCATTTATATCATCCATCCATTTTTTTCTTCCATTTATATCATCCATCCATTTTTTCTTCCATTATCAAAAGATAAAACTATTATAAAAATAACTTCATTATCACAATAAATCTCTTTTTCTGTATTATTGTGTTAAATGTATTAATATCACAGATAGCATATACTCGTAATACTGACAACCAGATTATTCCCAAGAAAGAGGGGGCCTTCCATAAAAATGGCACGCAATTAAATAACCCCTTCCTTGACAGAATTTCTAGACATTGTCAATAATGCTAAAATATCCTATCAAATGATATGAGTTACAGTGTCGTGACAAATAGTAAAATATATTATGCAGATGCTATTTAACAATTATTGAATCAAGATACTGTGCAATTGCTACTTTATCAATTATTGAATCAATAATATAAAACACTGTGCAATATCGTGAGCTACTGTAGAATACCGTGTGCTACTGTGGAATAACGTGTGCTACTGTGGAATAACGCGTTTTACTGTTCTTTTTATCACCGGGTATTTCAACAGTTATCGGTTAAAGTTTTGCCGCCAATTTCTATCACTTTCTATATCCGACAGTTAACCCGTTGTGGGGCCCACTATCGTTAACAATATTGCCATTTCGGCGCCGTCGTACGGTACCGAATATAATATTCCCCGACATAAAGAATATTCCCCGATATACTATTTATCAGATAATTTGCATATAACACCCTTAACTATCATTTATAACAATTAAGCACTTCATTATTTAAAAAAATAATCATAAAGAAAATAATAAATTTTTATTTCATAAATTCGGGGTCTTACAATATATCCGTTTTTTTCGAATACGAATAATATTCACTTTTTTTCGAATACGAATACGAATGGATATGAATTTTTGATTACCATTTATAGTCCTAGTCCAAATAATGTGATGGAAAGGAGTATGTAGCTTATGAATGAGTATATATTTGATCTTTGGATCGGACTGGCCTAATATTGAAGATGTACTGGCATGATACAAATAAAATGGCCAAGAGAAATTTAGTTTCAAATAAAAGCGCAATTGCTCATCAAGTGTCGTACGCTAAGAAAGCCTCTATATACAAGGATCACACACAAAGAATAGGTAACCTATTCTCAAAATCTCTACAATTAAAAATGTCTAAATGATTTATATGTCAACTAATTTTATGTGAAATGAATTGCGACTAACGTGCAACCGTAAATTATAGAATAAAATAATAATATGTAGGTTTCTTTTTTACATTATCCTATTCACATACAGTGG
Organism: Aralia elata; assembly: GCA_034770075.1. NCBI lineage: Eukaryota > Viridiplantae > Streptophyta > Magnoliopsida > Apiales > Araliaceae > Aralia > Aralia elata. Next base: position 7,885,123 of record CM068385.1, on the reverse strand, counting down.
TATTAATATTTATATGAATTTATCGTCATATATAATAACATTGTATAATTAATGCCTATATTCTTATACTATTATGTATTTCAAGTATGTATTTCAAGTGTGCATGTATCAAACTCGGTGACAACACCGTTTGTGAAATTTGACGACGAGTTGTAGCAGTATACTATAAAAATCGTAAATTAATAAAGGGTTATACACATTCTTACATGTTTATTAAAATATAATTAAATAAAGAGGAAAAAGAAATCAAAACGAAAAAACAATTTAATTAAAAGGATTTACTTTGCAGTAAAAAAAATACTAACTTTTAATACGAGCAGAGATATCAATTAATTAGTTTTGTATTTGTACTAATGTATAAAGTATATCATTATATCTAATCTACGTGTAATAAGAGTTAAACATGTGTTTGTACTTTGTAGCAATATAAGAATTATGACAGATCTCTTTGCTTATTTAAATTTTAAAAAAGGGCCAATGAAAAAGTATTCGGTTTGGGCCATGACACTAGGCCCAACAAAGTGCCAAGCCCAAAACAAAAGGAAAACCGGCTAATAACTAACTCAGTTCACTCCATCGTTAGATTGCATAACTACAGAAATCGGCGGCCGGCAATACGGCTCTGCTCAACTTCACAGTTGCCTCTTCATTCTTTTCCCGGGAAAATATTTGAATTTTCCGATTTCCAAACAGCCATGGGCGAACAGCTCCCAGTAGATGAAAATTTTCCCTTATTTTCCCGCAAAAAAACCATCCCCAATAAACCCTCCAAAACCCCAATACTCACCCAAAACCCTAACCCCCACCAACAATTTGAAAAAGAATCAGGCACAAACCCTAACCCCAACACTCTATCTTTCCCTCAGCTGGGTCTGGCCGACTGGGCAGTCCGGACCTGCAAAGAGCTGGGCATGAAAAAACCGACGCCGGTTCAACACAGCTGCATTCCTCGAATCCTCTCTGGAAATGACGTGCTGGGTATAGCGCAGACCGGAAGTGGAAAGACGGCGGCGTTTGCGCTTCCTATACTGCACCGACTGGCGGAGGATCCGTACGGGGTGTTTGCCCTTGTGGTTACTCCGACCCGGGAGCTGGCTTACCAGCTGGCGGAGCAGTTTCGGGCACTCGGGTCGTGCTTGAATTTGAGGTGTGCGATTGTGGTGGGTGGGATGGATTCACTAAGCCAGGCGCACGCTTTGATGCAGCGCCCACATGTGGTTATAGCCACGCCTGGGAGGATTAAGGCTCTGATTGATGGGAATCCTGATATTGCTTCTGTTTTCTCTAAAACTAAGGTAAAATTCATTTTTTAAAATGGGTTTTGGCAATATATTTGACTGATGTTTTATTATTTGATTTTTTATTTGTTATAGTAAATTTAGAAAGTTCTATAGCATCTTTTTCATTGCCTATAAGTTAACAGTCTCTTCTTCCCATATCCATTAATTTAGGCTAGTTCCATCTATATGCCTTTTAGCTGAATTGAAATTTGGCTATTGGGTTTACTGAGTTTAATGGTAATTAATTATCAAAACAATTTAATCATAATGTGATATGATTTATCTAAGAGATTGGACTTCTTAGATATAGCCTTAGAGCCCCTTGAAGAGTTCAACTCAAAACTTAAATTGTTGAAAAGTTGTAGAGTTCATTACTAAATGGCCTTCACAGTAAACGGTTTTACAATAGTAGGGTAACTTTGGGGGTGTATTGCCTTTGCTCTGGTATTAATCGCTTATTTTTTCATTTTATTCTTAAATTGGCTCATAATATATCTTTTCTAAGGAAATTATTATTTTACCCAGTGTGTCCACTAGCCCTATTTGTCTTCACCATATGTAGATGACTTTGTGAAGCATATATAGGGACTTATAGTAGACCAGATAATGGTTCCCTTTTGGTCCATAAGCGTTTACATGCATGTATTATTTTCAGTTCTTGGTTTTGGATGAAGCAGACAGAGTTCTGGAACCTAGCTATGAAGAAGAACTGAGAGTGGTCTTCCAGTGCTTGCCAAGGAATCGACAAACTTTATTATTTTCTGCGACAATGACAAGTGATTTAGAAGCACTACTTGAGCTCTCTCAAAATAAGGTGTACTTCTATGAAGCATATGAAGGCCTCGAGACTGTTGAATCCCTTAAACAGCAGTATATTCTAATACCCAAAAATGTGAAGGATGTTTATCTGCTGTACATTTTGTCCAAAATGGAAGATATGGGTATTAGATCTGCGATAGTTTTTGTTTCAACCTGCAGGTATAGTTTCCTTCAATTTTGACTCTAGAGTATTTGGATACTTAGGGGTTGTATATATTAGATATACACGCAATACCTGTTAAGGTTGATTATGTTATCATCTTTACATTTTAACATGGTAAATTGTATCTTTTAAAACATAAAGCATCAAAACAAGAAATTCGTTCTTGATGCTGAAATGAAATTAGTAAATCTGAAATATGACCTACTTACGTGATGTATTTTGTTCCCTCTTCTTCTTTCTGTTTGTGGGTTCCGTTTCACATGAGAAATGCGTGCATAATTTATACTGGGGAAAGGATGAAGACTTTGAAGCAGTATACAACTGTCAACTGGAGAGACTTGAACCATGCACACTTTTTTTTTTGGGGTGGGGGGGTGTGGGGGGTGTTGGGGTCTGGGAAAGGGTTGTCATCAACCGACCCAGTTACGCTAACCATTCTATAATTGGACACTAATAATCTCAAAAAACCAATCCATTTGCGAAATTTTCCTAAATTGACCACCATTTTATCTCTGTTAACTTGTGAAGTTTGAACTACTTAATTGGCTAGGTTTCCATGAACAATTAGCAGTTAGCTAATGGAAGTTTTGGAGTGATTAATTGGTTTTGCTCAAGAGTAATTATATATTTTAAGAAAAACCTGTTTAGGTATAAGTCCCTGGCTATGAATTGGTTTGAAATATGTCATTGCCATTTATGATTGTAATGTATGAGCAGGAGTTGTCATCTTCTAAGTTTACTGCTGGAAGAGCTTGATCTGGAAGTTGCAGCTTTGCACTCATTCAAATCCCAGTCTCTAAGGCTTTCTGCACTACATCGATTCAAATCCGGACAGGTTCCTGTATTGCTTGCAACTGATGTTGCCAGTCGTGGTCTGGATATTCCTACGGTTGATCTTGTCATCAATTATGATATTCCAAGGTTATATTTTTGGGGTGGAGATCTTTATTTATATAAAATTTCATGTAAGTTTGTAATATTTCTTATAAGTGATTAACTTTTACAGGTATCCAAAGGACTATGTTCATCGTGTTGGGCGTACTGCTAGAGCAGGGAGAGGAGGTCTATCGGTGAGCTTTGTTACCCAGGTGAGATTTTCTTAATATTATTTAGATTTTTGAAACCTAAAGTTTGTCAGAAACTCAGAATTGAACTGCAAAATCTAATTTTGACTACCAAAAAAACTTAGATATACAACTATGGAAAACTAGTGTCTCCACTACATTCATATTCTTACCGAATGATAATCAAAATATTTGCTTTAATTGTTCCAGCTGATGATCGTGTCTTAAAACTTACTCTAGTTAAGACATTTGTATAAATTTTGTTGGAGATTTAGTTTGATGTCCCAATTATTTTTGTACACCATTATGAGGACAGCTAGAAATTGTGGAAGATTATGTAATCTTGATAGTTTTCTGCTTAATTGCTTGATGTGTCAAGTGTCGATTATGCAGAAATTTAGCTGCAGCTTTAGCTTTTCAAGAGGCTTTATCACTGCACTATACAACCCATATGCATGTTACAAACAGTCTGCATGTTGTGCATAGAGAAGATTCAGTTTCATCCATTACGAAATTTGTCACATAAATGAGAATATATTTGTGATATTAACCAAAAGAAAAGAAAACACATGGCAAAAATAATTTAGTACTCTCTCTATTGCACAAAGAAAAGAGCTCCATTTGGGACGAGCCCGTGAGATGTGGTTGGACCAATATAAAAGGCTTTGGAAGCCCAAGCCCATAGAAATAAGATAAGGTTCTAAAAATTGTATTTAATTAATTTGTAATTTTGGTAATTTTCTTATTAGAATCCAATTTAGATTAGGAAGTTGTTTAGGAGTTAATTATAAATAAGGATGTATTCTATTATTTAATAGTACAATAATTTATTATAACTGATTGAGTTTATTGAGCTTTGTGTGAGATTATCCTGTCCCTAAACCCCGTCCCCACCATTTGCCATTTTTTCCGTAGTAAAAGAGTTGCATTTCTTTTGATTGTAATACACAATGACAAAATGTCCTCAACTTTGCCATCACAATTCTATTATCAGGGCATCATTGCTAAACTAAACCTTTAATGAATTTAAGGTAAACATGGAACGAAAATATATCCTTAAAGTTTGTAAATGGACTCTTTTTTGTGAACAGGATGAGTAATTGAATGAAATGCAAATTTATTTGCAAGCATGGAAACAATCTTCATGATCTTGTGTTCACAGAAATAACATTTTTTTACTAGTTGCACAGAAATATTATTGTTACAGAAACATGGGTGCTATAAGTGAAGTAGGGAACTGCTAAAATTCGTGCGTCTCTTGAGAAATTACCTTTTTTGCCCTCCATATGGTCTTCTTCATGGAAAAGAAGAGAGATTTTTTTTGTAATGTCATTCGTCGTTCTATTTTGATTGTCATGGTTCAAAACCATGTTTGTGGTATTATTAATTTTAAGACACTCATAAAGCACATAGAAACAAATTTTGTAATATAGTTTTCTCTCTGTCTGTCTCACTTTGCACATCTATTTGGAGTGCTTGATCAACCTCATTTTGAGTTCCAAACCTAGTGGAGACTGGAGATACTTTTAGGAAGTAGCTATTAATAATTTTCTGCTTTACTTGTTGCATCTCTTATGTAGTGCGTTGCTTTCAGATTTGTACATTCCAATATTAATGTCCAAAAGACCATTGCCTTTTGTTTTCTTATTTCTTAACTACCCTTTAGTACAATTATAAATTGCATGCGTCTAAAAAGAAAACATTTTGTCTGTTGAGAAGGGCCATTCCAGTATACTGATTGCAATGATTTGCTGTCCGTCCGTGCATTGATTGAATTTTCTTAGCTCTTTTAGAGGAACAGATTACATGATGGAGCTTCACTCTTGAGACCTTTTTGCAGAATGATGTAGATCTTTTTCTCCGGATAGAAGCTGAGCTCAAAAAGAAATTGGAGAAGTTCGAGTGCAAAGAGAATGAAGTTATTTCTGATATCACTAAGGTAAGAAGACCTTGGAATATTTTTCTTCTAAATTTTAAGAACCATTAATTAGTTCGGAGTTCAGCCTTCATTCATCTTTTGTAGCTTTAAAGTTCTCTGTGGGTTTTGCAGCAGCTGTTTTCTCATTTTGAGTTGCCTATTTGATCTCCAACTCTCATCATTATTACGTGTTTAACAAATGGCAGATTCACCTTTTGCTTATTTTAATGTTACTCAAAATTAGAATTGAATTTAACATTCTTACAATGACAATAAGGATAATATATTACTTATTCAAACAAAAATAAAAAGAAAGAAAAAAAAGAGACGATAATCATAAGTTTTACTGATTTAAAAAGGGGAAGGAAAATATATAGCAGTTTCCGAATTACTATAATTCAGTAGAAGCTCTGCAACAATATCAACAACTCATATAGCACTAGCTATCAAAAACTTGAAGCCTTCTATTTATCCTTAACAAAATCTTGTATATGTGTGATATGACCTAGTCATCTAATGGCCAGGCCATCCTTAGCTTCCGTTCATTTGACATTATCTATTGTGAACATAGGTTTTTATGTGAAGATGTCCCAAATTTCAGATATCAGATTTTATCCAGGAAAAGTCTGTTGGCTAATGAGTATTGGCTTGGTGGGATTTGTCATCCCATATTGTAAACAGTTCTATTTGATTTATTCATTCCTGGATTATACCCAAATTCCAAAATGTTAAATTGAAAATATAATAATAAAAATGACATGTTTTCATTGACGACTTTACTGTTCTCTGAGCTTATGAAAACTCGAGTTCTCACCTCAAAAAAAATGTCCCATAAAGTAGTCTTGTGGGCAAGCTAGTGAAAGATCTCGAGTGTCCTAGCATAAACCCCAATTTTTTGGATCATCTCTTTGGCATTATATTAACTTGTAAAGTTAGAAAGAGAGATTGAGCAAGTCTATTCATTGTCGATATGTAAATATCCCTACGCATTGTCATCATTTGGACATCTGTTTCCTCAGTCAAATAAAGTGGATTATTCCTCTCTGGGACTTTTGTTTCAACAATGAGTGGAGTTCAACGTTTATTTTTAGGGTTTAGCCATCAGTAACAAGTCTCTTTAACTGGTAGTTGGCTATACTCGTAGATACTGTTTTCCTAGTTTATGCATGGTTGCCATCCTCTATTGGCAGGTTTACAAGGCCAGACGTGTTGCAACAATGAAGATGATGGATGATGGATTTGAGGAGAAAGAAAAAGAACGAAAAGCACAAAAACTAAGGACATTAGCGGAGAAAGGATTATTGAAGGACAAGAGTAAAAAGCGAAAGAGAGGAAGATCTGCTAGATAGTGGAGAGTTTGATGTCAGCTGCATTAGTACAACAGCATGCACATCATTCACATACTATGGTCATAATTAATTTCCCTAAACTCTCCCGAATGTGATATTGCATTATCCAATTTTCTAAAGTAATAAGGTTGTGTTTGTTTAGGTCTTATTGCCTCTTAATAGATTAGCCTCTGATTCGGTCAGAGGCTAAACTTGTTTGATAAAAAAAAATTTACCTCTTAATGCCTCTAAATCGTTAAGATCGAAAATTAAATCTAAACTATTCAGAGGTGGGTCTGAATGAAAGTTGCTTTTTTTGGACCAAAATAACCCCTTTAATATTACAAAATTCCTTTTGTATCCCTAGTTACTCTTACCAATCCTCAAACCCACCTGATCTGCGCCATGGGATCTCAAATTGGAAGTATCGATGAGCGGCTGAAGGTTTTTGGTTTATCAATTGAAGGCGTGCGAGAGGAGATGCAACAAACTTTTCACACAGTGATGATTTCGCTCAACAACCTCGTGAAGGATAAAGCTCTTAGAACTAAAACTGAAAACGGAGGAGAACAATTCTGGTGTATCTGGCTTGGAATCTGATTAGGAACCTTTATCATTTTCTGAGTTGCCTAAGAATTTCAAAGTAGAATTTCTTCGTTTTGATGGCTTGGATCCGAGGTTATAGATTAGGAAGTGTAATAAGTTTCTCAACTTTAGTCCTATGACTGAGGAGAATAAAGTTGCTTTAGCTCAGATTTATATGGAAGGTAAGGTTAATATCTGGTTTCAAGGATTCCAGGAGGAGTAAGGTCCAATGAATTGTTCATCTTCTTCCTTCATTAGTGGTGTATGTATGTACAAATCTGATTTGGGGTTATTGCTGGGCTAGGAAGAGAGAAGGAAAGGTTAAAATGGTAAAACACTATTATTCAGACATTTTGAAAAAAATAATTATCAAACAATATTTTTTCATTCAGATACAATTTTAGACAGATGCTCTATATTATTCAGATGTCTAAACTATTCAGATCTTAACATTCAGTTTTATCAAACAAACCACCTAAGAGTATTAATCGTTGGAAAGTAAGTTATGAAAATTGGAGGCTTATTGTTTGCAAATTGTAATATGCCCCTGCAAGAAATTCTTTTAATTGAAGGTATCTCCATTCTTTTATAGATTAACAAATCGTCATATGAACATGAAGGAACTTTTTTAATAACTGGATAAAAATGAATTATAACACACCCAAAAAAAAAAGGTTAAATCTTTGGGTAGAAGCAGCAAAAAAGTGAAATAGAGACAAGTATCTTTTCTGCCCGTTCTGTTTCGTAGGACTTGGTTTGAACCACACACCATGCCTCTTGGAGAGGAAAAAGTATGCTCAACTTTTTTAATTTACAAGTTGTTAAAACTTTCTGAATTTTCAGTGTTTCTATTTCAGTTTTATCAAGAGATAAATACATAGTCCAGTGATTTGACATCCTTAAGCACTGAATACTTCAAAAGCGAAACAAAGAAATTCTCAGAACCCATATCAGAGTGCTTGTGGGATGTGGAAGTTACCAAATTCTATAGAATTACACGTTTCCAGCCTAAAGGTGAATGATCTGTGCTACATTCCTAGAAGTGCAAAATCTCCTCCCTTATGAACAACCAGCCTATGTTCATCCACTTACTATAAGATATAATTTATTTTTTTTCCGGGTACTATTAAGATATAATTATTTTTTTCTCTGGGTACTATAAAGGCATGCTATTTGATTACAATTTATGAGGGCGGGAGAGGTGAGGTGAGAATCGAACCCCGTATCCACTATGGGGCTAGGTCCTTGCCAATGCTACCAGCCAGATTCTCCATGCTCATCTTTAACCTTTAGTAACACATTCATCTAATAAATGGTCAAGCAGTCAGAGTCCACAAACAGAGCCGGCCCTGGCCAGGGCAACCAGGGCGACCGCCCAGGGCCCAAAGTTGAAGGGGGCCCAAAAATAATTATAAACTTGTGTATATATATGTATATATGTGTACATAAAACTAAAGCCTCGTTGGTCCAGCGGTAGAATAGTTCTTGTCCATGGTATATACTTGGGTTCGATTCTTAGCTGCTACATTTTGCTTTTCATTGTTTTTTACTAACAATCCAAAAAAAGACAAACACAATTTAATAATTTATTAATTCTTACTCTGCAATCTTTACCCGTCGTCAAGATGAGACTTGAGAAGTTAAGAGTACATAATATTAGTTTTCTTCTTAGTTGACATGTAGATAAAACTAATTTTTTTAAAAATAATCATTTACGTTCTCAAAGTTGACATAATTTATCTAGTCACTATCAAACATAATTTTTCAATGCTTAAATTTTAAGGAAAAAAAAAGAAATAGTCTAATATGACAAATAACCAACCATAAGGTTAATTTCACACAATGACCTTAAATGTAGCACAATATTGACTACAAAGGCAACCTTACTATTTTTTAATTTATTTTTTTAAAAATACTTTTACAATTGTTGATATAAAACATTGTTTTAATTATGTTGTGAAATTTTTTTTTGTCAAATCTTTATATTAAAAAAAATATTTCATCTCGATACACTACGAACTCCCGTCAAATTTGAAAAAAAAATATAAAATATTAAAAAAAAATTAGTTCGGGGGCGCTGCCCCCGAACCCCGTCACTAGGCACGCTTGAGAAATTTCGCCCTGGGCCTTAAAAAACCCAGGGCCGGCTCTGTCCACAAATAAGTTATCCTTGCACATGGGAGTCAGAGATTATACTCCAGCTTATACAACAGAATCATGCTTTGTACATGACATGTGCATTTCGGCCATCCAACTTTAACAGAATACTACCAGTCTCACAAATAAACACACGACAAATATCCCGGCAAATCTACAACGGTCGAATCTAAACAGTTGAATCAGAAACATACATGACAATATAAATATTCAACAGCAGCTACTACCACTCTACCAGTATTAAGTCCTAAACTCAAATCCCTCAAGTGATTTTGATTCAATAGCAACAACTACATGAAGGGGAACGACCATAAAAGGAACCAGCTGCAAACTCCTGTATATTATACAATCTTCATAAATTTCACATAGGCCATCATAAACTAGAGTCATCTTACAAATGCCTACTCATCACTATCTACCACTTAACCACTTAACCAGTAATCAGGGCCGTTCCTGAACACGGGCGAGAGGGTTGACTGCCCTGGACCCCAATCAGGGGGCCCCAAATTTTATTTTTTTTATATAGTGTGTGTATATATATGTGTGAAATTAAAAATATAAATATATAATGACATAGGTATACAAAAGTAATGTGCATTGAGAAGGATATGCTGGACAAGCTTGATTCTTTTTTGGATACAGTTTATACTTTTTATTTATTTATTTTTACTTTTTTTTTTGGGTGAAGACAATGTTTCGAAAAGGGTCTCGTTTTTATTTTTCACCCTGAGCCACCAAAATCTCAGGAACGGCCCTTCTAGTAATGAGAAGCTAAAAACTTCATCTTGGAAAACCCATAAAAGTTGAAACTAGTACAACCAATACAGTACCTTCAGCACTATCAGTTACCATTTTGCTGCTCTTGGTTTTGCCGTTGTTGAGGCTGTGGCCATGGTATAAATGGTAGAGGCGGGCGAGGCTGCTGAGCACCATAGAGCGCTGCTTGATCAACTGGTTTACCCATGATCATCCCTGTTGGTCCCACTGGATGCTGCTGTGGAGCATAGTAATATGGAATAGGATCTGCCGGTGAACCCACCAGGGGAATTGTAGCCTTTGTCACACCAAGACCTTCCTCTTTCAACTCGTCTCTTGGGATAATATCAACTAAAAAATCAAAGACATCAGTCCTAGAAATTGCTGCAGCAATATCATTCTTCTGAAGAGTTCTCCTTTTATTTTCCTCAGTGTGGATCCAAGAACGCAAAGTTAGCTCCAAGATGAACATCTCACAAGCCTTTGCAAATATAACAGGGGCCTCAGCTGAAATCATTCTGACATCTTCATCAGCTTTCATTATTTTTTTGATTCGAGCAAGTGGGAGGCTATGGTTCTTGAAGTCGGTCGCTTGTTCAACTTCTAGCATTTGGTTAGCCCAAAATGCTTGAAGCTGCTGTTGTTGTTGCTGCTGCTGCTGTTGGTAATGGAAGTGCTGGGTTTGGTGGTAGGCAAGCTGATTTTGAGAAGTCGAGATAGGAGGAGGCTGGGTTGGGGAAGACACAGGCACAGCAGGGATACCCTTAGCCGCCACAGATCCAGAATGGAAGGGAGGTGTAGCATAGGTCATTTGACCTGCACCTCCTACGACTTGCTGCTGTTGCTGTTGAGTTTGTTCTGATTGATCCATAATTAAGTAAGTCTTCCCTTGTTAGAAGTTAGAACTATATCCTTACTGCCATGCTGGAAAGAACATAATATGGGGTTCAGCAGTTGCACTTTCCTAATTACAAATCAATGTTGAATCCAATTATGCAAATGTCTATCTACCAAGAACCGGAATAAAAAATGCTAAGCACATTATCTAACCTCAATCTGCTTCACAATCAAAAGTTTAAAATTCACACAAATAGAAAGGCATTTGAATGACCGAGAGAGAAAGAATAAAGAAGACAAACAAGAGACACAAACACATATGAGGATCCATTTGATTTTTTCCTTTTACAAATAAAAAATCCTACTTCAATTTGTGCTTAGTTGTAGCCCACAGGAGAAATGTCCTGCAACATGCTAAGAATACATAACAGCTTACACTACATTAGCAAGGAAACTGCCACATGCTGATTCACCTTTAAAGCATCAACAATTACTTAAGACTATAGTCAAATTACAGTGTCATGATTAATTTTTATTAGTACAAATTGCATCAAGACATAATCTGCACCAAACTTTTAAATAAAACAAAACAAATCCTTTCCATAAAAATGAAAATAAAACACAAAGACATAAATGGTCAACACAGAAGCATACTAGCAGATTCAAACTTATACCAAAGCTGCTACGGAGTTATATAAGCAATCAGTTATGAAATCTCCAGTATAGTGGTTGCTTATGTAACTTTAATCGTATTTAAAATAAATGATGATTTTAAAATTATATATAAAATGTAGAATATGGCAATGGTTAGTTAATCATTCTCACTCCCGAGATTGATTGTTTTTAATGAGATATGTACAAAAAAGGTTGAGGGGGAAAATGCCAGCAACTAATCAAGCATCATTAATGACCACCCTCTGGCCCTAATTTAACCTCTATCCCGCAAAACATTGTAACTAGTACAGAGGTGAAAGGCATTGTAACTAGTATAGAGGTGAAAGGTTAAAACTTTTAACTAAATGGGGGCGAAGCTAAACTTTTAATCATTTCTATAGGAACGGGAAGCCACCGTCTATTTAACACCCGGTCCCACGTCAAAACATGCAACAAGTAAGATAAGTAAGATTGGTATGTGTTTAAGCCTCGACTCTAGTATTTAAAGTACCAATAACTTGTCCTTACTTCTGAGTTTTTGGGTGGTAGTGGGTCGAGATGATCCAATTTGTGTTATTGGGGAACTTGGATTGGTGGGCCGAGATGATCCAACCCTTGTTCTTGGACGCATGGATTGATATACTTAAAAAATAATTAAAGAAAACATTATAATTGATAACCAGCTTTAAAAACCCAAATGGTAGGATTGATATACATGAAAAAAAAAATAATATATATATATATATATATATATATATAAACATTATAATTCATAACCTATTTTAAAAATCCAAATATCAATTACTCCTGATTAAAAGAAATGAAATGAGAGAAGGAAGCCCTTACTCTCAGCAAGTACTCTGTATACTAGTCAGATTAGAGAGGATGGAGCTAGAAAAATAGTACCAAACTACAGAATTAAATGAAAACAAAAGCCTGGCATATAAAGACAACAAATAAACAGATAATATAGTCAGTCCTACTCCTGGGTAATATCATAAGCAGAGCATGACATAATGGACTAGAAGAAGAAAATACATTTTTTTACTAAATAATTTTGAAAATTCTCGACTTTTTTTATAAAAAAAAAAGGAGCAAAAAAGTATGGAAAAAATTACATACTCATCTTTACTTGTCTGAATCATCAGTTTCAGAAACCCTAATTAGATAGAGAGCAAATGCTAGAAATAAGAGGGACTGAGAGCTTTTTGAATATATATATATATATATATATATATATATATATATATATATCGTCTGAACTCAGAGAAAGAGGAGAGAGAGAGTGGGGAACTGAGACAAGTGTTGGGCTTATAGACTTCCACGTGGATCATCATTATTGATGATTTAAGGGTTTATACTTGCGTACACGGCTGTGATGGTATATACCTTTAAAAAAGCAACCATATTCATGAGTGTTTTTTTGGGAAGAAAATGAGCGGTAAGTAAAGTACCTCAAATATTTGGTTAGGCATTACGTTTATAATATTTATATATATTTAAAGTACTTAAGTCGGGTCGAAATTTAGAGATGGACTGAAACTTGGAGATTCTTCACAAATAACGGACTGAAATTCAGAAATTCTTTACAAATAACGTGTAAAATATAAAATGGTCACAAATTATTTGTTATGGATGAAAATCAAACTCAAGTATTAAGCGAAGAAATTCGAACCACTATCAAGTGACCATTTTCTTCTACTACTCTACCTGTCAGTTTCTCAAGTGACCAAATTATGTAGTTAAATATGGTTGGATTGTTTAAAAGTTTTTCTTTCAAATATATTAAAACTATAATCTGATATAAAAAATAAAATGATTATAATAAAATATTAAAAATAATAGTTCTTTCAAACAAAATAACAGACAATCTAAAGTAAAAAAAAAAGAGTCAATTATAACAACAATGTTACTGGATAGTTGAACACTATTTAAACTCTAGAAATACAGTCACGTCCCAAAATTAATAATAGAATATACAAATTTAGACCGTTCTTCAACATGAACAACAGAAGAACAAGTAGCCATGATAACACCACGTCGAAATTTGAACAATTTATCTTTAACAATTCATTCACGGGAAAAAATCTCACAAACGAAAAAAAAAATCTCCCAAACAAAGAAAGTAAAATCTCCCAAGAGATAATAATGAAATCCCTTTAGAGAGAAATCACTTATCTAATAGAGAAAACAAGTCTCACAAAATTGACACAAAAAGAGAAAAACCAACTCCATAAAAAAGAAAAATAATTTATTAGATCAAAATAAGAGAGATCGTTTAAAAGTTAAATAAATTAAATTAAGTTCACCAAATTAAGTTTAATAGTTGAACGAATTGAATTAAGTTGGACATTATTATTTTTATTTTAATAACATATTATGATCCTAACATGTTCGTGATACATGGTCAATGTACCAAATTTTAACTCATTAAAAAATATGTTTTAATATCAAAGTTTGTTCTTTAATGGTTTAATATTGAATGAAAATTTTATTAAAATAATTATGTTTAAGCCTATTTTAAATAAAAAATTAACTAAAAGTTTTGCCATATAAAGATAAGTTCTGACCATTTTTAAATTGAGATACTTATTTAGACTACTTTTATAAATTTAGAGGCATCATTTTTAGGATATCGCGTTAAAAATTTACAAAGAAAAATGGTGTTTTAAAATGATTGGAGGAGACAATGATCGCCCCTCTCAACCATTCAAGATAATTTTCTTTTAAAATTATATTATATAAGTAGTGATAGATCTTGGGCCATTTTAGCTGCTGTCATTTTAGTATTCAATATAATATAATTGTGATAATCAATGTGTAAATACTAGAAAGGAAAAAATAATAATTTTATATTTACTTTACTAATTTAATAGTGATGATCCAATACAACCTCTAGAACAATATATAATTCTATATTACTGACAAGACAAATATGACTCCTTAAAAAAGGAAAAATTAAAAAAAAAAAATGACAATTGACTCCATTTTAGAACTACCATGGTATGTCCATTCTTTACGTAGAAGAATGAACATATTTTCCTAGGGGATTTTGAATTTTTATTTTCTAAGCCTAATTGATTACAGAAAAATGGAAGATGGAGATAGACGGCGCCATGGTACATTGTCATTCTTATCACGAGATGCATAATAAAAGTACATCAAATCAAATGATAAAATTGCAATATAAATGAAACTTCTGTAACGAACCAGAAGCAATTTCATTATGTTCTGGCACATGTAAAAAAGGAGTACCCTTTCATCTCAAGACACTATGGGGATTTAATCATCCCTATTATCAACAACGCATTATGCACAATCTTTACAGAATACAATTGAATTAATGTATATATTGATCACATTAACCATCACGAAAAACTGGAATGAGATACATAAAGCCATTAACTAGATGCCTTGTGAACCTGTGGTCTGGTTTGGCAAGCTGCAGCCATTACACGTAGGCGATTGGTGATTTCGGTGAAGGATGGCCTCACCATGGGATTAGGAGCCCAACACTGCTCCATTAGCCTTTTCCAGTCAGAATCACAGTAACTTGGAATACCTGGCCTCAGTGTGTTATTCACAATTCCTCCTGAATGAGAATGAGAAATATCAACCACAACCTTTGGAGTTAAAACTATCTGAATGGACTATACGCGAGTCAAATTGCAACATAATAAATTACTACTACGAGAATTACTGAATCCGCATTTCCAATAAAAAAATCCCTGGTCTAAAATATCTTATTGTAATTATTTAGAGATATCCATATATATAGGAACAATAGGCCTCACTTCTTGTTACCAAAGGCTCATCCATGACTAATTTCATATCCATTACGGACTGATGTCAAGTCCAACTATAATAAAGGTCTTTTGGAGAAACCCCAAACAATACCTAGGAACCAAGTATGGTGTTTCTAAGAGTACATCATTAACATATTCAATTAAGTGTCGCATATCAAATTTAAAAACCAAGCGACATAAGCTGGATATTTATCTTCCCCAATCTAAGACCTACAGTATGTTCTTATAAAATATTCAGAGGATAGAAAATTGTTCAAACACAATATTTCAGAAAATTTCCCATATCTCTGGACCACTATCTTACATTATACCACAGTTCATATGTTTCAAACTTCTGCCTCTATCTAAAAGTCTAGAAAAAAAAAAAAACCTTTAACTTAAGCTATTAAAGAAGTCTACATTGGGTACACTAGGAGCCCAGAACATTCATGCCTGCCTGCCAAACCTGAACTGGGCTTTGTAATGGTGGGCCAATAACAATCACCAACGCAAACAAATTGTACCAGATTAAGTAACTGACACTGGTTTTTGGGGCCAGGCAATATTAGCATCTGACTTGGGATTACCCAGTGTGGTTTTCCATAACTACAGTCTTCTATGAATATTAGCTAGCCACTTGAGTAGTCACAAAGAGTACCAATTATTTTATGGCTCATTGATTTTAACTGGAAGTCTTCAAACACCTAACCAAATTCCATTTTAACCTACTCCAAAAGTAGATCAGGACAAGAAAGCGCACCTATGATTGCACCATAGTGCATGTTTGCATAAGGCTCCTCACCAGTGAGAATCTCCCATAACACAATACCAAAAGAGAACACATCAACCTGTTTAAACATAAAAGGAAAACATAAGCGGGGTGAGAGGTTCACAAGATGAATCAGGAAAGTAAGAAAAATAGGGACTTTGTATCCTGCATATTTCTATTGAATTATAATGCTTCCTTTCCCTTCTTTATTGAAAAGCAAACACAATGACTGGCTTGTTATAACCCAACCCGAAAAATTAACAAAGATGTTGTTCTGAAACTTCTCTATAGCAGTGGAGAAAAAAGAAGGAAAAAAAAAAAACTTTTGCAAAATTCATTCTTTTTTATTTTTTACAATTTTTTTTTTTTGGGGGGGGGGGTGGGGGGAGGAGGGGAGGGGTTTGCTTGTAGGGGTGAAAATAATCCCTAGTCAATTCGATTAGTACCTTTCTTAGATTCTACTTGAAATTTTTTTAAGGTATTCGAATAAAATTTTGCAATCTTTGCTCAGATTCGAATTCGACTTATTTTATTATACTCGAGTTCGACTCAACTAGACTCGTTTTTTAATCGAACTACTCGCAAACATTTGCGACATACACGAATTAGAACTGGATCATTTATATTATGATAATGTATATAAAATTAACTCAGTCAAGTAGTTTAAATAATTAAAATTTGAACACTTCAAATTAAATCTCTAGCATTGTAAAAAAAATTAATGAGATGATATTATCACTCTTGAAACAATTAATGAACTACTTCCAATTCTAAAAGTATGTGGAGAATTTAATTGTTAAATAATATATATTAAAAAAATCGAGTATACTAATATTGTATACGAGTAAGGATTAACGAACTTGTATCGAGTATGTATCAGTGAGGTAAGGAAAATTTGATACTTTAAATGAGCGAACAGTGGGTGACTCGGCTCATATTCGACTCGTATAAGTGTCCGAGTATCAAAATGGATTCGAATTCGACTCGTTTAAGTATCGAATCCGAGTCTTGCTCGAATTTTTCGAGTCGATCATGAATCGGGTTTCAAACCAATTCATTTTCAGCCCTAGTTGCTTGTCCAAATGAAATAATGGATTATACCGAGGGATTTATGATTACCAAGAGACTTTGAAAACCTAAACCACCCTCTAAACCACCCCTCCATCTCAGATGTCAAGAAATTCATGGAAAGTGTTATTTTGCACAAGTACTTTTTGATATTTCCACAAGGACCCTCTC
Organism: Aralia elata; assembly: GCA_034770075.1. Taxonomy (NCBI): domain Eukaryota; kingdom Viridiplantae; phylum Streptophyta; class Magnoliopsida; order Apiales; family Araliaceae; genus Aralia; species Aralia elata. Next base: position 7,867,769 of record CM068385.1, on the reverse strand, counting down.
ACATGAATAGTAAATGGGTCCCACTCTCACTTTAGAGAGGACTAGTGGAAATATCAATTCCCTTCTTCATTGCTTATCTGTTATTCCAGTTATCAACACAGGCTAACAAACATATTTATACATGTACATACATCACACCTTCTCAGAAACCTTATTGCTACTTCCATTCAGCAGCTCTGGAGCCATCCAAGGTAGGGTTCCCCTAACTCCACCCGAAACCAAGGTGTTTCGCTTAATTTTTGATAGGCCAAAATCAGCTACCTGAAAAGGAGGAATACTATAATGAAAAGATATCATATGACTTGAAGCATGCTTTGTCTTAATAACAAAATCTTCTACAGATAAACTTAACAAAAATACAATATCTACTATATATACAATTGGAGAAAGCAATATTCATTGGAGGGAGTAACTTAAAAATCCATCAGCATAAGTAATAACCTTGCAAATGGGCCGAGAAGGGTCTTTCAAGTTCACCAATAAGTTGTCACATTTCAAATCGAAATGCACAATGTTTTTCGAATGCAAATACTCCATACCAAAGGCTGCATCCATGGCAATTATGAGTTTCTTCCGATGATCAAGATGCCTGAAAAGTGAAACCAAAAGGATGAAGAACAATATAAAAGAAGTGGCCACGTTTTGTTATTTGGGTTGGAGGTTGTGCCTAGGGGATTAAGTAAGAAAAACAAGCTAAATGAAAAGCAAAAATGAATTTTACTTGGAAGTATTCAGACTTATGTATTAACAAAATATGAAGAACTAAGGACTTTCAGAGATAGCAGATTTGAAATTGAAAGCTTGATTCTGTCTCAAATTAACAGCTTTGCTATTATGATTTGTGGCACATTTAGCTTGGAACATGAGCAAAAGGATTAGAAATCTAACTTGAGAATGATAGGTGGAAGTTTACCTATCTTTGCGAAGTAAAACATGCCTTAGAGAACCATCTACCATGAACTCTGCAACAGTAGCTAATGTTCCCCCTGGTCCATCTTGCACCACGCCATAAAATGCTACCACGTTTGGATGGTGAAGTTTTGACAGAATTTCAGCTTCCCGCCAGAACTCTATGGTCTATGATGCAACAGTATCAATTGTAATGTAAAGTTTAAAATTTTAAAACAAAAAGGAAAACTCAGACATGCATGCCCAAAATCACGCCAAATCACTCCTTCACATGAACAGCCAATGGGTGAAAGAGAATCAAAAGAAATACCAGCCCATATTGTGGTAATTAGATATCAATCAACTTCGTATTGGAGCAACAAATGTTAAGTGATGTTATCCATTTCCATCAAATTTCTTCTAGTCAATTGCTATTACTTGTTCAAATAGTTAAGAAATTTTTTCAGTGCACAAGTCTTATAAGATGGGAAGAAAAATATACCAATCTCTCTTGCTCTGATGATCGACCTGCAAAGCAGCTCTTCTTTATCCGCTTAATGGCAACATCTGATCCTCTCCATTTTCCATGATAAACTGTTCCAAATGTGCCAGAACCAAGTTCCCTTAGTTCCTCAAGATCTTCATTCTTTATGATCTGTATAATCAACCACATGCGTAATTTAAATGGGTTTTCTTTCTCGCTTCATACAATTAAACTGATATCAAACAATAAGACCTAAAACTATTGAAACTAATTGATTAGACCAGACTTGAAGTAGACGAGAGAGACCATGCAGGTAAAGCAGTTACCAATAGTTGACCACAACAACTGAGTCTCTCTGAAATTCCTTGAAATACAAAAGGCAAGAATGCAAAGGGCGAATTTGCATTACTAAACACTTTCTAAGAATGAAAGTACTCATGCTAGTTGCACCTAAGATTAGCTTTGTGATGTTTCTAGAAAATTGAAACAATATTGATTCGGTTCAACTCAAGCACCTAATCAAGCAAAACAACTCCGCTACAAAACTAACATTTTCACCATTAACTGCTTAGTTCTTAAATCCAAGGAAGAGATACGTTGACTAGTAACATAGCATGCATGTAATCAATCACCTACTATCAGAAGGATGGATAACTCGGCAAAGGAACTTCTGTTAATGTACAACTAGCATTTAGCATAATGTACAACTAGCATTTAGCATTAATCCCTTACAAAAAGTACTAAAGCTCAAATATTTTTTCCCCATTTTCTGATAAATAACTGAAGCCCAAATATACACACACACAAATGGTCCATGGAAAGGTTGCGTATAATTGTCCGACACATATTACTAGTGCAAACAGGCACAATACCTGCAAAGAAGAGATATCAAAATCACCAAAAGAAGGATCCAGAGGAGTTAAGCCAATGTTTCTGATCCCATCCTGCAAGCAACTAAGCGATTAGGAGTGGTTCTGCAAAAATGAATGTATCCAGGAAAAGAGATTCTAAATTAAACCACCATCAAGAAAATGTACCTCATACTCAGAGTCTGGTATTCTTATAGTCTCCGCTAAGTCATCAAAGTGCAAAACTTCACTGCCTTTCACCAGGGAAGGATTATAATCAGAACGCAAAGCTATGGTGGAAGCTCCAATTGTACCAGTTAATTCACTATGATCATTTTCACCAAAATTAATTTGGGAATCTATCTGGCTTGAAGAAATTCCACCTTTCACTAATGGAGGAAGTTTATAAGCTTCAGAAGCTTCTTCTTCTTCAATGTTTGGGAGTCTAGAGGAAAAACCAAGATGATCTTGGTCAATAAGTGAAACATCCTTTTGACCAAACTCATCCCGTGCCAATTTCTGGAAAAACGACCAGTGTTTAGGCTCATGATTGGCTATGTTCAAGCTTAAAGCTCCATCTTTCTGCAGGGGAATACCAGAAGAATCCTCGGAAACCATAGCTTTTGAGAATATATCAGACAGGAAATCACGAGGGAATCGGTCATTGATATCAATAGAGATGTCTCCACGCTCTGGTCTGGACACACTAGCAGAGGGATCTCCCCAAGTAACATTTCTAGTTGAGCTCTCTGCCCAAACTGAAGGTTGAGAATTTCCTGGAGTGTCATTGACAGTGAAATCACTTCCATCCCTGTCACCCCAAGGAAAGTCTGGAAGACTAGATGCAGGATCCTCATGATGGTTATCTTCTGTAGTTTCATCAACCAGGGAACTGTTTATGTTATCTTTGCTGGAGGTTTTTTCATAGACAGGCTTAAGAGCCAGATTTTCAGTTACATTAGCTTTGTTGTTCACAAGGTCCTGTGCTGCCTCCTTAAATTTCTGAACTTTTGCAAGGCTATTATCACTGATTCGAGGATCTTTATGCTTTGCACTTGAGAGGGGCTGCTCAATCTGGGGTGCCAATTTTTCCTTGTGCGAGTTTTCAACAGATTCTTTCATAGAATCCTGTTGAGCAATATCAGAACGAGAATGAGTTACAAGAAACTGAGAACCAAGTGAATCGTCCGACTTGGTTAAACGGTTTAGCAACTCTGCCTGCTCTCGAGGATATCGCTCAGAGCGGAAGAGACTCTGAGGAGGTACAGGTGGCTCAAGATAGCTTAAATCAATCAGATCAGACTCTGAGTTGGCATGTTCAGGAGCACTGATACTACTAGATGTGTTGGCATGTTCAGGAGCACCAATACTGTTAGATGCGTTGGCATGTTCAGGAGCACCAATACTATTAGATGCGTTGGCATGTTCAGAAGCACCAATACTACTAGATGTGTACAACTCTTTGTCATTTGACTTGATAACTTTTGTGGGATTAATCACATCAAGAGGTGCAGAGGCCTGCACAGATTCCAGGTGCCTGCCCTCATTCTTTGAAGGTTTTGAAGAGGATTTTCTCTCAACAGGTGGTATGACCGCTGATGCTTCTTCAACAGGAAAACAATCGACATCATTTCCCATGGGTTGAGCATTTTCCTGTTCATTCTGTTGCTTACTGAAACCCTCACCTTTCAGTTTCGCCTCTGCTCCTTGCATTTTTAAATCATGTACGCCTACATTACCAGATGGCTGCCCATCTGTCAAACCTCCTCCTTGAGTCACAAGCGCATGAAAAGGCAGTGGAGCAGAACTATCTTCAAAAGGTGTGTAATTAGAGCTGCGCAGTTCAGAGCCAGATTGCAAGCTGTTCTGAGCTTCTCCATGCATCTGACCTTGATAAAATTGTGAGTGGGTTTCACGAGCACCAGAAGAACTTGGTAGAATTGGTTCAGAAAATTGACTTGCTGATGATGAGGCATTAAAGTTGGTCAAAGGTGAAGGACTAATTCCAACGAATTCGCTTGCAACTCTACTTGTGTCCTTCTCAACATTCTGCCCATCTAGCTCATCTAAATTATTTGCTGAAGAGCTCGCTAGACCATGCATATTTGAGTCCCTTCTTGATCCCATATCCATTCCATTGACAGCAACTACATACTGAACTTCAGAATCACCACCGGAATTGGCCAAACCAAAATGAGTATCATCTAAATCGCTCATTGAGAATAGAAACATCCTAAGCTTCTTTGATCCTTCTCCATCTCCCAGTGCATTACACTCCTCCATCATATTCTGTAAATCCTCATCCGAAGTTACAGAAACTAAAGCATCAAGATCCTCCCCAGGAAGCTGATATTTGATTGTATGAGTGTAGATATAGACTGCTGTAGTTTTCTGCCATATCTCCGGCCAAGAGATGTCCTTCCTAATACGAATAATGCGTGTTTCTCCTCCAACATATCTGAGCTTTCCATCTCTCGGCCGAGGTAGAATTTTACCACCAAAGCTGCAGAGAATCTTAATTTTCGTTGATGAGCCATCAGATGCTCCAGAAGAGGCATACTCGTGAATAATTGTTTGGTTACTGTTGTAGCCTGATGAAGTACGTGGTACTGATGGCACAGACCCATAGTTACTTTTTTCTTCATACAAAGAAGAGTTCTTCCGCTCAAACTCTTTCGAGTCCTTCTCTATAACGGTAAGCATGGAAATATCTGACCCACTTTCAGACCCAGTATGACTGATCCCTAAAATGCCTTTTAACTCTAAGTAACCTGTTGTAAGACTAGGATCGCCAGCAGCAAATGGAGCAAATGGCTTTCTTGGATTCACCCGATCACGCATAAATTCAAGAGCAAACTCCTCACCTGTCTGTATAGAGTAATTATGTACAGGTTTGGCTTCTTGAAAATTGAGCTCCGAAGGTCTCACATTGGAATTTATGCGACCTGTTGGGTCCACCATAAATCCCTGAGATGTATGTCCAAGTTCTTCATTCTCAGGTTCTTTGTTATTGTATGGAACATGCTTATAGTTTTTTGAGTGTTCCATCACACAACAGCTAGTTTTCCACTCCCTCAGACCACTTCAGTGGGGGCAGATGTCGATACCGTAATACCATGAGTATGGGTTGAAAGCCATATGGAGAAACACATTTCCAAAGGTATCAGGCTAAAAGGTGCATCCTGTAGTTATAAACTTAGTTACTAGTGACATAATGGATACACAGCTACTGAAAGAGAACCATAATAAAATGTTACGCTTGTGATGAGATTCAACTACTCGGACTGAAATTTCAACTTCAGCAAGTTCAGGACAATAAAATCATCGACTCTGAATATCGATATCAGCAGACCTTGAGGAATGAGGATTGTTAGTTTAACTGCACTCTTTAAATACGCCAAGAACCTTGAAAAGCATATGCATCTGACAACATAAACACCATAAAAAAACAAAATTAGGCACACGTAACGAAGTTCAAGAAAAGTGAAGACAAACATAGAAGCTCTGAATGATTTTTCCGAATATTTTTCATTTGTTAAGGAACTTTTTTCTTTGTCTTTTATCAGATTTTTTTTTCCGAATGTGTGAGCATGTGTGTATGTTCTTATGTGTTGTTTGTATGCGTGTGTTGAGAGAAACAGATAGTGAGCTTCAACACAAACTCTTGAAGTTAATAAATGGGGATATAACATCTAGTGTGTCGCTCAAGATAAGTTATCTAGATGATCATGATCATGCAAAACGATGTAGTTTAAATTAGTGGGTGGCACCTTTGTAAATATGTTGATATTCAACAAATCAAAAATCAAATGCAAATATGTACAGATGCGTCATTCATTAATCTAAACTACGTTGTTTGCATGATACTCTCGATGAGTTATCTAGAGTGACACACTATATGTTACTTTCCCTAAATTATACACACACACACACATATATATATGTATATACTTTGCCACCAAAATTAAATGAAAAATCCGATTCTGGATTCCCCAAATTAAATGGGCCTGTTATTTTGACAGAAAAAACTGCTAAAAATATCATTTATGCTGAAGTTATTACTGCTGATAAGTGATTTCTAAAATAAGTAGGGAGGTTTTAAGTATTAGCTTAAAATAATTGGATGTCAAATAATTCTAAGAAAGTATGCATTGCCAAAACAAATGGTGAAAAATAAATATATCATTTAGGGGTACTAATGGTATTATTATAACTTTATGGTGTAGAAGTGTCTAAATAAAAGAAATAAAATAAGCAACCTTGCCTTGGGTCAGTCAGATTATTGCTTATTTTCAACTTTTTTACCCCAATAGGCAAACAGCTCAAAATCACTTTTTTGCTAAAAATAAGCAATAACAAAACAAAATTTTGAAACAGACAGGCCCCATGTCAAAGTTGCACCATCAAGTCTAATATGCTACAAAATTAATACTTTAAACTTCTAGTACTACGCTAATTTAACAACAAAGGGAACAATAGACACAACCATCTACATCTCAATATATATTGATATCGTCAAGCACAACGTTTCTTACAAGAAGTTACCCCACAAGTGCATGCCACATGTATAAATTTAATAAGACAGTTGGAAATAGAACACTTCCAATAAAACATAATTACACAAATGCCCTTTTCTTCAAATTGGGCATTTTAAGGTGTAACATTTAATTCCGGACAAAAGGAGTATGTATTTCAATGTTATGGAATTTTACATGGTGCTCATAGAATTAGGGCAGAACAGTTGTTGCTCTCTTACATCTTTCATTGTTGCAATAACAAAGTGAGTGCACAGTTTGGAACTCTTTATAACAGCAGAGACTACCATACATATCTCTATAAGAGGCATTGAAAGTGGGGGTAGTAAACCTCCTTGAAAATAAACCCAGTATATGTTATAAACTTAAGGCACAAAAATTGTCATAAACTAAGGAAATATCCATCATTCTCTCACTTCGAAGAATACAAGGTAAGAGAGAGAAATTACTTATTGGAGCCCACCTCTCTATATTGTACAAAAGAATCACACTTTTTTTATAAGAGAAGAAATTTTATTAATAGAAAAGAGAGAATACCAATATATGAAGTACACGAAGTCCACAATTTTTAACATTTCTTTTGGTATGTTATGAAAAATTTCTCCTTCAATCACAAAGAAAATTTAATGTGCATATTATAGCACTATTCTACTTAACAATGCCATCTAAACCCTAAAAGCTTTTTTTCCCTCACTGACAAGCAACTTAAGCAATAAATTGATGCGGGACAATCCCGTGAAACATGGTTGGACCATGGCCCCATGCCATAGGGTCCAACAATAACTTTCTAGAATTTCATTTCCATAATTATCATATTAGATTGTCATAGTTGGCTTAGGAAGCTTATTGTTGTTATTCTCCCTTCTGAAGACAAAGAATCAATAAGAAACTTTTAGCATTGTGTTTGTTCCTTCTCCTATTCTTCCCCAATTCTCCTTCATTTCTAAACCCTAAATTCCATCCCAAACATAAACTATATCTTTCAACCAAAAATTGGCCAAAAGTCCATCTCCAAACAAGCAAACACACACCATAAACTGGAAGCAGCAACCTTGGCTCTTACTTAAGAGTTAACCATCCATTTACTTTCCCTCGAGAAATTAATGAAGAAGTCTGCTCACTCTAATTAAACAATCGTGTCCTCTTTTCGGTCATTTTCACTAGCAAAAACTTGTTAGATTTCCCACTTTTCATATTTGAAACCCCACTTTTTCTAGTTTCCTTCAAAAACAAGTTTCTAACGACTCTTCCGCTTCCAAGGAAATTAACAGCCAAAGACTTCTAGACAATTTCTTGGGATAATCTTTCTAATAGTTTGTGGTCCACATCAATGACTACATTTCAATCAGTTCGGCGTCAACAATTATTTAATTTATTTCATATATACATATATGTGTGTGTGTGTGTGTGTCAAATAATTTTTTATGCTGAACAACATACAGCAACAATTATAGTTCCAACCCACGTCCAAACCAAATTCCAGTACATTAGCTATAACCCCAACACCGAAAATCCTAGCTCTCTTTCCACATTCCTAAGACAATCAACTGAAAAATCCAAAACTTATCATTCTACTAAACCTTTCAAAACAAAGGCATCTACTTTATCACAAGTCTAAGCTCAACATATTCCATATTACCATATTTCCATAACTAACTGATTACTTCATCAGACAAAACATGAACTATTTACCACTGCTTGATTAATCGATAAGATTTCATCAATAAGCAAAAGATCGCAGCAAAAACCAAAACACGAAATACAGCAGATCTACAGCAGTGATGATCCAATAACTTCACAAAAACCACAATTAGATCAAAACAGATGAATTTCAAAAGGAATTTCTGAAAAACTTACTTGAAAATCGGTACTCAATCCGAACAACAGCTCTTCAACTAAATCCGTGACTATATTAATTCAATTAACTTCGCAGTATGAGAGCTGAAATACAAAAAGATTTGCCCCTTTCTTACTCTATTTGTCTCCTGTTTCGTCTTTTTGTTGATGAATTTCCACACAAATCACTACTTTTTTTATGTTTCTCTCTGGCCTATGCCGATACTATAAATATATTTTAGCGCATACGTTTAGTCAAACAGTAAGTCATTTCAAAAGTCTATTTTACCCCTAATCGTCTTCAAATTTTACCAAAGTGCCACAATATTTATTTGACTTATAAAGCCCTCCACTTAAAGGATGATAAAGGTGTCATTTTCCTTCATTTAAATTGGTTCTAAAAAGTCCAAACGAAAAGTTAGGGATCTTTTCGTCACCTTATTTATGATGACGAAGAAATGACTTAATTATGCGCCTATTGTAATATTTAAATTGTGATCATATATTAAAAGACTCATTAATATAAAAAAATATAAATACTCATCGCTTTATATTATCTTGTAGGGTCACTAAGGATAAATTTGAAATTTTTTTATTCTCTTTCTTTTATTTTTATTTTTCTTAATATGGGTGCAAATTTTTTTTGGTTCATCTTTTTTGGGACGAAATGAGTAATAGTATCCTTATATATTCGTCATACTTATTCGGCTAAACAATTATTTTGGTCCTTATACTCTATATAATTGGTTTCAATTTTATCTATGTACAATTTTTCTTTCATAATAGTCTTTGTACTCTAAAATAGAATAATAATTTAGTCCTTTTTTAACTTAAATAATGACGTGGCTTTTCTTTTTTAAAAAAAAATATGCTAACATTTATTTTAATAATCTAAGTGGGATTTAGTAAGGGAGAAATTAGTAATTTGACAAATTGTGTAGAATTTTTTCTGCGTACAAATTTATTTGAAAAAAAAAATGAAGATTCTGCTCTAAGAAGACCAAGGCAAACTGATAGTGCACGTAAATAGAAATTCGTGTTGAATCTCAAAGTCTAAACTTAATAAGGGATATTTTTTTGGATATTTAGTACCAAGTCGTTGAATATGTTTATTGAGATATTTAATGTAATAAATATAAATTTGAGTAGTAATTCTTATTGAATCAATTTTGTTTCTAATTTAGACTTATATTTATATTGCTCTTTATCGAAGAAATTATGTTTCTTAATTTACTCTTGTACATGTAATCTCATGCTTATTGTTTTATTTTTTAGACATTCATGTTTATTGTTTATAATATCACTTTTTATGGGTATTCACCGTTTATAACGTCGTTATTTTGCTTTGTTATTGGGTGTTATGATCACTTAACCATTAGAATCAAAATAAATTGAAGTTTTATACTTATTGTTTGTACAAATACAAATTCTCAAGAAATCTAACATTATTTGGGAATGTAAAAAATAATTAGTCTCATTATACATCTTAGAAAGTATGAATGTCATATAGAAATCTAAATAATGAGGAACAAAAATATGACTAAGTTGTGGAAAAAATGAGTATAAATTTTTAAATATATTACTTGAAAAAAAAATAGAAATTTGAAACATCACTTAATAAATAAAAAAATAAAAATTGATAAAAAGACTTGTTTATCCTTACTAAAAAAAATTTATTCACGTTAACACTTATTTATACTTTTTTAAAAAGCCACATCATCATTTTTTAAAGAAAAATGACTAAATTGTTCCTTTATTTTAGAGTACAAGGACTGAAAAAAAAAATTATACATGAATGAAATTGAAACCAACTATAAAATATAAGGACCAAAATAATTATTTAGCCTACTTATTTGGATGTGGCATAATAGTAAATTATCGTTAATAATGGTTTTACTATTTCCTTATTTTTATTCTTAAAATTTTTATTAATATCGCTAAATATGTATTAAAAAAAAATTGGGTGAAATGTATAATAAAAAGAATTCTAATTGGGTGAGATGTGAAGGATAGGAAATCTTATCATTTTTTATTGAAAAGTTTTACACCTATATCTAGCTAGATATATTTTTTATTTCGATACCTTTTATCTTATTCTCAACTTTAAATCATTTCATATCGTAATTCTTGTGGTGAAATCATTACTTAATGACAAGTATTCTTCAACAATAATAACGTTTGCATAAAATTAAGAAGTTAATATGGATAATTCCTTTTTTCTTCTTATAAGATTCTAAAGAATCATTTTTTAATGGTTATGTTTTCAATTACATATATATTTCAAAGTAACTCAAATAAAATTATTTTGTGACTTGTGATTTAATATGTACATAATAGTTATTTTGTAAGTTATGACATGATTTAAGAATTACTTTTAAATAAAAAAAATAAAAAAGTTAATGAATTAAACCGATACTGCATTCAATTTTTAGTTTGTTTTTTTTAAACCAACGATGTTAATTTTTTAACACCTATACTCGTAACATTTTTAAAAGAACTACAAAAATAATCAAAAATTGATCTGACTTCAAATCATGGTTAATTATCAATGACGTGTCGCATGTGATGGCTATTAAGATGTAAAATGGTTTTATTAAAATGATGATTTAAAAGATATATAAAAAAACATTAAAATATCAAAAATATGTCACATACTGAAGTGTAAAATACTTTTATTTTAATTATTTTTTTGCTAACATAAGATAAAATAATTTAAAAGATATATAAAAAATATTAAAATGTTAAAAAAATTATCACATTCTAAGTCTCCATTATACATATAATTGTGCGAACAATCAACCTCTAGTAATATCATCAAGTTTGACACATACACATTCACAATGAAAAGAGAATCAAGACAAATATTAAATAGAACTTTAAATACCCTCAAGTCTCAAAGTATATAACCATTAATCATCACTAACCCTAAATGTACCTAGTACTTAGGTCTTTAACATAAACACCATAAACTATCAAACTTTTAAGTCCGAGTGGTATTACTTATGACTGGGGGCCTTTGGCCCGAGTGGTATTACCTGAGGTTGGGGTTCAAGCCTTAACAAAATAAGGTGTGTGAGTGTGTTTGAATTAAAAAAAAAAAGTACGTTAAACCATGCACCACAATGATGATGTAGTACTTAGCTTGATTGGCTGGTGCATCTATTGCAACTGGTTGACTCTCTTGATTGCCTAGTTCATTGCTTCCTTGATTAGCACTACTTGTTCCTCCTTCAGCGTTTGGTATAAGATACCCCTGCACCAATGAAAATAAAAGAGTTACATATAATGCAATTTGCATAAAAACTAATTAACAAGTTAAATATGTGGTTACTTATATTTATGTACGTGTTATCAGTATTTGAGTCCATATAAACACCAAATCCCAAGTCAGTTCTCTTCTTTTTCTTTCTCCCCCTTGTTTTATTTGTTGCTCCATAGGCAGTTTATGCAAGAAAGCTTGTAAAAATTTACCAAAAAACAAATATATTACTCCTTTCGTTCTAAAATTAGAGATATATTTTGACTTTTTTGAATTAATTCGTGAAATTCTAAAACTCAAAATTGATATAATTTCATTTAAGTTTTAAAAACAACAAATATGATAATTAGTAGTATTTTATAGTTAGTTTACAATTGTTATATTTATTTGTATTAAAACTAAATAATTTTATATTAATTTTAAATTTTAAAATTTCGCAAATTAACTCTAAAAAATTAAATTTATCTCTAATTTTAGAACGAATGCAGTATACTGGTATATTTTTACTTTTAGTTTCAAATTTCCGTTCATTGTCTACCTGTATGCAAGTTACTTCAGATTAATTAATTGGGGTTTTGTTTATGTTTTGTCTATTCCATGTCCTGTTAGTAGCTATTGGGACCAACATTAAAGGTAAATAGCAGAAAGAGACATTATATATATATATAGATAGATAGAGAGATAGAATCGGTGGTCCCAAAACCTTTCATGAATGGCAAAATCATAATATTCATGATTAATAGCTCACCCAAGTTCTAATGACTCATTATTTCAGTAAAACAACTGTTAAAAGTGAAAAATATAAAAAAAAATAAAAAATTAGCGTTTGTTCTTCACTTCAACTCTCTTCTAACACACTTCATCCTCCTTTTCTATATTGTTATGCCCTAATTTTACTTCTAATAGACAAATAACCGTGTATAGAAAAGGCCACATGCTCAGCATGTGACATATTTTTGACATTTTAATGTTTTTTATATATATCTTTTAAATCATCTTATCTTATGTCAAAAAAAAATAATTATAATAAAATCATTTTACACCTCAACAGTCATCTCATGCGACACATCATCACTAATTAACCATGGTTTGAAATCAAGTCAATTTTTGGTTATTTTTATAGTCCTTTTAGAAATATTATAGGTACATGTGTTAAAAAATTAGCATTATTAGTTTAAATGAAAACAAACCAAAAGTTAGATGATTTTTTTGATCATCAAGTCTACAATTCATTTATTTAGAAAAATGGGTACCGCTTTTTGCACCCATTTATAAATAGACAGTCTGATGTATAAATAAAATTACCCATCACATTACAACCCAACTCATTAGTGTATATATATTCACCCGTTTATCATTTTATCATAATTTCAACAAAAAATCTCTACCAGATTTTAACTAGCATTAAATGATTCTAATTATTACATGTCATCCATTCAAAATTCTATAAAAATATTTTTAGGGTAAAAATATTTGGTTAATGTACAACCCGATTTACCGGTGCTTTCCAATATAATTACTAATCCATTTTACGAAAAATTATCTAAATTGATTGATCCATATCAACAATTTCAATATCTATTTTATAAATAAAGCGGAATGAGGAAACACAACCACTCCTAAAAAGCCACATGATATATAAAAATTTATTTATAGTTTGTGCCTTTTTTTATACTCTAACGTGGTCCCATTTTTTTTTTATCTCATATTTCTCTTTTGTAGTACTTTCTCTCCCTAGTTATATCATTTTTAAAATAAATCATTGCCAGGTAAACTAGTGACACTAAAGGGGAGGTTCTCAAAAGTCAATAAAATGCCAAAAAGGACCAAAATCTATCATTATAACAAAGACTAAAATAAAGCCAAGCTTTGAGGCTATTATTTCACATTGAAGAAACCATTAATTGGTACTTTTGGGGATGTATATCCACATAACGTACTTTGCACCTATCATGATAAGGTTACAAAATCTTTTTAGGCACGCCAAAAATAAATGGTTACTTAATATAGACTTGGGTCACATGAAAGAAATTAATTGAATAATTTTAAGCTTAAAATTAATATGATTTGCTAGTAATTTATAATATTTATAATTATATTAATTAAAATTAAATGAATTTGTATTAATTTTAAATTTAAAAATATTTAAAAATAATTTTATAAAATTAATAATAATCTTATATTTTAGAACAGATTGAACATTAGTTTTATAATGCCATAATAGTGATTGGAGTGACTTCTACAAAATCAATGTTATTTTTATGCCCTTACCTTCAAATTTAAACATAAAAAACTTTAAACTTGTCCATCTGATGAGTTGGTCGGTCTAAACTTAATGCTGATTTTATTCAATATACATGATGATGTAGACAACAACATATAAGGTCAATTACATTTATATATATATATATATATATATATATATATGTATATATAAAGACGGTACTAATTGATTAATTTAGCAATGGACGGTTCAGGCTGATCCTTGTATTTTTAATTTTATGAAAGTTCCAAGAGTGTCTTTTGACATTTTCTTTTTGCGCTTATTTAGTTCAATTTCCATGACAAATTTTATGATTAGTTTGCATTATTTTACAAGCTAATAATGCCTTTATGTTTTTGTTTTGTTTTTTAAATAAAATAATGTCTTCTCTTTTTTAGTATTTCTTAGAAAATTGCTTCCAAACAACGTCACTATTGTTTAGGAAAAATTACCCTTTCACAAAAAATTACTCTATCCGTTCAATAAAAGAGTCTTATTTGCTATTTTTCTAATTCACAAAAAAATAATTCAATTTTTAGTGATAATAATATAAAATGACACAATATCCTAAAGTTTGATAAACATCTCACAATAACTAAACTAAAAACTTCCATATTTAATGATATACATGAAATAAACTTATATACTTAATATTCACAAATTTTGTAAATAAGATTCTTTTTGTGGAATGGACGAAATATTGTAATTCTTCTATTTTTCATTATCAGGGAAATTTTCTAATCATAAGCTCTCATACGCACTTAGGATCCATTTTTCTACCATTATTGGTACAATAAATAATGTTGTGCTCGTGACAAAATGCAACATATAAGCGCCCCCCCCCCCCCCCCCCCCCCCCACACACACACACACATATATATATATATATATATATATATATATATATATATATATATATATATATATATATAAATCAAACCAGCAGGGAACCAATGTAGCTCAGTTTATGTATCAATACATAAACACAAAACTCTTCATCTAACATATGTTAGAAAAAGTTGGCCATCATGAACAATATTCAAAAACAAGACAAAAAAAATTTCACCCTCCAAGTACTTGGCAAGTTAGCTACCATGAAAGCATCACTATAATTTCTACATGCCTACAATTATGTGTAGTTTCTCCTAGCTAACTCCAAGGCTATGTTTGTTTGCAAGGATTACACTTGGGATAGGACTATTAATCCCAAGTGTCTTGTTTGTTTTTAAATTTGAGCTTGGGACTATTAGTCCAGAGATTATAAAATAGCTTAAGATGAAGGATTATTTAATACCATGTCTAGCTAGGTATTATAATCCCATCATGAGGGATTAAAATTTTATGGACAAAACTAACCTTTATTTTTTTGTATTGCTACAGTTCTATAGTCAACAAATTAACTATATAACAAATTATACTTACAAATAATTAAATATTGAATCATGTCTTTTTTGATTGATTGAATATTGTTTGTTTACGTACAGTGCTATAACAACTTATTTTTCTAAACAACTTATTTTTTTAAACAACTTATTTTTTTAAACAACTTATTTACACAACTTATTTTTTTAAACAACTTATTTTTCAAACAACTTATTTTTTCAAACAACTTATTTTTTAAACAACTTATTTTTTCAAATAACTTATTTTTTAAACAACTTATTTTTTTCAAATAACTTATTTTTTAAACAACTTATTTTTAAAATAACTTATTTTTAAACAACTTATTTTTTAAACAACTTATTTTTTTCAAATAACTTATTTTTTAAACAACTTATTGGTAAACGACTTATTTTTAAACAACTTATTTTTCAAACAACTTATTGGTAAATAACTTATTATTAGTAAACAACTTATTATTAGTAAATAACTTATTATTAAACAACTTATTATTGGTAAATAACTTATTTTTTTAAACAACTTATTTTTTAAACAACTTATTTTTAAATTTGTAAAACATTAGTCCATTTGACTTATTGTTAAATACGAACTTTCGCAGGACTAACTTTGTAGAACAGTAGTAAGCTAGCAGTTTATACATATGCACGTATAACTTTGTTAAATACCCACTTGTTATAATTTCATATGGATTGTTTAAAAAATTATTATCTTAATGTAAACAACTTATTTTTCAAACAACTTATTATTTAAACAACTTATTAGTGAATAACTTATTATTAGTAAACAACTTATTTTTTTTAAACAACTTATTTTTTAAACAACTTATTTTTTAAACAACTTATTTTTCAGACAACTTATTTTTTTAAACAACTTATTATTAATCATTTTTTGATGTATAAACAAGTTTAAATTATAGTTTAAAACATGTTATTATTGGTAAGGGTATAATAGTCCAAACAATATTTTTTTATCCAATCCTTTAATTAATCATGAAAAAACAAACATAACATGGGATTATTTTAAGTTATCCCATGAATAATCCTATAAAAAACAAACATGTGAGTAGGACTATTTAATCCTAGGATTAATAGTCTTGGGATTATAATCCCATGGATTATAATTCCGGGATTATAATCCCATGGATTATAATTCCGGGATTATAATCCTTGCAAACATAAAATGTTACAAATTAGCATCAAGCAAATTGTGTCAGCTCACTGTCGGCTCATAAAATGTTACAGCCCCCTCGGTCCCTGCCCAAATCAGATCATTTGTGATTTTTTAACATATACTAACATAAAAACATGTTACTAACTTACTATGCTATACTTCCTCAAATTTAAGCTACAGAGGACCTGTCTCCTGAAAATTTATTTTCACATTCTGTGACCCGCTAAGATAAGCCTGAACAATAAACTGTGGGATCCTTTTCCTGATTATGACACCAAATGAGTAAGAATAATCCAGTTCTAAAAACATTCCAAGAATATTTTAGTAAAATCACATGGCGGAAAACAACACCTACCTTCCCTCATAAGTTTCTAACCAAGCCAAATAGGCTGCACCATAGTACATGGAAACAAAAGGCTTGGTAAGATCCTCAACAGACTCCACTACGAATGTCTTGTAACCCACGTCCCTGGACATCAAATTCAAAAATTCCATAAATGAATTTTCGGTTTAGGTTTCTCCATTTCCATAAATGTAGCCGGAATAACTAGAAAGTAGAAACTATTGATATGAGCTCCCACAGGAAGTTGAGTAACATAACGATTTATACATTTAGTATTATTTGTTTTCATAGTAAAAAAAATTCATTCTAATTGATAGCCTTTACTTACTTGTAGAGCCATTTAGCTGTGGGGTAGTCGATTCCCACTAGTCCGGTGTGCTGTCCAATCCCATTCAGGTAACGCATGCTAATGATCTCAGAAATAGCACACAAAACTGACTGTGGAAGGGGGAGGAGAGTAAAGAAAACAAAGATAAACAGAAGAGTTACAAAAGGTATTAGCAGTTGGTTGGTAATGAAAAATATGAAATAACATAATGAATAGTAAAATGCTAAAAGAATTTTCCCAAAGGCAGAGTAACATATATTACTAGGTGGACTAAGATTTGAAATCTCCTTTGTGCTCTATAATTAAGGTCATTAGTTTAAACATTAAAGATCATATATAAATGGCACCTTCGGCCACCAAGTTTCTTTCAACCAATACAGGCATTGAATTCCCACCTCCTAGATCTGCCATTAACATTTACCAACTTATGCATAGGGTATTATCAATGTGCTGTATGAATCAGTAATGAAATATTTATAGCACCATCTAATTTTATCAAGGCTACACTACTGCTGCAGTGCTGCTACTACATATATTGCAATATTGTCCTCCTTTTAGTTGGTCGGGGAGGAAAGAACTGGGAAAACGTAGATGGGTGATGAATAAAATAAATCCTCCATCAGAAGTGAGAGTAAGGTAAAATAATATGTTATGCTAAACCTTTCAACTGTAAAACCTATTTAAGAAGAATATGGTAAACAGTCTCTTAAGGATCCGCCAACAAATCCATGCAAGGCAAAATAAAATCTATCATTGGTAAAGAAGGCAATGCCTTTAGAAACTCATCACATACAATAAAGCAAGGGGAAATACCATAGTGAAAGCATATAAGGAAACGGGAATATATATACAATGAAAACACAAAATTAAAGGCAAAGGGAAAGGGAAAGGATTTTGCGAGAACAAACAACAATGGAATTAGGGTCCTTCAACAAATGGGAAAAAGCTGAATGTGCAGGACTTTCCTTTATCATTACTTTATCATATGATAGATCCAGAAATCCAATATATTACAAGGCAGGATTTAGGGCATTTTATAACTGACATGGAACTGATGCAGCCACTCTTACTGTTGGATGCATCAAGAATTCTTGTGGAGCTCTGGAATAACTGTTAGAAGATGTTAGAAGATATGATAGAAGATATAATTGCCATAAATGTAGTTAATCTTATCCCATAATTAGTTTGCACACATTGATGTAAATTAGGGATTTTCATAACTGTAAATTAGGAAGTTGTTATACTTGTGTATATAAACCAATGTAAATGAGAGGAAATGAATTAAGAATGAATTAAAAACCTAAACTCTGAGCATTCCTTTCTACATGGTATCAGAACTTGGTCCTTAATTTTCAGAAAAAAACTGTTCATTGGCACTGTTCATCGGCTCTGTTATCAGTACTGAGATTCCCACCGCTTCTTTGGCATAAATCCTGGTTCTAAAGTGTAGTACAATTAGTTGATATCCTTTGAAAAGTTATTCTCCTTGGTATATATTGTATCTACCTATTATATGGCAGAACAAGGTAATGGTCGTGGATCCCAGGTCTATATTTCTACTATAACACTTCCTGTTGATGCATCCAGCACTTCAGAAACCACTACTGCACTCACTTTTGAAGAAATTTTAGCGGAAATTTTGTTCTAAATCTTTTTCTTCTCATTATGCCCAATCAGGTATACATTCTTGTGCTTTTAATGTTTCATCAACTTGCCCTAGTTGGATCATAGACACAGGTGCTTCCGAGTATATGACTGGGTCCGCCAACCTCTTTACCTCATACACGCTTTACTCTGGCAAAGACAAGGTTCGAGTAGCTGATGACTCCCTTTCTTCTATTTCTGGGAATGGTTCAATACTTTGTACTCCTTCATTAACATTATCATATGTTCTTCATATTCTTTCATTTACCGCAAATTTATTATCTGTACAACGTCGTACTGAATCCTTACATTGCTCAGTAATCTGTTTTCCAACTCATTGTGTTTTTCAAGACTTGGTGACGGGGCAAAAGATTGGAAGTGGTAGTGCAGTTGGTGGTCTATATTATTTAGATGTTCCCTCGTCTAACATGCCTCTAATTACAAATGGGACGACTACTCAGGCTCTTCAGTCTAATTCTGACTCTGGCCTGGCTTCTCTTCATCAACGGCATCGACTGAGACATCCTTCTTTATCAGTATAAGAGTCTTTATTTCCATCTTTAGTTAAACAGTGTAATAAAACTCAAATTTTGTGTGAACCATGTGAATTGGGAAAACAAAAACGTTTTAGTTATTCTGCTATTAACAATCGACATTCTGAATCTTTTTCTATTATACATACTGATGTGTGGGGACCCTCCCGGGTTGTTTCCCGTTCTGGTTATAGATGGTTTATTAGTTTTATTGATTATCATTCTCGTGTAATTAGATTTATCTTCTTTGTTCCAAGAATGAAGTGTTTGATTGTTTCCAGGAATTTTATAAAATGATTCAACCTCAATTTGCAGCTAAAGTTAAAATTCTCCATAGTGATAATGGTCGTGAATATAGTAATAATAATGTTTTTACATCTTATCTATCTCAGCATGGGATCATACTTCAAACCTCCCGTGTCAAAATTCCTGATCAAAATAGAGTGGTGGAAAGGAAAAATCGACACTTACTAGAGGTAGCTCGCACTCTTATGTTCACTATGAACACACCTAAATTTCTATGGGGAGATGTTGTTCTGACTGCTGCATTTCTTATAATCCGGCTTCCTTCTAGAATTCTTGGGAACAAAAGTCCCATCTCTTGTCTTCAACAAACGACAAGTCCTTCTCCTTCGCCTCGAGTTTTTGGTTGTGTGCTATGTTCATGATAAATCTCCTACTCAGGGAAAACTAGATCCCAAGGCTCTTAAGTGTGTTTTCATTGGGTATTTTTCAACCCAAAAAGATTATAAATGTTATCATCCTCCTTCAAACAAAGTATTTGTCACTCGGGATGTAACTTTTTGGAAATTGGAACCTTTTTATTCTTCCTCACCTTCTCCTCAGGGGGAGGATATGATTGATGAGGAGAAGCTTCCTCCTGAGACTGGTATTACAAGTAGTATTATACCACCTTATCCTATAAATTCTTCTACTGTTCTTACTGTTGTCTCTGATAAATCTACACAGAGGGAGTTACATGAGTCATATGCTAAACAGAATGAGCCTGAGTTAAGGACTTATGTTCGAAGAGGCAAGAATAAGGTCACCATTTCTGCATCACTGCACCAACCCTTCTCAGAACTTAGTCCTAATAATGCTAATGGTGAGAATTTTAATTCTATTTATTCTTCTGATGCTGACTTTCCTATTGCTCTTAAAAAAGGGGTTAGATCTTGTACTCAACATCCTATCTCTAATTTCGTAGCCTATAATAAATTATCTGCATTCTACCATTCCTTTGTTTCTTCTTTGTCTTCAATATCTGTTCATCAGGGGTGGAGAGAAGCAATTAGTGATGAGAACTGGAAACAGGCTATGATAAAGGAGATAAATGCCCTGAAAAAGAATGATACATAGGAACTAGTGACTCTTTCTTATGGGAAAAACCAGTTGGTTGCAAATGGTGTATACAGTCAAACAGAAGCGGGATGGGACAGTTGAGAGACTCAAAGTCAGACTAATTGCAAAAGGATCTACTCAAACCCATGGATTGATTACCAGGAGACATTTGCTCCTGTGGCGAAGATGAACTCTGTTCGGACCATAATCTCATGTACAACAAACTTCGGCTGGGATCTTCAACAGTTGGATGTAAAAAATACGTTTCTTCATGGTGACTTGGAGGAGGAAGTATATATGGAAATACCCCCTGGTTTTGCTTCATATGCCACCAAGGGTAAGGTTTGTAAGTTGCGAAAGGCTCTGTATGGTCTGAAGCAATCACCCAGAGCCTGGTTTGGTAGATTCCACAAAGCAATGATAAGATTTGGGTACAAGCAAAGTCGAGCAGATCATACTCTATTTGTCAAACGAATAAAAGATAAAACTACCATTCTTATTATTTATGTTGATGACATTGTGGTGACAGGGAATAATAAAGAAGAGATGGTTAATCTCAAAACTAGACTGGTCAAAGAGTTTGAGATCAAAGATCTTGGTCCTTTGAAATATTTCCTTGGTATTGAAGTGGCGAGATCTTCTAGTAAGATTTTTTCTATCTCAAAGGAAATATGTACTTGATCTTCTAACAGAAACTGACATGTTGGGATATAGGTTTGTTGATTCTCCTATTGAAGTTAATCATCATCTAGTAAGTGACACATGACCTAAAATTGATAAAGAAAGATATCAACGTTTGGTGGGACGATTGATATATCTTTCTCATACTAGACCTGATATATCTTACGCTGTGGGAGTAGTGAGTCAGTATATGCATGATCCTCGACACTGTCACATGGAAACTGTCTACAGAATTCTGAGATATCTCAAGTCTGCCCCTGAGAAAGGTTTATTGTTTGCACCACATGGTCATACGAGAGTTGAAGAATTTTCTGACTCAGATTGGGCTGACTCTATAGAGGATCGTTGTGATGCCCCCAAATTCTCTACACTCCATGTAGCAGATTTGGTGCTCACGTAAACTAATCAACTATAAATATTCCATAATATATAACTCCTATCTATCCAAGGTTCACAGTATCCCATAACAGATAATAGTTCTCGTCAGAATGTTAACTGTGTTTGGATACCCTCACTTGGATGTATAGATTCATATCTAAACGCAGAAAGAGATAAAAGAATTCTCTTTTATTGAATTCTTATCTTTACATCTGATACTATACATAGTATATATAGGGATAGAAACATAATAAACCCCCCAGATATTTACACAAAAATAGGAGCTAGAGGATCCCTAAAATAGAGGAACATTTAAATACAAAAATATTTAAATTTAAACTAATCTTATCCTTGACTTTAGCTAACAACCAAAACTGATTATTTGAATTCGAATCTTTCAACACTCCCCCTTAAGCTGGTTTGTAGATATCGCACAATCCCAGCTTGTCTGTAAGAGATTCAAATGTGGTCTTAGCAAGTCCTTTTGTAAACACATCAGCCACTTGTTCTTTTGTGGGAACGTACGACATACATATAATTCCTTCTTCTAACTTCTCTTTAATAAAGTGTCGATCGATTTCGATATGCTTGGTCCTATCATGCTGGACCGGATTATTGGCAATGCTAATTGCTGCTTTGCTATCACAATACAACTTCATAGGAGTCACTGGGATTACTTTCAATTCATCTAACAATTTTCTGAGCCATAGTAACTCACACATCCCTTGTGCAACTGCTCTGTATTCAGCTTCTACACTACTTCGTGCCACAACCGATTGCTTTTTGCTCCTCCATGTAACTAGATTGCCCCCTACAAAAGTACACCACCCAGATGTATACCTTCTATCAGTCACAGAGCCAACCCAATTAGCGTCTGTATAAGCCTCTACTGTCAACTCTCCACCTTTCTTGAACAAGAGACCTTGACCAGGACTATTCTTCAAATACTTTAGGATTCGATAAACTGCCTCAAGATGTTCCTCCTTTGGTGCATGCATAAACTGACTTACCACACTTACAGAAAAAGAAATGTCTGGTCGAGTATGTGATAAATAAATTAGCTTGCCTACTAGCCTTTGATAGCTTTCTCGATCAACATCTTTTCCTCCCTCGAACATTCCAATCTTGTGGTTTGGATCAATCGGAACTGCTGTTGGTTTGCTTCCCAACATGCCGACTTCTTTAAGCAAATCCAGAGTGTATTTTCATTGTGAAACAACTATACCTTCCTTTGACCTTGCTACTTCCATCCCTAGAAAGTATTTTAGTTTTCCAAGGTCCTTTATTTCAAAATCAGCAGCCAACACCCCCTTCAACCTCCTAATTTCTGCATCATCGTTACCTGTAATAATGATGTCATCCACATACACTATCAAGATGGTAACTCTCCCATCATACGAGTGCCGATAAAACATTGTGTGGTCAGCTCGCCCTTGAGAGTATCCTGCCCCCCGAATAGTTTTAGAGAAACGATCAAACCAAGCTCGTGGTGATTGCTTTAAACCATAGAGTGATTTAAGCAGCCTGCAAACTTTATTCTTCCCTTGTGGTTCTTCAAAACCAGGTGGTAGTTGCATATACACCTCCTCAAGTTCTCCATTTAAAAATGCATTCAGTCCTTTATAGCAGCCAATGATAAAAGTACTCTTACAGTGTTCATTTTTGCCACCGGTGCGAAAGTTTCTTGATAATCGATGCCGTACGTTTGAGTATACCCTTTAGCCACCAGTCTTGCTTTAAATCTGTCCACCGTTCCATCAGCTTTGTGTTTGATCGTGAATACCCATTTGCATCCCACGGGTACAACTCCATTGGTAGTGATGTAACCTCCTAAGTTTTATTTTTCTCTAGTGCCTTCATTTCTTCAAGGACAACATCTCTCCAGGCTGGATCTTTCATAGCTTCATTAATATTCTTTGGGGCTGTAACACTTGATAAATTTGACAAGAAAGCTTTGTAGGGCTGAGACAAAGCATGATAGGAGACAAATCTATCTATGGGGTGAAGTGTGCATGAATGAACCCCTTTTCTTTGGGCTATTGGTAATTCCTTCTTTGGACTTGATTGTGGTGGATTTGTGGCCTCGGTAGAGCTTGGTATAGAATCTGGGTTCAAGTTTGGATTCAGATCAGTGCTAGAGTTTGGTGGTTGTACCGTGCTCTTCAAATGTTGTCTTCTAGAGTAAACACGCAATTCAAGACCTGTTTTTTGATTTACTTCTTCCCTCTCCGATACAACATCTGTTAATGGCATAGGTGGGTGGAAATGATTGATAGACCCTACTGGTTCTAGGACCTGGATAGGTTGGACAGGACTAGAAGTGATTTCCCAAAAATGGTCTTCCTCTATATGCTCCCCCTAAAGTGAATTTTTGGAGTAATAGGATTGATCTTCAAAAAAGGTGACATCATAGCTGACATACATTCGTTTGGTGAGAGGTTCATAGCACTTGTACCCTTTTTGAGTGGGAGAATAACCAAGAAACATGGTTTTAACAACTCTAGGATCAAACTTGTTTCTGTTCTGAGAATGGATATGAACAAACGCAACACAACCAGTTTCTGTTCTGAGAATGGATATGAACAAACGCAACACAAACAAAAACTTTTAAGAGGAATATTAGAGACAAGTCTGGAATGAGGGTAAGCTTGAGTAAACACTTGAATAGGTGTTTTGAAACTAAGAATTCGGGAAGGCATTCTATTTATGAGAAAAGAAGCAGTGAGGATAGCTTCACCCCAAAACCGTTTTGGTAAGGTATTTGTAAACATTGAGAGTATGAGCAACTTCTAAGAGGTGACGATTTTTTCGTTTAGCGATGCCATTTTGTTGAGGGGTAGTGGTGCAGGATGATTGATGGATAATACCCTGATCATTGAAAAAAGATCCTAAAATATTGGAAAAATACTCTGTGCCATTATCAGTACGGATCATTTGAATTTTTGTGTTAAACTGGGTTTGAACCATAGAATGAAATTGTTTAAATATTTGGTATGCTTCTGACTTTTCTTTCATGAGATAAACCCAACACAACCGTGAATGATCATCAATAAAAGTAATAAACTAGCGAGTATTAGACAAATTTTGCACACGAGATGGACCCCAAATGTCACTATGAATTAGAGAGAAAGGACAAGATTTTTTATAAGGACGACTACGAAAAACAGACCGTTGGTGTTTGGCCAACTCACAAACTTCACATTGAAATTGGACTGGTTTCTTATTCTTAAATAAAACAGGAAATAATTTTTGCAAATAAGGGAAACTAGGATGTCCTAAGCGCCTATGCCATAACATTATTTCATCCGACACAGAGGGAACTTTATTGAACTTGTTCCTCTCGAATAACAGCATCTTCAAAGTAGTGCAGACCAGCGACCTCTCTAGCACTGCCAATCATCCTCCCCGAACCCAAATCCTGGAATTCACAATGAGAGGGAAAAAATTTTAGCTATGCAGTTATTTGTTTTTGTGAATTTACTGACTGAAAAAAAATTACAAGAGAGATTTGGAACATGTAAAACAGAGGTCAAACAAAGGTCTTTTGAGAGGGATATGTTGCCTTTTCCAGCAATTGGTGACAAAGTACCATCAACAATACGAACCTTATTACTACCAGAGGAAGGAAAATAGGATGAAAAAAGTTTAAATTGACCAGTCATATGATCAGATGCACCTAAATCTATAATCCAAGGTATTTTATGGGCAAAGGAAATACCTTGTGCTACAGACCGGAATGTCAGTTGCCGTAGCAGCAGTTGGGTGGTTGGGTTGATTTATGAGCTGAGTAAGCCAATCAAATTGCTCCGGAGTGAAGGGGGAATTGCCAGCAGGTTGATGTTCAGTTCCAACAGCATAGGCACGGTTGGGACCAGAGTTTCGCCCAAATTTCCTCTGATTTGGATTGCGATTGGCAGGTTTGCAGGTCTGCCATGGAGTTGCCAACAAGTCTCTTTTGTATGACGAGACTTATTGCAATGCTCGCACCAAAGATTGAATTTCTGATCTGGTCTTTTCATAGATGGGCGTGACCTGTTGGTAAGCGCATTCTCCTCTGGTTCAGCAAGCAAGGCCGACTTTTCTATGGTGGCAGCAGGTCGCGGGCCACTCATGGCTCCCCTCCGACATTCTTCACGCCTGATATAGGCAAAAATTTCCAGGATGGACTGCAGCGGTTCAGTCCCAAGAAAGCGTTCTCGTGCTGTTTCAAACTCGGGATTCAAGCCACTAAGAAAATGATAAATACGGTCCTTCTCCAACAACCGTTGATAACGAGCACTATCATTGGGGGACTCCCATTCGATCACAGCAAATTGATCGAGTTCTTGCCATAGAGTCTTCAGCTGGTTGAAATAACGAGTCACATCTCGTTCACCTTGCCTAATCTCCTTCAATTGATTCTTCACGGCAAAGGCTTGGGCAGGTTTGCCACTGTTCGAATACGTCTCTGCCACAACATCCCAAATATCCTTTGCAATTTGAAGGAACAGGTGGACCTGACCGATTTCAGGTTCCATAGAGTTAATCAGCCACACCATGAGCATAGCATTTTCGGTCTCCCAAGAAAACAAAGCTGCTGGATCATCAGAGGTTGGGGCCACGACAGTTCCTGTCAAGTACCCCATTTTCCCATGACCAGTAACAAATATTTTGACAGACTGGGACCACTGGAGATAATTCAATCCGTTGAGTTTGTGTGTTGTGATCTGCAGCGAAGGGTTTTCAGAGGCAGCAGACGAGCCACGAGCAGGGATAGTGTTTGGGTTAGGGGTATTGATTATGCTACTGTCCGACATGTTTGGTTCAGAGAAGGACTGGTGTTTAAGGGTTTAAAAAAAAAATTAAAAAGGCTCAAACGGGTAATGGGTTTACTGCTTTGACACCATAAACGCATAGAGAGATAAAGGAATTCTTTTTTATTGAATTCTTATCTTTACATCTGATACTATACATAGTATATATAGGGATAGAAACATAATAAACCCCCATATATTTACACAAAAATAGGAGCTAGAAGATCCCTAAAATAGAGGAACATTTAAATACAAAAAAATTTAAATTTAAACTAATCTTATTCATGACTTTAGCTAACAACCAAAACCGACTATTTGAATTCGAATCTTTCAACAATATCTTATGGATATCTATTTGATATCGATATTCCTTATCTATCTGACATTCACAGTATTAATGATAAGATTGTTCTTGGAACTGAGGAGCGCATTCCGATAAAAGTGACACTTTACCAACGCTCATTAAGTGTAACCTCAG
Organism: Aralia elata; assembly: GCA_034770075.1. Classification (NCBI taxonomy): domain Eukaryota; kingdom Viridiplantae; phylum Streptophyta; class Magnoliopsida; order Apiales; family Araliaceae; genus Aralia; species Aralia elata. The sequence goes on along the minus strand of CM068385.1, from coordinate 7,840,566 downwards.
CGCTTACAAAACTCCCAAGATCATTTAAATACCCTCATTCAGATGTATAGTTCATATGGATACTGTACTAGATCAAATGTTACTTTCTAACTTAACTAAGAATGTAAATCCAACGCAAGAGATGTAATAAAAGATGATATATATTTCATAACCTTAAGTTGATTATAACATTCTCAGTACTATGTTCTTATTACAACAAAGTCTTATAAGACTTGAATTTATTAAAACAAGAAGATAAAACTAATTAACACTGCCTCTTCCCATTGTTCGTCCCTGAAGTTCCAGGATTACCATCTAAAACTGCAATAGAAAGTTTTATGCAAGGATGAACTACAAAATGCTCAGCAAGTTTATTCAAAAATGGAAACACAATGTGTTTGATTTGAAAGAAGTTCAAAAGCTTTTGCCAACTGAGGGTTCAGTACATGAACAATATGTTTCAACCAGTTCTGTCAGCCTTCAATGACTTAGAACAACTTTGTTAAGATATCTTATAGGGGATCAGCCTATTCGATATCCTAGGAGTATGCATACCATCCTAATTGTGCCCAACATGCACTAGATGTCAATATATTATCGACAATAACAACCCATATAGGGTATTTGTATACTCAGTTATAAGATGTCTCAAACAATTTGGTTTTCTGACGCCCTCAAAATCTCTACACTTCCCTGTAGCAGATCTGGTGCTCACGTGAAGCTAAACAACTATAAATATTCAATAAAATATGACTTCTATCTATCCAAGGTTCACAGTATCCCATAACAGATGATAATTCTGGCCAGAACATTATCTGTGTTTGGATACCCTCACTTGGATGTATAGATTCATATCTCATGAATACCTCTTTCATATCGATATTCCCTATTTATCTGACATTCACAGTATTAACGATAAGATTGTCCATAGAATTGAGGGGCGCATTTCGGTAAAGATGGCACCTTACCGACGCTCATTAAGTGTAACCTCAGAGCTTATAGGACTTTCAATATCATTCAAATACCCTCATTCAGATGTATAGTTCGTATAGATACTGTATTTAACTTAGTACAACTATGCTAAATAAGGTAAAGATCAGAGTATAACGCATTCGATGAAATAAAGGATCATAATATATTACATATCATTTGGTTCGATTACATCATTCTTGATACTAAGTTATTACAACAAAAGCCTTTAAAAGACTTAAAGTATTCAAAACAGTAATTAAAACTAATAAACATGTCCTTTTCCTTTGAATTTTTCACCTTCATTCTGACTCCTCTTCTCCTTATGGAATTTGAGAAGATTTTCATTTTCAATCTCAGCTATAACAGCCTTCTCGAGAATCTCCGAAAATGTCTTTAACTGGAAGATTGATATTTTACTCCTTATCTGAGGTTTTAATCCTTCCTCAAACCTTCTAGTTTTTCGCGTCTCAGAGTTTATTTGATGTGGGGCAAAACGAGACAATTCATTAAATTTAGCTGTATACTGAGATACAATCATATCCCCTTGTTTTAACTCTAAGAATTTTACTTCCATTCGGTCTTGCATTGTTTGTGGAAAGTAATTTTCAAAGAATAGTTCTTTGAATCTTACCCACGGAACTATTCCTTCACCGGCCCTGGTTTTTGTGGTTTCCCACCAAAAGTTTGCCTCACCTTTTAGGAAAAAGGTTGCAAATATGGTCTTTTGTTCTTCGCTTACATTGGTTACAGTGAAAAACTTCTCCATTTCGGTTACCCAAGTCTGGGCCTCAACTGGATCCACAGTTCCTTTGAACTCAGGTGGTCCAACGGTTTTAAAATCCTTAAATGCTGACCTATGTGGATTATTTGGGTTGGGCTGGTGTGGTGGTTGACCTTGTAAGGCTCCTAATAGTAAATCTACCAGTTGTTGAGTTGGGTTTGGTTCAGTGGTTTCATTTCTGGTCTAGGTTCTTCGTCCTGATGCCATAATTCTAAAATAAAGAAAAACAAGTATAAATACAAGGATATGCTATACATAGAACTAACAATTTGATTGTTCAAACAAAATTTGTATTTCACATGCAAAACGGTTACATATTCGACTAGTGGTTTATACTACCACTAGTTAATACAGAGGATTTCCTACTTTTACAACCCAAAATTGTTATAATACAAACTACAATCAACCAAACTTAAGTACTAAACTAAACTGATCGATCACGTGCCTCCTTATAGGCATCTTGGATCATATGACAGACCACTGACCGGTCAATCATATAATCCACCTTGTTCTCCTCCACTGGGTACTTAAGCACCCGATGCTCTAAGTTACCGAACGTATCACGGCATCCCTTGTCCGCTCGGTATAAATACATCTGGGCCTCCTGCCTTTCTTTCTGAGCACTCCGGAGAAGTGTTCTAAGACGGTGAGTATTATCCCTCTCACTCTCCAATAACCCTTCAGCTATATGTGCTCGAAAATTGGCCGCCTCTAGATCTGTGGCTGACTGCTGGACTAACCCGGTCACTATCTCCTCGTGTCTATCGACACGCATCATTTGACTCGCTCCAATTACCTCATTGGGATCCGGATCTACTAGGTGTCCATCTATAGGATGATCAGCCTCTTCAGCCTCTAATATCTCCTGATCATGCAGGAGTTCTTCCTCCTTTGGGTCCTCCTCTAGGTCTAACTCAGGAGTGGCTGGCTCATAATCTGGAACCTCGTCTGGCTCACTATCTGACAGCCATCCTACCATGGGATGATCTACAACTAGGAGATCGTTCCAATTAGTCTCTGACATCCTACAAAAGAATTTTAGTTGTTTAGTATTAACGCGAAACAAATTTACACATAATATAAAGCTTTTAAGATTATTTTATGTATAATTAAGTATTTTACGGACTCAAAGACTATATCCTAAGGTATTTCCCAATTACCTTAGAGCTATAATCTACAGCTCTGATACCAACCTGTACAACCCTTCCTAAGCAACTTCTCTGCTTGCATTACTGTCAGACATCGAGATCGCTTAGGTGAACAACCACCGTTGAACACTACCTTTGACTTCGACTCAGTCAACAGGTTTACACGTTTCCGATGGCAGTCAATCATTACATTATGATTAACCAACCAATCCATACCTAAGATTATATCGAATTCCCCTAGTTGTATAGGAAAAAAGTTTACAAGAAATTTGTGACCCTTAATCTCTACGTTACAACCTTTATATACAGTTTTAACGGGAATTATCTCTCTATTGGCAATTTCCACATTGAAAGGTATGTCTAAGTTTTCACATGGTATATTCAACTTCTTAGCAAAGTTATTAGACACGAATGAACAAGTAGCACTAGAGTCGAATAACACATGCATTTAAAGTGTCGATAGGGATGATACCTGTCACCACGTCCTGTGAAGTAACAACATCCCTCATCGTCATATTAAATGTTCTGGCGGTTGGACGACTCAGACCTCCAGCTCCTGCTATTGTTGGTTTGAGGGTGTTGTTCGGGGCTTGATTTCCTCCCCCGGGTTGGTTCTTATTCCTTGGACAATTTCTAGATAAATGACCCGTTGCCAGGGGCGGATCTAGGAATTTGTTTCAGCAGGGGCGGATTTTACTAATTTTTTGGTTGAAGTTAAATAAAGAAAATTTGAACTAATAATAATATTAACTAATCATAATAATGTTTACAAATTACAATGTTATCCTCCTACGCCTCATAGCTAGAAAATGTTCTAAGATAGCTTCATTATCAATAGTTTCAAATACATCATTTTCAATGTAGGGAACCAAACAATCACTCAACCATTTATCGCTCATTTGATTTCGGAGAGTGGTTTTAATAATATTCATCGCTGAAAATATTCTCTCCACCGTAGCAGTAGCAACTGGTAAAGTCAAAGCCAATCTCAACAACAAATAAACCCGAGGATACAAATCAGTCTTGTTCTTCTTAACCAACTTTTGAGCAAGTTCATCAATCCATTTCATGTTAGAAAATTCAGAATCATTTTTCACATCTAGAATGTAAGTTTCAAGTTCATCATCAATCCCCCAAATATCTCTATCATGAAATTCCAATGGATAAAACTTTGCAAATTTAATCAACCGTTCCTTGTCAAATGCTGAGAAAGAGTTACTTGGATCAAGACACGCCATACATGAGAGCAACTCTGTATTAACATTGTCAAATCGATCATTTAATTCTTGAAGTTGAGTATCTATCACTGTATAGAGTAACTCAACTTGAAAGTGATGAAGATTTGTGACTTTTTCACCCCGACGTGATCTCCCTTGAACCAAAAAGGTATCTTCCATTTTGTGAACGACAATCCCACGCACATTACAAAATTCAGTAGTTTCTGCCAACAAAGTCTCCCATCCCGAATCTCTCATACTTTGTAACTGTTGCTTTGATATAGTAACTAAAGTCATTGCATTTACGAGATTTTTGTCTTTCTTTTGTAATGCTAGTGACAAGGTATTCGTGATTCCCAAAATCATTTTCATTAAATGCAACAAGAAAACAAACTCAAAATCTCGCATGAAATGCAACAAGGTACCTGCTTCTGTACTTTTATCACCCGATGTATCATCTTCTACTATCTCAAGCACTTCAATTGTTTCAGAAAATAAGTTAATAACACTAAGAATTGTGCCATAATGTGAGCCCCACCGTGTGTCTTCGGGCCGCTTCAAGGTCGCTTCTTGATTTAACCCACGCCCGGTCTTGATTTCACCATTAGCAACTCCTTGAATTATTCTTTCTATATGCTTCACGCGAAGAACATCTTTACGCTTGCAAGAAGCTCCAACAACATTTGCCAAAATTGCAAGATAATCAAAGAATGATTTAAGCTTCTTATGTTTTTTTGCAACTGCTACAAGTGTCAATTGAAGCTGATGAGCAAAACAATGAACATAAAAAGCAGACCTATTCTCTGACAAAATCAAACTCTTAAGACCATTGAATTCCCCTCGCATGTTACTAGCTCCATCATATCCTTGCCCACGTACACGTGACATGCTCAATCCATGTGTTGCAAAAAGTGACTCAATAGCCCTCTTTAAGTGTTTGAGCACGTGTATTGGCAACATGAACAATGCCAAGAAAACACTCAATAATGCACCCATGTTTGTTCACATAACGTAAAGCAATAGCCATTTGTTCTTTAATTGATGAATCACGAGCCTCATCAACTAACAAAGAGAAAAAATTATCCCCAATATCTGCAACTATAACTTTTGTGGTCAAAAATGTAGCGGCACTACAAATATCTTTTTGGATCGAAGGTGCTGTCAATTTCTGGTTCCCAGGAGCATTTTTCAACACAACTTTATTCACATCATCATTGTTTTCGGATAAAAACTTTAGAATCGAAAGAAATAAACCTTGCCTTTTTGAAGCATCTGATTCATCATGGCCACGGAAAGGCAACCCCTCACTTAAAAGCAATCGAACACACTTAATAGATGAGAGCAAGCGAAGCTTATAATCTTTTTTTTCTTGGTCTGATATATTGGCAAGTTTAATATCTATGTGTTGTTTTCGGTTCCTCAAATCTTGACAAGCCCTCGTGCATTGTCTATGAATACTATTAGGTGACTCTCCAACATGATCAGATAAGTATTCTGTTTTCCTCCAATTATTAAATCCCTTACCGACAAATGTATTCCCACCCCCTTGACCACCAATATCAACTTTGAATAAATAACAATATAAGAAAAATACCGCATCCTTCTTTTCACTATATTCCAACCAACCAGCATATTTTTTGTACCATTCGGGATTAAATCTACGTTTTTCTCCGTAAATAACAGTTTGAGGGAATTTGGAAAGCATTGGTTGATGAGGACCCTTAAGCAAATATTCCCGACGAATATTATCTCTCTTGTTAGCATCATATTCCAAAATAGATGGTCTTAGTCCCGGATCCGCAACAAGCTCCTGTTCTAAATTGAATTCAACTTGGGATTGAGAATTGATATTTTGAGATTATGATTGGATAGGGGTTTCATTTGAGAGATTTTGAGATTGTGATGTTGATGATTCCGTTTTGGAACGTTTGAATTTTGACCACAAGTCATGAATGCCTAAATCAATCAAAATACAAGTACACAACAAATCCAAACAAACAATTATTTGATGCAACATAAATAGAATTCTATAATATACAACAAATAAATATGCATAAATCAAAACCCAAAATAAAAAAAATTCAAAATAAATAAACATATAGATAGAATTTAGAAACTTACTTCGATTACTTGTCATAGTTCAATTTGAAATTCAACTGTATGCACAACGCCTCAAACCAAATTTGCTTCTATATTCAAAGAAAATCAAGCCACAACAGTCAAAATCAACTCACAATTCGCGTACACAACAAATTCAAAAAAAACTAAATTGCATAACACTTAACAGCATTATCAACATATTCATTTAAGTTTTAACCCCAACCCACAACAAATTAAAATAAATATAAACTTTAAACTATTAAACAAAAAAAAAATTATCAAACAAAAAAAGCCCTAATTACCTACCTCTTAAGTCCAATACATCAAAATACAAATAAATCAAATAAATTGAATTGGGTTTAACCCCAGGTCCCCAACAACAACAAATTCAAACAAATTACAAGTTTTAAATTATTAAATAAAAAAGCCCTAATTTTGTTACCTTCTAATTTAGAGACTACAAAGTCTACAATAAAATGAGAAGAGGAGACGAGGTAGCGGGCCTTGCGGCTAAAAAGAGGAGAAATTGTTGATTGGATGCTTGGCCAAGCACTAGCAGAGTAGCAGTGAAGCAAAAATGGAGAAGACCTTTTTTTTAATTTTAGCCTCTCGCCTCTTCTACTCCCTGTAAGCCCGTAAACATACTCTGCTGTTTGAAGAATTAGACTATACACCTCTCGCCTCTTCTACTCCCTGTAAGCCCGTAAACATACTCTGCTGTTTGAAGAATTAGACTATACACTTATAATCTAAATTGTTTTTTGCCCCCACACACTTTAACTTTTGTTTTAAATCTGCCCTTTGAGTTTACTAACTTACAATTTTTGCCCCAAGAGATTACCTGTAAAAAAAAAAAAAAAAGTCAGCATAGGCAGCTGCCTATGCTGCCCTTGCAATACATCCGCCCCTGCCCGTTGCGCCACAATTTTAACATTTATAATTCTGATTGCCCTGACTGGTATTATTATTATTCTTCTTGGGACAATCAGAGGAATAATGTCCCTCTTGACCACAACTGTAACAAGTAACCACCCCCCTGCGACATACTCCAGGTGGTTCTTTCCACATGTGACACAACGTCCTACTTTATTATTATTATTCTGGTTTCTGTTGGTGGTGTTATTGTTATTGTAATTATTCCCCTTTTTCCCAAAGTTAGTAGAAAAAGTGGTCTCCCACTTCCTCGACTCTGGTGCTACTTGTTCATTCGTGTCTAATAGCTTTGCTAAGAAGTTGAATATACCATGTGAAGACTTAGACATACCTTTCAATGTGGAAATTGCCAATAGAGAGATAATTCCCGTTAAAACTGTATATAAAGGTTGTAACGTAGAGATTAAGGGTCACAAATTTCTTGTAGACCTCTTTCCTATATAACTAGGGGAATTCGATATAATCTTAGGTATGGATTGGTTGGTTAATCATAATGCAATGATTGACTGCCATCGGAAACGTGTAAACCTGTTGACTGAGTCGAAGTCAAAGGTAGTGTTCAACGGTGGTTGTTCACCTAAGCGATCTCGATGTCTGACAATAATGCAAGCAGAGAAGTTGCTTAGGAAGGGTTGTACAGGTTGGTATCAGAGCTGTAGATTATAGCTCTAAGGTAGTTGGGAAATACCTTAGGATATAGTCTTTGAGTCCGTAAAATACTTAATTATACATAAAATAATCTTAAAAGCTTTATATTATGTGTAAATTTGTTTCGCGTTAATACTAAACAACTAAAATTCTTTTGTAGGATGTCAGAGACTAATTGGAACGATCTCCTACTTGTAGATCATCCCATGGTAGGATGACTGTCAGATAGTGAGCCAGACGAGGTTCCAGATTATGAGCCAGCCACTCCTGAGTTAGACCTAGAGGAGGAACCAGAGGAGGAAGAACTCCTGCATGATCAGGAGATATTAGAGGCTGAAGAGGTTGATCATCCTATAGATGGACACCTAGTAGATCCGGATCCCAATGAGGTAATTGGAGCGAGTCAAATGATGCTTGTCGATAGACACGAGGAGATAGTGACCGGGTTAGTCCAGTAGTCAGCCACAGATCTAGAGGCAGCCAATTTTTGAGCACATATAGCTGAAGGGTTATTGGAGAGTGAGAGGGATAATACTCACCGTCTTAGAACACTTCTCCGGAGTGCTCAGAAAGAAAGGCAGGAGGCCCAGATGTATTTATACCGAGCGGACAAGGGATGCCGTGATACGTTCGGTAACTTAGAGCATCGGGTGCTTAAGTACCCAGTGGAGGATAACAGGGTGGATTATATGATTGACCGGTCAGTGGTCTGTCATATGATCCAAGATGCCTATAAGGAGGCACGTGATCGATCAGTTTAGTTTAGTACTTAAGTTTGGTTGATTGTACTTTGTATTATAACAATTTTGGGTTGTAAAAGTAGGAAATCCTCTGTATTAACTAGTGGTAGTATAAACCACTAGTCGAATATGTAACCGTTTTGCATGTGAAATACAAATTTTGTTTGAACAATTCAAATTGTTAGTTCTATGTATAGCATATCCTTGTATTTATACTTGTTTTTCTTTATTTTAGAATTATGGCATCAGGACGAAGAACCCAGACCAGAAATGAAACCACTGAACCAAACCCAACTCAACAACTGGTAGATTAACTATTAGGAGCCTTACAAGGTCAACCACCACACCAGCCCAACCCAAATAATCCACATAGGTCAACATTTAAGGATTTTAAAACCGTTGGACCACCTGAGTTCAAAGGAACTGCGGATCCAGTTGAGGCCCAGACTTGGGTAACCGAAATGGAGAAGCTTTTCACTGTAACCAATGTAAGCGAAGAACAAAAGACCATATTTGCAACCTTTTTCCTAAAAGGTGAGGCAAACTTTTGGTGGGAAACCACAAAAATCAGGGCCGGTGAAGGAGTAGTTCCGTGGGTAAGATTCAAAGAACTATTATTTGAAAATTACTTTCCACAAACAATGTAAGACCGAATGGAAGTAAAATTCTTAGAGTTAAGACAAGGGGATATGATTGTATCTCAGTATACAGCTAAATTTAATGAATTGTCTCGTTTTGCCTCACATCAAATAAACATTGAGACGCGAAAAACTAGAAGGTTTGAGGAAGGATTAAAACCTCAGATAAGGAGTAAAATATCAATCTTCCAGTTAAAGACATTTTCGGAGATTCTCGAGAAGGCTGTTATAGCTGAGATTGAAAATGAAAATCTTCTCAAATTCCATAAGGAGAAGAGGAGTCAGAATGAAGGTGAAAAATTCAAAGGAAAAGGACATGTTTATTAGTTTTAATTACTGTTTTGAATACTTTAAGTCTTTTAAAGGCTTTTGTTGTAATAACTTAGTATCAAGAATGATGTAATCGAACCAAATGATATGTAATATATTATGATCCTTTATTTCATCGAATGCGTTATACTCTGATCTTTACCTTGTTTAGCATAGTTGTACCAAGTTAAATACAGTATTTATACGAACTATACATTTGAATGAGGGTATTTGAATGATATTGAAAGTCCTATAAGCTCTGAGGTTACACTTAATGAGCGCCGGTAAGGTGTCATCTTTACCGAAATGCGCCCCTCAATTCTATGGACAATCTTATCGTTAATACTGTGAATGTCAGATAAATAGGGAATATCGATATGAAAGATGTATTCATGAGATATGAATCTATACATCCAAGTGAGGGTATCCAAACACAGATAATGTTCTGGCCAGAATTATCATCTGTTATGGAATACTGTGAACCTTGGATAGATAGAAGTCATATTTTATTGAATATTTATAGTTGTTTAGCTTCACGTGAGCACCAGATCTGTTACAGGGAAGTGTAGAGATTTTGGGGGCGTCACAGGTTTGACACAACAATTCATGCTCGGATAAACAATATATGAATAATAATTCATTTCTTAAGTTATGTTGAACCAAGAAGCAATAACTTCACAACAATTGATAGCAAGATGTATAATACTTGCATAAAGGTAACAAGGTTTGGAAACTTGCCTCATATATCTTTTACGATTAATATAACGGTCTAAACGTTCGTCGTAAATCCTACACGATTATAAGTTTATGTAGACAAATAAGCATTTAACGATTAAATCCTTTAAGTTTTATTTCGGGTATCATGAAATAATTTCAGCATTATAACTGCTTATAGAATGAATATTTTTCAACTATATTTAAAATAAATTGAGCATTATAACTGCTTGAAAATGAATATTCTACTATTATATTTGAGATAATTTCAGCATTATAACTGCTTGTAAAATGAATATTTTTACTAAATACTTGAAGAAAATCGAACATAGTAACTGCTTAAAGTATATTTTCTAATATATAAGAAAAATAAATTGGATATTATAACTGCTTGTAAATAGGACTTTTGTACTATATACATAAAATAATTTGGGCATTATAACTGCTTATAAAAGTATATTTGTACTAAATATATAAAGAAGAATGAAAATAATAACCACTAGAGTAATACCTCTTGTAGTTGCTAGCTTTATTTCCAATCACGTAGGGCTTCAATGTTTCGAAAGTAATTTTTATCTCACAATATCTCTCAGAATATAAATATAGTGTTTTTTCTCTTGAACTGCTCTTGAAAAATAGTAAGGAATGAATGAACTTAGCTTGCTATTTATAGGAAAACATAGTTTCGCTAATTGCACGTTAGGGACTCGGCTTATTACACTTTGCACCCGACTTATTACACTTTGATACCTAGGTTAATTACACTTTAGGCTAAGAAAAAGTGGTTTATTACACTTTAGTACCTAGGTTAATTACACTTTAGTACCTATCGTGTGCCAGGCGTAAGCTGGCGTGTGCCAGTCGTATGCACGACAAAGCAACTTGTCAAAAACGAATATACCAACAAGTTCATTGGCGAAAAAATTATTTTTAAGCACGACGTGTCAAGCACGACGTTTTTCGGAATTTTTTTTATTTGATCTAATTCATCGTTTACATAATAAAATCACAAAACACCTGCTTCGAAATATCATTTCGATCTTTATTAAGCACAAAATTTGAATCTCATTAGGGTTTAAGGTTTTAAACTTTTCGATACCTAGTTTTAGGTTATACGCTCTAATTCTAAATGTATACGAAAGCGTTTTCGAATTGTATTAGGTTTTCAAAGATTACCTGAACAGTCATTCATTAGAGTATACAATCACATAACACAGAGTCGGAATAAGAAATTTCATTTAATAATCACATAATTTACATATACGAATCTTATCAAGGTCTGAAATATCACATTCACTCCCTTTAATAAGAATTTCGTCCTCAAAATTACAGTACAGGTTACAGAAATAAATATGGATAGTTGTCTTGCATTTTATTTTCAAGCTCCCACGTAACTTCTTCTATGTTTTAATTTCTCCAAATTACCTTGACTGAAAGTATTACTTTATTTCGTAGAATTTGTTCTTTCCTATCTATAATTTCAATAGGAACTTCCTCATATGACAAATCTTTCTTGATCTGAATAGGTTCGTGATCTATAACGTGTTTATAATCGGGTTTGTATGGTCGTAACACAGACACATTAAACACGTTATGGATATGTTCTAGCTCAGGAGGTAGGACTACCTCATAGGCTACCTCACCTTTCCTTCTCAATATCTGGAATGGTCCAATAAATCTCGAACTTAATTTTCCTTTCTTGTCGAAACGTATTTTGCCCTTCCACTGAGATACTTTCAAAAATACGTGGCTACCGACATCGAAATCTCGTTGTTTCCTGTGTTGATCCGCATACTTCTTTTGTTGATCCTGAGACGCTTGCAATCTCTCTCGTATCATTTGAACTACCTCAGTAGTTTGTCGAACTATTTCTGGTCCTAACAGTCGTCGTTCACTGACTTCGTCCCAACATAATGGCGTTCTACATTTCCTTCCGTACAGAGCTTCAAATGGTGGCATTCCTATGCTGGCATGATAACTATTGTTGTAAGCAAACTCTACCAAAGGTAACTGATCCTCCCAACTTTCCTTGAAGTCCATGATGCAAGTTCGCAACATGTCCTCCAATGTTTGAATTGTCCGCTCATTCTGACCATCTGTTTGTGGGTGATAAGCTGTGCTTAATCTCAACTGGGTTCCTAAGTGTTTTTGAAGACTTTTCCAAAAATTGGAAGTAAACCGTGGATCTAGGTCTAACACTATAGAAACAGGTACCCCATGTTTAGAAATAACTTCATTGATATAAAGTTTGGCTAATTGGTCAAGGTTGAAGTTAAATTTTATGGGTAGGAAATGGGCTGACTTGGTAAGATGATCTATGTGACGCCCCCAAATTCTCTACCCTCCCTGTAGCAAATTTGGTGCTCACGTGAAACTATTCGACTATAAATATTCATAATATATAACTTCTCTCGTAAACTTTCCCCCTTCGTTCTGACTTCTCTTATCTCTATGAAATTTGAGAATATTTTCATTCTCAGTTTCGACGATAATAGCCTTCTCAAGTAGTCTTCAACTTTAATATTGATATCCTACTCCTTATCTGAGGTTTCAATCCTTCCTCAAACCTCCTAATTTTTCTTGTCTCGGAATTTACTTGATGTAGGGCAAATCGAGACAATTCGTTAAACTTGGCTGTATACTGAGATAGTCATTTCCCCTTGTTTTAGTTTTAGAAATTTAACCTCCATTCGGTATTGCATGGTTTGGGGAAAGTAATTTGCAAAGAATAGTTCTTTAAATCTTACCCAAGGAATTACCCCTTCACCGGCCCTGGTTTTTGTTGTTTCCCACCAGAAGTTTGCCTCACCTTTTAAGAAAAAGGTAGCAAAGATTGTCTTTTGTTCCTCACTTACGTTTGTTACAGTGAAGAACTTTTCCATTTCATTTACCCAAGTTTGGGCTTCAACTGGATTCACAGTTCCCTTGAACTCAGGTGATCCGACCGTTTGAAAGTCTTTAAACGCTGATCTATGTGGGTTGTTTGTGTTGAGCTGGTTTGATGGATGACCCTGTAAGGCTCCTAATAGTATGTCTACTAGTTGTTGGGTGGGGTTTGGTTCATTAGTCTCATTTCTTGTCTGGTTTCTTCTTCCTGATGCCATGTTTCTAAAAATAAAGAAAAGACAAGTATAAATACAAGTATATACTACACATAGAATCAACAATTTGATTTGTACAAACACAATTTGTATATCACATACAGAATGTTTACATATTTGACCAGTGGTTTATACTACCACTAGTTAGTACAGAGGATTCCCTATTTTACAACCCAAAATCTTTATAATACAAACTACGAAAAATAAACTTAAGTACTATACAAGACTGAATGATCACGCGCCTCCTTATAGGCATCCTGGATCATGTGGCATACCACTGATCGATCTATCATATAATCTAACTTCTTCTCCTCTACAGGATACCTAAGCACCCGACGCTCTAAGCCTTCGAATGTATCACGACATCCCTTATCGGCTCTGTATAATTGCATATGTGCATCTTGTCTTTCCTGCTGAGTACTCTGGAGGAGTGTCCTAAGACGGCGAGTAGTACCCCTCTCACTCTCCAACAAACCTTCAGCTACGTATGTCCGAAAGTTGGCAGCCTCTAGGTCTTCGGTTGCCTACTGTACTAACCCAAAAACTATCTCCTCGTGTCTATAGACACTCATCATCTGACTCGCTCCAACCTCCTCATCAGGATCAGGATCTACTAGTTGTCCATCTATAGGATGTTAAGCCTCCTCAGCATCTAGTATCTCCTGGTCATGCAAAAGTTCTTCCTCCTCAGGGTCCTCCTCTGGTGTCCCTAGTGCGGGATATATCTCCTCTGGCTCCTCTTTTAGCTCACTATCTGTCACCCATGGTCCCATATGGTGATCTATCAATGGAAGGTCGTTCCAGTTGGTCTCTGACATCCTACATAAGAATTTACCACCTTATATTAAGGTGTTTCAGTTCACCTTACATCAAGGTGTTCCATTTCTCAGTATAAGATGTCGTACTAAAATAATTTGTTTTGACACAACATTTTACGCTCGAATAAACAATATATGAATAATGATTCATTTCTTAAGTTATGCTGAACAAGAAGCAATAACTTCACAATAATTGATAGCAAGATGTAGTAGACTTGGTTAAATGTAACAAGGTTAGAAGACTTGCCTCGTATATCTTTTACAGTTAATATAACGGTTTAAACGTTCGTCGTAAATCCTACACGATTATAAGTTTATGTAGACAAATAAGCGTTTAACGATTAAATCTTTTAAGTATTATTTCGGGTATCATAACCGCATATAAATAAGACTTCTTTTACAATATATGAAATAATTTTAGCATTATAACTGCTTACAGAATGAATATTTTTCAAGTATATTTAGAATAAATTGAGCATTATAACTGCTTATAAAATGAATATTCGGCTATTAGATTTGAGAAAATTTCAAAATTATAACTGCTTATAAAATGAATATTCGGCTATTATATTTGAAGAAATTCGGACATTGTAACTGCTTATAAGAGTATATTTTCTAATATATAAGAGAAATAAATCGGGCATTATAACTGCTTGTAAATAGGACTTTTGTACTATATACTTAAAATAATTTGGACATTATAACTGCTTATAAAAGTATATTTTTACTAAATATATAAAAAAGAATGAAAATAATAACCACTAGAGTAATACCTCTTGTAGTTGCTAGCTTTACTTCCAATCACGCAACGCTTCGATGTTTAGAAAGTAATTTTTTATCTCACAATATTTCACAGAATATAAATATAGAGTGTTGTTGCTTTTGAATTGCTCTTGAAAAATAGTAAGGAATGAATGAACTGAGCATGCTATTTATAGAAAAACCAAGTTTCACTAATTGCACATTAGGGGCTCGGCTTATAACACTTTTCACCCTAGCATATTCTTAAAATATTCTTCTAAGTTCCTCAATGAAAATATCTTTAAGCTCGACAATGCAGCTTGTTACCGTAAGCACGACAAAGCACTATATCAGTTTAAGCACGACAAAGCAGCTTGCTAAAAATAATTTGCCGGGATGCTTCTTGGTGAAATCGTAGAAAGCACGACAAATCATTTGCCGGGATGCTTCTTGGTGAAATCGTAGAAAGCACAACAAATCATTTTGTCAGTGTAAGCACGACTAAGCAGCTTGACAAAAAAAAATTTTATTTGACCTAATTCATCGTTTACATAATAAAATCACTAAACACCTGCTTCGAAATATCATTTCGATCTTTATTAAGCTCAAAATTCGAATATCATTAGGGCTTAAGGTTTTAAACTTGATACCTAGTTTTAATTTATACGCTCTAATTCTGAACATATACGATAATGTTTTTGAATCGTATTAGGTTTTCAATGATTCCCTGAACAGTCGTTCATTAGAGTATCATTACATAACACAGAGTCGGAACAAGAAATTTATAAACACTGAATTTACATATACAAATCTTATTAGGGTTCGGAATATTACACACCCCCACTAATAAGAATTTCGTTCTCGAAATTACAGTACAGATTACAAAAACAAGTGTGGGTAATTGTCTCGCATTTTACTCTCGAGCTCCCACGTAGCTTCCTCTATGTTTTGATTTCTCCAAATAACATTGACTGAAGGTATCACTTTATTTCGTAGATTTTGTTCTTTCCTATCTATTTCGTAGATTTCTCCGAACCTTGTTACTTTTAAGCAATTCGTTCATGTCTTGCTATCAATTATTGTGAAGTTATTGCTACTTGTTCAGCATAACTTAAGAAATGAAATCATTTATTGACTGTTTGAGCTTAAAATTGTTGTGTCAAACCAAATTGTTTTGGTACGACATCTATACTGAGTAAAAGGGACACCGTGGATGGAAGGTGGTCCGACAAACCTTCGAAAAACTCTACACTCAAAGACTATATCCTAAGGTATTTCCTAACTACCTTAGAGCTATAATCTACAGCTCTGATACCAACTTGTGACGCTCCCAAATCTCTACACTCCCTTGTAGCAGATCTGGTGCTCACGTGAAACTATATAACTATAAATATTCAATAAAATATGACTTCTATCTATCCAAGGTTCACAGTATCCCATAACAGGTACTAGTTTCGGTCAGAATGTTGTCTGTGTGTTGGATACCCTCACTTGGATGTATAGATTCATATTTAATGAATACCTCTTTCATATTTATATTCCCTATCTATCTGACATTCACAGTATTAATGATAAGATTGTCCATAGAACTGAGGGGCGCATTCCGGTAAAGATGGCACCTTACCGGCGCTCATTAAGTGTAACCTCAGATATTATAGGACTTTCAACATCATTTAGATACCCTCATTCAGATGTATAGTTCGTATAGATATTGTATCTAACTTAGTACAACTATGCTAAATGAAATAAAGATCAGAGTACACCGCAATCGATGAAATAAAGGATCATAATATATTACATAACATTTGGTTCGATTACATTGTTTTCAGTACTAAGTTATTACAACAAAAGTCTTTAAAAGACTTAGATTATTCAAAAGCAGTTAATAAAACTAGTAAGCATGCCCTTTTCCTTTATCTGTCCCAGAAGTGCCAGGGATATCATTTAAAGCTGCAAAAGAAGATATGCGCAAGAATGAGCTACAAATGCTCAGCAAGTTCATTTAAAAATGTAAACACAGTGTGTTTGATTTGAAAGATGTCAGGTGATGTATACTTGATACTGAGGGTTTTGTACCGGAACCATATATTTCAAATTGTCCTGTCAGTCTTCAATGACTTAGAACCTCTTTGAGTTCGGATATCTGGTAGGTAATCAGCCTCACCAATATCCTAAGAGTATGCATATCATCCTACCACATTTTTGGTCAATTTAAGTTAATTGCCAATATTGGTCAATTCATTTAATTGTCAATTTAAACCTTTTTCGAAGGTTTGTCGGACCACCTTCCATCCACGGTGTCCCTTTTACTCAGTATAGATGTCGTACCAAAACAATTTGGTTTGACACACAACAATTTTAAGCTCAAACAGTCAATAAATGATTTCATTTCTTAAGTTATGCTGAACAAGTAGCAATAACTTCACAATAATTGATAGCAAGTCTCCGAACCTTGTTACTTTTAAGCAATTCATTCATGTCTTGCTATCAATTATTGTGAAGTTATTGCTACTTGTTCAGCATAAATTAAGAAATGAAATCATTTATTGACTGAGCTTAAAATTGTTGTGTCAAACCAAATTGTTTTGGTACGACATCTATACTGAGTAAAAGGGACACCGTGGATGGAAGGTGGTCCGACAAACCTTCGAAAAAGGTTTAAATTGGCAATTAAATGAATTGACCAATATTGGCAATTAACTTAAATTGACCAAAAATGTGTGGTAGGATGATATGCATACTCCTAGGATATTGGTGAGGCTGATCACCTACCAGATATCCGAACTCAAAGAGGTTCTAAGTCATTGAAGACTGATAGGACAATTTGAAATATATGGTTCCGGTACAGAACCCTCAGTATCAAGTATACATCACCTGACATCTTTCAAATCAAACACACTGTGTTTACATTTTTAAATGAACTTGCTGAGCATTTGTAGCTCATTCTTGCGCATATCTTCTTTTGCAGCTTTAAATGATATCCCTGGCACTTCTGGGACAGATAAAGGAAAAGGGCATGCTTACTAGTTTTATTAACTGCTTTTGAATAATATAAGTCTTTTAAAGGCTTTTGTTGTAATAACTTAGTACTAAAAACAATGTAATCGAACCAAATGTTATGTAATATATTATGATCCTTTATTTCATCGATTGCGGCGTACTCTGATCTTTATTTCATTTAGCATAGTTGTACCAAGTTAGATACAATATCTATACGAAATATACATCTGAATGAGGGTATCTAAATGATGTTGAAAGTCCTATAAGTTCTGAGGTTACACTTAATGAGCGCCGATAAGGTGCCATCTTAGCGCCCCTCAGTTCTATGGACAATCTTATCATTAATACTGTGAATGTCAGATAGATAGGGAATATAAATATGAAAGAGGTATTCATTAGATATGAATCTATACATCCAAGTGAGGGTATCCAAACACAGACAACGTTCTGACCGGAACTAGTACCTGTTATGGGATACTGTGAACCTTGGATAGATAGAAGTCATATTTTATTGAATATTTATAGTTATATAGTTTCACGTGAGCACCAGATCTGCTACAGGGGAGAGTAGAGATTTGGGGGCGTCACAAGTTGGTATCAGAGAGCTGTAGATTATAGCTCTAAGGTAGTTAGGAAATACCTTAGGATATAGTCTTTGAGTCCGTAAAATACTTAATCATACATAAAATAATCTTAAAAGCTTTATCTTATGTGTAAATTTGTTTCCCCATAAATACTAAATAAATTAAAATTCTTTTGTAGGATGGCAGGAGTAGGTCAACACATAGGATGGCTATCAGACAGTGAAGCCGATGAGGTGCCTGATTATGAGCCGGCTACCCCTGAGCTAGATTTAGAAGAGGAGGATCCAGAGGAGGAAGAACTCCTACATGACCAAGAAATATTAGATGTTGAGGATGCTAATTACCCTATAGACGGACAGTTGATAGATCCGGAACCCGAGGAGGTAAACGGAGCAGGGCAGATGATGCGTGTCGACAGACACGAAGATATAGTTATTGGATTAGTTCAGCAGTCAACGGAAGAGTTAGAGGCTGCTAACTCTCGGACAGGCATAGCTGCAGGTTTACTGGAAAGTGAGAGAGATACGACTCGTCGTTTGAGGACACTTCTTCAGAACACCCAGCAGGAGAAACAGGATGCACAAATGCAGGTGTACAGAGCTGACAAGAAGTGTAGGACTGCATTTGAGGGCCTAGAACGAAGGGTATTTAGGTATCCTGTGGAGGAGGAGAAAGATGATTATATGATCGATAGAGCGGTGGTTGGTCATATGATACGGGATGCTTATAAGGGATTACGTGATTGATTAGATTAGTATAGTACTTAGTTTACGTTTCGTAGTTTGTAATATACAAATTTTGAGGTTGTAAAATAGTGAGTTCTTTGTACTAACTAGTGGTAGTATAAACCACTAGTCGAATATGTATTTGTTTTGCATGTTATATACAAATTGCGTTTGTACAATCAAAGTGTTAGTTCTATGTGAAACATATTCTTGTATTTATACATGTTTTTCTTTATTTTAGAGTCATGGCATCAGGAAGGAGAACCCAAACTAGAAATGAGCCTACCGAAACAAACCCCACACAACAATTGGTAGATATACTCTTAGGGGCTCTACAAAATCATCCACCACATCAACCTACCACAGTTAATCCACAGAGTATTATGTTCAAGGACTTTAAACTGGTAGGACCGCCTGAATTTAAGGGAACCGCAGAACCTATTGAGGCACAAACTTGGGTTACCGAAATAGAGAAGGTTTTTGTGGTAACTAATGTCGGCGAAGATCAAAAGACGGTCTTTGCCACCTTTTTCCTCAAAGGTGAGACGAACCATTGGTGGGACAATACTAAAATTCGTGCGGGTGAAGGTATAATTCCTTGTACTAGATTTAAGGAACTATTTTTCGAAAATTACTTTCCCCAATCAATGCAGGATCGTATGGAGGTACGATTCCTAGAATTGAAACAAGGGGAGCTTACCGTATCCCAGTATACGGCTAAGTTCAATGAGTTAGCTAGGTTTGCCCCACATCAGGTTAATACGGATGCAAGGAAGACCAGGAGATACGAAGAGGGATTGAAACCCCAAATTCGTAGTAAGTTGTCAGTGTTCCAAGTGAGAACTTTTCCTGAAATTCTCGAGAAAGCTATCATAGCTGAAAATGAGAATGAAGCTTTGATAAAATTTCATAAAGAGAAAAGGAGTTTGAATGAAGGAGGGAAATTTAAGGAGAAGTTAGTACAGGGGGTACTAATAATAACAAGAGGAAGTGGGATGCCACTGTTCCTACAAACTTTGTGAGGAGGGGTAACAATTACAACAATAACAACAACAGGAACCAGAACAGTAATAATAAGGCGGTACGTTGTGTTATATGTGGAAATAATCACGCGGGAGTATGTCGCCACAGAGTGATTACTTGTTACCATTGTGGACAAGAGGGACATTTTTCCCCTAATTGTCCCAAAAAGGGTAATGATAATACTCGTCAGAGTAACCCGAATGTTACCTGTTATACATGTGGTGCAACTGGGCATGTGTCTAGGAATTGCCCGAGGAATAGAAACCAACCTGGGGGAGGAAACCAAGTCCCAAACAATAACACCAAGCCGACAGTAGCAGGAGCTGGAGGTCCAGGTCGTCCAACAGCTAGGACGTTTAATATGACGATGAGGGATGCTGTTGCTGCACCGGACGTGGTAACAGGTATCATCCCTATCGACAATTTAAATGCATATGTGTTATTCGACTCTGGTGCTACTTGTTCTTTCGTGTCTAATGACTTTGCTAAGAAATTGACAATGTCATGCGAAGACTTAGACATACCTTTTAATGTGGAAATCGCAAACAATGAGATAATTCCCGTCAAAACCATATATAAGAATTGTGCCGTAGAGATTAAGGGACACAAGTTTCTTGTGAACCTCATTCCTATACAACTAGGGGAATTTGATATAATCTTAGGAATGGATTGGTTGGTAGATTATAATGCAATAATTGACTGCCAGCGGAAGCGGGTAAATCTAGTGACTGCTTCAGAGTCAAAAGTAGTGTTCAACGGTGGTTGTTCACCTAAACGATCTCACTATCTGACAGTAATGCAAACAGAGAGATTGCTTAGGAAAGGTTGCACAGGTTATTTGGCATACATAGTAGATACTCGAAAAGGAGTAAAGCTAGATCAAATACCTGTAGTTAGAAAATTTCCGGATGTATTTCCAGATGATTTACCAGGTCTACCTCCGGATAGAGAGATCGAATTTGTTATTGATCTAGCGCCGGGTACGGCACCAGCATTTAAATTTCCCTCCTTCTTTCAAACTCCTTTTCTCTTTATGAAATTTTATCAAAGCTTCATTCTCATTTTCAGTTATGATAGCTTTCTCGAGAATTTCAGGAAAAGTTCTCACTTGGAACACTGACAACTTACTACGAATTTGGGGTTTCAATCCCTCTTCGTATCTCCTGGTCTTCCTTGCATCCGTATTAACCTGATGTGGAGCAAACCTAGCTAACTCATTGAACTTAGCCGTATACTGGGATACGGTAAGCTCCCCTTGTTTCAATTCTAGGAATCGTACCTCCATACGATCCTGCATTGATTGGGGAAAGTAATTTTCGAAAAATAGTTCCTTAAATCTAGTCCAAGGAATTATACCTTCACCTGCACGAATTTTAGTATTTTCCCACCAATGGTTCGCCTCACCTTTGAGGAAAAAGGTGGCAAAGACCGTCTTTTGATCTTCGCCGACATTAGTTACCACAAAAACCTTCTCTATTTCGGTAACCCAAGTTTGTGCCTCAATAGATTCTGCGGTTCCTTTAAATTCAGGCGGTCCTACCAGTTTAAAGTCCTTGAACATAGTACTCTGTGGATTAACTGTGGTAGGTTGATGTGGTGGATGATTTTGTAGAGCCCCTAAGAGTATATCTACCAATTGTTGTGTGGGGTTTGTTTCGGTAAGCTCATTTCTAGTTTGGGTTCTCCTTCCTGATGCCATGACTCTAAAATAAAGAAAAACATGTATAAATACAAGAATATGTTTCACATAGAACTAACACTTTGATTGTACAAACGCAATTTGTATATAACATGCAAAACAAATACATATTCGACTAGTGGTTTATACTATCACTAGTTAGTACAAAGAACTCACTATTTTACAACCTCAAAATTTGTATATTACAAACTACGAAACGGAAACTAAGTACTATACTAATCTAATCAATCACGTAATCCCTTATAAGCATCCCGTATCATATGACCAACCACCGCTCTATCGATCATATAATCATCCTTCTCCTCCTCCACATGATACCTAAATACCCTTCGTTCTAGGCCCTCAAATGCAGTCCTACACTTCTTGTCAGCTCTGTACACCTGCATTTGTGCATCCTGTTTCTCCTGCTGGGTGTTCTGAAGAAGTGTCCTCAGACGACGAGTCGTATCTCTCTCACTTTCCAGTAAACCTGCACCTATGCTTGTCCGAGAGTTAGCAGCCTCTAACTCTTCCGTTGACTGCTGAACTAATCCAATAACTATCTCTTCGTGTCTGTCGACACGCATCATCTGCCCTGCTCCGTTTACCTCCTCGGGTTCTGGATCTATCAACTGTCCGTCTATAGGGTAATTAGCATCCTCAGCATCTAATATTTCTTGGTCATGTAGGAGTTCTTCCTCCTCTGGATCCTCCTCTTCTAAATCTAGCTCAGGGGTAGCCGGCTCATAATCAGGCACCTCATCGGCCTCACTGTCTGATAGCCATCCTATGTGTTGACCTACTCCTGCCATCCTACAAAAGAATTTTAATTTATTTAGTATTTATGGGGAAACAAATTTACACATAAGATAAAGCTTTTAAGATTATTTTATGTATGATTAAGTATTTTACGGACTCAAAGACTATATCCTAAGGTATTTCCTAACTACTTTAGAGCTATAATCTACAGCTCTGATACCAACTTGTGACGCTCCCAAATCTCTACACTCCCTTGTAGCAGATCTGGTGCTCACGTGAAACTATATAACTATAAATATTCAATAAAATATGACTTCTATCTATCCAAGGTTCACAGTATCCCATAACAGGTACTAGTTTCGGTCAGAATGTTGTCTGTGTGTTGGATACCCTCACTTGGATGTATAGATTCATATTTAATGAATACCTCTTTCATATTTATATTCCCTATCTATCTGACATTCACAGTATTAATGATAAGATTGTCCATAGAACTGAGGGGCGCATTCCGGTAAAGATGGCACCTTACCGGCGCTCATTAAGTGTAACCTCAGATATTATAGGACTTTCAACATCATTTAGATACCCTCATTCAGATGTATAGTTCGTATAGATATTGTATCTAACTTAGTACAACTATGCTAAATGAAATAAAGATCAGAGTACACCGCAATCGATGAAATAAAGGATCATAATATATTACATAACATTTGGTTCGATTACATTGTTTTCAGTACTAAGTTATTACAACAAAAGTCTTTAAAAGACTTAGATTATTCAAAAGCAGTTAATAAAACTAGTAAGCATGCCCTTTTCCTTTATCTGTCCCAGAAGTGCCAGGGATATCATTTAAAGCTGCAAAAGAAGATATGCGCAAGAATGAGCTACAAATGCTCAGCAAGTTCATTTAAAAATGTAAACACAGTGTGTTTGATTTGAAAGATGTCAGGTGATGTATACTTGATACTGAGGGTTTTGTACCGGAACCATATATTTCAAATTGTCCTGTCAGTCTTCAATGACTTAGAACCTCTTTGAGTTCGGATATCTGGTAGGTAATCAGCCTCACCAATATCCTAAGAGTATGCATATCATCCTACCACATTTTTGGTCAATTTAAGTTAATTGCCAATATTGGTCAATTCATTTAATTGTCAATTTAAACCTTTTTCGAAGGTTTGTCGGACCACCTTCCATCCACGGTGTCCTTTTTACTCAGTATAGATGTCGTACCAAAACAATTTGGTTTGACACAACAATTTTAAGCTCAAACAGTCAATAAATGATTTCATTTCTTAAGTTATGCTGAACAAGTAGCAATAACTTCACAATAATTGATAGCAAGTCTCCGAACCTTGTTACTTTTAAGCAATTCATTCATGTCTTGCTATCAATTATTGTGAAGTTATTGCTACTTGTTCAGCATAAATTAAGAAATGAAATCATTTATTGACTGAGCTTAAAATTGTTGTGTCAAACCAAATTGTTTTGGTACGACATCTATACTGAGTAAAAGGGACACCGTGGATGGAAGGTGGTCCGACAAACCTTCGAAAAAGGTTTAAATTGGCAATTAAATGAATTGACCAATATTGGCAATTAACTTAAATTGACCAAAAATGTGGTAGGATGATATGCATACTCCTAGGATATTGGTGAGGCTGATCACCTACCAGATATCCGAACTCAAAGAGGTTCTAAGTCATTGAAGACTGACAGGACAATTTGAAATATATGGTTCCGGTACAGAACCCTCAGTATCAAGTATACATCACCTGACATCTTTCAAATCAAACACACTGTGTTTACATTTTTAAATGAACTTGCTGAGCATTTGTAGCTCATTCTTGCACATATCTTCTTTTGCAGCTTTAAATGATATCCCTGGCACTTCTGGGACAGATAAAGGAAAAGGGCATGCTTACTAGTTTTATTAACTGCTTTTGAATAATATAAGTCTTTTAAAGGCTTTTGTTGTAATAACTTAGTACTAAAAATAATGTAATCGAACCAAATGTTATGTAATATATTATGATCCTTTATTTCATCGATTGCGGCGTACTCTGATCTTTATTTCATTTAGCATAGTTGTACCAAGTTAGATACAATATCTATACGAAATATACATCTGAATGAGGGTATCTAAATGATGTTGAAAGTCCTATAAGCTCTGAGGTTACACTTAATGAGCGCCGATAAGGTGCCATCTTTACCGGAATGCGCCCCTCAGTTCTATGGAAAATTTTATCATTAATACTGTGAATGTCGGATAGATAGGGAATATAAATATGAAAGAGGTATTCATTAGATATGAATCTATACATAGTGAGGGTATCCAAACACAGACAACGTTCTGACCAGAACTAGTACCTGTTATGGGATACTGTGAACCTTGGATAGATAGAAGTCATATTTTATTGAATATTTATAGTTATATAGTTTCACGTGAGCACCAGATCTGCTACAGGGGAGTGTAGAGATTTGGGGGCGTCACAAAACAAGTAAAATTCTTCTGTAGGATGTCAGAGACCAACTAGAACGACCTTCCATTGATAGATCACCATATGGGACCATGGGTGACAGATAGTGAGCCAGAAGAGGAGCGAGAGGAGATATATTCCGCACTAGGAACACCAGAGGAGGAGAACCCTGAAGAGGAAGAACTTTTGCATGACCAGGAGATACTAGATGCTGAGGAGGCTGAACATCTTATCGATGGACAGCTAGTAGATCCTGATCCTGATGAGGAGGTTGGAGCGAGTCAGATGATGAGTGTCGATAGACACGAGGAGATAGTTTCGGGGTTAGTACAGCAGGCAACCGAAGACCTAGAGGCTGCCAACTTTCGGACATACGTAATTGAAGGTTTGTTGGAGAGTGAGAGGGGTACTACTCGTCGTCTTAGGACACTCCTCCAGAGTACTCAGCAGGAAAGGCAAGATGCACAGATGCAGTTATACAGAGCCGATAAAGGATGTCGTGATACATTCGAAGGCTTAGAGCGTCGGGTGCTTAGGGTGCTTAGGTATCCCGTAGAGGAGAGAAAGTTAGATTATATGATAGATCGATCAGTGGTATGCCACATGATCCAGGATGCCTATAAGGAGGCGCGTGATCATTTAGTCTAGTATAGTACTTAAGTTTATTTTTCGTAATTGTATTATAAAGATTTTGGGTTGTAAAATATGGAATCCTCTGTACTAACTAGTGGTAGTATAAACCACTAGTCGAATATGTAAACATTTTGTATATGATATACAAATTGTGTTTGTACAAATCAAATTGTTGATTCGATGTGTAGTATATACTTGTATTTATACTTGTCTTTTCTTTATTTTTAGAAACATGGCATCAGGAAGAAGAAACTAGACAAAAAATGAGAGTAATGAACCAAACCCCATCCAACTAGTAGACATACTATTAGGAGCCTTACAGGGTCATCCACCAAACCAGCCCAACACAAACAACCCACATAGATCAGCGTTTAAAGACTTTAAAACGGTCGGACCACCTGAGTTCAAGGGAACTGTGGATCCAGTTGAAGCCCAAACTTGAGTAACTGAAATGGAAAAGGTTTTTACTGTAACAAACGTAAGTGAGGAACAAAAGACAATCTTTGCTACCTTTTTCTTAAACGTGAGGCAAACTTCTGATGGGAAGCAACAAAAATGAGGGCCGAGTAATTCCTTGGGTAAGATTCAAAGAACTATTATTTACAAATTACTTTCCCCAAACCATGCAAGACCTAATGGAGGTTAAATTTCTAGAACTAAAACAAGGGGAAATGACTGTATCTCAGTATACAACCAAGTTTAACGAATTGTCTCGATTTGCCCCACATCAAGTAAATTCCGAGACAAGAAAAACTAGAATGTTTGAGGAAGGGTTGAAACCTCAGATAAGGAGTAGAATATCAATATTTCAGTTGAAGACGTTTTCTGAAATACTTGAGAAGGCTATTATCGCCGAAACTGAGAATGAAAATCTTCTCAAATTTCATAGAGATAAGAGAAGTCAGAATGAAGGGGGAAAGTTTACGTGAGAAGTCAGTATAGGGGGGGTAATAATCACAAGAGGAAGTGGGATGCATGCCACTTTCAATAACTTTGGGAAGAAGGGTAATAATTACAATTACAACAATAACAAGGTGAAACGTTGTGCCACATGTGGAAAGAACCATCTCGGAGTACGTCGTAGGAAGGTGGTTACCTGTTACAGCTGTGGTCAGGAAGGACATTATTCTTCTGATTGTCCCAAGAAGAGTAATAATAATACCAATCCGGACAATCAGAATAATAAATGTTATAATTGTGGCGCAACGGGCCATATATCTAGAAATTGCCCAAGGAATAGGAATCAAACCGGGGGAGGAAATCAAGCCCCAAATACCACCTTCAAACCAACAGTAGCAGGAGCTGGAGGTCAAAGTCGTCCAACCGCCAGAACATTTAATATGACGATAAGAGATGTTGCTTCACAGGACAGTGACAGGTACCATCCCTATCGACACTTTAAATGCATATGTGTTATTCGACTCTAGTGCTACTTGTTCATTCGTGTCTAATAGCTTTGCTAAAAACTTGAATATGCCATGCAAAGACTTAGACATACCTTTCAATGTAGAAATTGCAAATCGAGAGATAATTCCCGTTAGAACTGTATATAAAGATTGTAACATAGAGATTAAGGGACACAAGTTTCTTGTGAACCTCTTTCCTATACAGTTAGGGGAATTCGATATAATCTTAGGCATGGATTGGTTGGTTAATCATAATGCAATGATTGACTGCCATCGGAAGCGGGTAAACCTAGTGACTGCGTCGAAGTCAAAGGTAGTGTTCAACGGTGGTTGCTCACCTAAACGATCTCCATGTCTAACAGTAATGCAAGCGGAGAGATTGCTTAGGAAGGGTTGTACAGGTTATTTGGCATATATAGTAGATACTCGAAAAGAAGAATCAAAGCTAGATCAAATACCTGTAGTTAGGGAATTTCAAGATGTATTTCCCAATAACTTACCAGGTCTTCCTCCGGATAGGGAGATTGAGTTTGTTATCGATCTTGCACCTGGTACAACGCCAGTTTCGAAGGCACCGTACAAGATGACACCAGTAGAGTTGAAGGAGCTGCTTGTGCAGTTACAAGAACTCTTAGACAAAAAGTACATACAACCCAGTGTTTCACCTTGGAGAGCACCGGTGTTGTTTGTAAAGA
This sequence comes from Aralia elata, assembly GCA_034770075.1. NCBI lineage: Eukaryota > Viridiplantae > Streptophyta > Magnoliopsida > Apiales > Araliaceae > Aralia > Aralia elata. Next base: position 7,812,744 of record CM068385.1, on the reverse strand, counting down.
AGGATGGAACTTTGAAGTTATGTGTTGACTATAGAGAATTAAATAAGTTGACCATAAAGAACAAATATCCTTTACCAAGAATTGATGATCTGTTTGACCAATTGAAAGGGGCTGAACACTTTTCGAAAATCAACCTACGATCAGGTTATCAATTAAAAGTAAGAAAGGAAGATGTGTCGAAGACAGCGTTTAGGACACGCTATGGACATTATGAGTTTCTTGTGATGTCTTTTGGATTGATGAATGCACCGGCATCATTCATGGACTTGATGAACCGAGTGTTTAAACCATGCTTAGACAAATTTGTCGTAGTGTTCATCGATGACATTTTAGTATACTCGAGAACAAAGGAGGAGCATGCAGAGGAGCATGCTGAACACTTGAGTGTATTGGAGATATTACGAAAGGAACAACTTTATGCAAAATTTTCCAAATGTGAATTCTGGTTGGAACGAGTCCAGTTCTTGGGTCATGTCATTGACAAGAATGGAATAGCGGTGGATCTAGCAAAGATAGAGGCGGTCGTGAATTGGGAACAACCAACAACTCCCACAGAAGTAAGAAGTTTTCTCGGTTTAGCAGGGTACTAACGACGTTTTATACAAGATTTTTCAAAAATAGCAACCCCGCTAACCAATTTAACTCAAAAGACGGTAAAGTATGTCTGGACAGATAAATGTGAAGAAAGCTTCCGAGAGTTGAAGCGATTGAGCATTGCACCAGTGTTATCTTTACCAGATGATACAGGAGGCCTTGTAGTTTATAGTGATGCATCACACAAGGGATTAGGTTGTGTGTTGATACAACATGGGAAGGTGATTGAATATGCATCACGACAACTCAAAGATTATGAAAATAAGTATCCTACGCATGATCTTGAGTAAGCCGCTGTAGTATTTGCCTTTAAAATTTGGAGGCATTACTTGTATGGAGAAAAGTATGACATATACACAGATCATAAAAGTTTGAAGTATATTTTCACATAGGAGTTAAACATGAAGCAGAGGAGATGGCTAGAATTGATAAAGGATTTCGACTGTGAAATCTTATATCATCCTAAGAAAGCCAACGTCGTAGCAGACGCGTTAAGTTGAAAGAACCAAGAGAAGTTGAATGTAATAACCAACAACGAAGTACTGATAAAAGAGTTTGACAAACTTGAGATTGATGTAAGAGTTCCAGCTAATTCTACCCAGAAGTTATTCGTTGTGGAGAGTGGTTCAACTTTGTTGGAAAGAGTCAAGGAACTACAGGAGACTGATGCAGAGTGTCAGAAGTGTAATACTGAAATAACCCATAAGAAGAATAACAAATTCAGAGTGGACAAGGATGGGGTACTGAGGTATGAGGATAGAATTCGGGTACCCACAGTACAAGAACTAAAAGATGAAATACTGAATGAAGCCCATAGTTCTAAGTTCGCCGTGCATCCAGGTAGTACAAAAATGTACAAGGATTTAAGCCGACACTTTTGATGGTCTAACATGAAAAGAGAAATCAAAATGGGTAAGTAAATGTTTAACATGTCAAAGGGTTAAAACCGAACATTAGAAACCTAGTGGATTACTGCAGCCCTTAGAAATTCCCTAGTGAAAATGGGAACATATTACCATGGATTTCGTAGTGGGTCTTCCAAATACCCAGAAAGGTCACAATGCCATTTGGGTAATTGTAGATCGTCTTACCAAGTCGACTTATTTTCTACCTGTAAAAGTTAACTTCGGTCTTGACCAGTTAGCCAAACTTTACATCAATGAAGTTATTTCTAGACATGGAGTCCCTGTTTCTATAATATCAGACCGAGATCCCCGATTTACTTCACATTTTTGGACAAGTCTCCAGAAACATTTAGGAACTCAGTTGAGATTAAGCACAACTTATCACCCACAAACACATATGCATTTAAAGTGTCGATAGGGATGATACCTGTCACCAAGTCCTGTGAAGCAACGTCGTCCCTCATCGTCATATTAAATGTTTTGGCGGTTAGACGACTCTGACCTCCAGCACCTGCTACTATTGGTTTGAAGGTGGTATTTGGGGCTTGATTTCCTCCCCCGGTTTGATTCCTATTCCTTGGACAATTTCTAGATATATGACCCGTTGCGCCACAATTATAACATTTATTATTCTGATTGCCCTGATTGGTATTATTATTACTCTTCTTGGGACAATCAGAAGAATAATGTCCTTCTTGACCACAGCTGTAACAGGTAACCACCTTCCTACGACATACTCCCAGACACTTGAATATTTCTCATCCATTTATAGCAGCTACACGGATGCAATGATGAAACCTCAAATAGCTCAAGAAAGGGGTACCTTTCGTATGTTAAGCCGGAATAGCAGAAGCAGGACCAGCCGGCATGGGACCAACATCAAAAACTTTTCTGCACGATAGTATGAGTAAAAACTATTTCTCAATTCTCATAAATAATCTTTCACCTAAAATGGAAGTTACTATCAAAATATTTAAGGATGAGACCATTCTCAACAAATTTGTAGTCAGCAACAATGCAATTTCACTAATCGGTCTATTGAGACGCCATATTCTTCACATGACAAGCACAATAATATACGTCCGCCTCTATATGATCTAGAATGCAAGAGGATAACTTGTGAACTGTGTCAAATAGCTCAGTTTAGTCGACACTTCATCATATTTAAGCTATATGTATCAACTATCCACATCCATTTCATGTTTAGCTATGTACATACATGTTGTCCAGGGTGATGCAAATGCACTAGATAACACAACTCTTGAAACAGCTAGGCTTTATATATAGTGGAAAGACATCATGGAGTGTAAGCAACAACCTGGATGGAAGACTTTCCTTGACAGAAAGATATTGTCTCCAGAATTGTAAAGTTGATTTATGAGTCGCCTTCTTTATACCACCTTTATAAGCCCTGACCATGAATTCTTCACTTCTTTCTCTGTATATTAAAGTTTATTGTTAGAGTTCAGCATCAACAGCATTCAAGTTGATGTTGTGCCCCACAAAAGAAACTAGTATATGTGAAAATTGGAACCAAAAAACAAATATTTCTATTTGTTTCAACATACTTTTGGTCATACGTTGATAACCACTTGAGATATCCAGCAGCAAGATATATATTTACAAAAGGCTTGTATAGCATCTTTGAATCTTCCTGAACTTGATATTTACTGTACCCCAATTCTCTGCAAAGTCCATTCACCACCACCCGAAAAACGATAAGAAATAAAAAGAGAATGAATGCTGCAATGACCAAATTCATACCATGTGATCAAAAGAAAAGATTTAGTTAGTACCTGACCAGCCACTCTGCAGTTTTTGGTAGAATTTGCATGATACCAATTATAGTTTCTTTCTTCTTCTCGTCATACAGCATACAGAGGGGCTGTCTGTTACTTCCAAGTTCAGCAATAGCACATAGCATATCCTGAGAACATGGAAAGGATGCCAAATTTTGCAAACTCAAAGTAACTTCCAGCTTTTGCTTCTCATTAGTCATTAACAAGTTGTTGCTCGGTACACATTGATAAATAGTTGATAAAAGGGGTAATTTTGTCTGAAAAAATTTCCCAAGATGACCAGTGGGTGGTAATATCAGATTACTACCTTTTTTTTGGTCATCTCGATATCCATCTCATGTGGGAATCTTGAAATTTTACTGGGCATGCTGATTATTGGTAATCTGATATTACAACCTAAGATGACCTGTATCAAACGCCACCCCTAAAATCATTTCCCCTAATTCACACCCCCAAGGGTGGGGTGCGATACCCTTTCCTATCAAGAACCATAAAGCACATATAATATACATCATCATACACTGCCATGACATAATTTCTCTGATATCCAAGCGGAGAGTGGTGCATAATCCAATTATACAAGAACACACCGAATCTATTTGTGAAGCAAAATGCCTGTGAACAATTATCCCAGCTACAGCCTGAAACATGAGCATGATATGCATGTTATACCAAGTAATATATTCGTAAGTAGATGTTTACGCCAACTAACAAATAATTCAAACCCAAACTTCAGAATACTACAACAAAGCTTTTACTCACTTTTACCTTATTAAATAATCAAAACCTCATAAAAAATATAAAATCTCAGAAATTAAAATTTTCTATTGAATCCAATGAACAAAGGTTAGAGAGTGATTCAATGCGACAACTTACAAACACCTCTCTGCATCCTTCAATTTTTTTTTTGAATGGAATTATTATAATTTAATAAAGGAAAACTCCATGCCCGTAAAAGTCTAGTATGGGATGTCAGGGAGATGTAATATTATGTTGCCACAAATTTAACTCACACTAAGGGTGTTTTGCAGATAGATTGTGATTGCATCACAATATAAGCTCTACCTTCATTTCAGTTTGTGTAAGATAAGGTTGACCATCAGGATCGCGTGAGAGGTGAACTTTCGATTCTTTAGTCTCTCCAGCGTTAATCCATTCGGTTCTCACCTCAGGATCCATCCACATTAAATCCAGGTCCTGGGGATCAACACAATCATCCCAGTATCTGAAGCTGACAGCCATCCTTGTAAGCTTACTGGATGTTTATGGCATCTAACTGCAGAAGAAAGGCAGAATTTATAACAACAAATGTACATGTGATGATATTAAGAAACATAGCATATCTTTTCATGTTAGACACTTGCAATAGAACCTAGCTACATATCGTTCAGAAAGGAAAGTTGAAAGGTTCTTGTTAAATGCATAAGAGATTTGCTAGTAAACTCAATTATTAAATGTATGTACATGTAGGACATAAAACACAGTTTCATATCTTTCCCATTTTAATCTAACAATATGAGCTATTTAAAAGAATCACAATTGGCGCAAAGCTAAAAACAAACAAAATAAATAAAACAACTGATTGACTAACAATATATATGTGTGTGTGTGTGTGTGTGTGTGTGTGTGGTAACTAATAATTTTATAATCAACAATATCATGGTTTTTATAGTAAGTATCTGGTAACACTTGATTGTGCAAAGAAAAAGGCCCACATACAAACCCCACTAGCAAATGTTAGAACAAATGTATAATAAAGGTACAAGGTGAAGCACACAAGCTTATGCTAAAAAGCAATGAGTTCAACACAAGGCCAATTTTGAAATTTTATGTGAAGATCAACATAGTAAAACTTCATTACCTCAAATTTTCTTATCAACTTTTCTATGGGATAGTTGACAAAAGGATGGTATTAGATTATCAGAAAAATAATCAATCCAGCATATTAGATAAACCAAGTGGGAAGATAAAAAATTCAAGGAGATAAACTGCAATGTTGATAAAAAAATAAAAAAATAAAAATTAAAGAAGAAGAAGACTCCCATTTAATAGTGATGACATAATAATGAAATTATGACGGAAAACTTGAGGATGTCATGTCTATTTTATACTACTATATCAATAAAAAAAGAGGACTTTTTGGATCAATTTTTTTTTTTTTTTTATTGTTGGAGATGACTCTTTTTTGTGGAAATACAAGAAAAAGGAAGGCAATGCAATTAAGAGATAGACTGAAACAGATCTGTTAAATTATATAAATTTAGCATATCAGCAACACATCATATAATGCTGCAATTCAAGATTACAATGGGATGCATATAATAGAAATTAAGAGAACCAATAAGTTTCCATAACAACATTCCAAATCACAATAATAAACTTCGTGATAAATAGCAATGTATTTGCCTGTGTACATCATATGTAAGAGTCATGTGTATAGATACATGTATATCAACATAATTATATAAATGAAGAGAGAATTAAGTACCAGAATGAGAAAGATAAAAGCAGGTGGAATTGATATTCCCCTGAATTAATGTATATGTTTGTGAGAATTAAGACAAACAGGAAACAGGGGAATTCAGAGAGAGGAGGAAAACCTCCCCCTGGAAAATTGGAAGGGAATTTGGGCTGTTAAGAGAATTTGTATGTTTGTGAGAAATAAAGAAGAGAGGGTAATTCAGAAGAAAGGGGGAGGATTTTTTGCCTATTTTTGGAAAGGTATCTGTTTCCTTCCCATATGTTGTTCTTTTTTTTATTCTTTTTCTTCTTTATTTATTATAAACTCTGGCACTTTGAAATATGATTATTGTAATTTTGAGTTTCAAAATATAGATTAACAGTTTTCCTCTAGGTCTCCTGGGTTGGGGGAAGAGAATAAAAAGAAAAGAATTTAAAATTTTTGAGAGAACAAAGAGGGAAGGAAAGGGGATTTATTTTTTTCACTTGTGTTTGTGAGTTTTGGGTAGAAATTTTAACTTAAAATAACATATTATTATTTTACCCTTATAAAATTAAATTTTAAAAATTATTATAAGGGTAGTTTTGGTATTTTAGTTTGGAAGATAGTGTTTAGCAAATTTTCTTCCGACATTGGAAGTAAATTTTTGGGAGATTTTTTTAAAAAAGTTTCCTTCCATTTGTTTTTTCTCCTCTAAAAACTCAAAAACAAGAGGTTTTTATTCTCCCCTAAATTTTTTTCTTCTCCTTTTTTCTCTCTATTGTGAGCTCCTTTTTTCTCTCTATTTTAAAACTCACAAACACAGTGCTAGAATTAAAAAGTAAGTAAATTATATAATTTATCATCTCTAATTTACACATTTTATGTTTCAACACTCATAATTATAAAATCGTCATTTACTTATTGTGATTTAAAAAGAGTTATAATTTTTTTCCTTCAATATTGAAGTTCAACTTATGTCATGTTGAGATATTGCATAACAAAAAATTACAAAATCCGATCCAATTTATGGTAATAGATAGTTAACATGTTGGTAAGGAATATTTTGAATTCAATAAATCTATACGTACATCTAATTTACTCTCTGCTTCCCGAAACACAGGGAGTAAAGTCGATTTGGGTAATTTTTTTTTAAAATTCTTTGTCCCCTTCTCCTACAAACCAGTGACCTCTCCTACAACTCCCTCTCCGGCTCGCTCCTTCACTCTCTGTCCAAACTCACTCGCCTCCGCTGACTTGGCCTCTCATGTAACTCTTCTTCGGTCAAATACCGGATTCATGAGGATCCCCCTCTTTCCTCCTAGAACCTCACAGAGAATGAGGAACCATGCTCTGCTCCACACAATAATTAATCTATGGAGCTCTAATAAGGTAAATCCTTTTTTTTTTAGTAATTTCTACTTTCAGTTGATGATACTGTTTAATTTGGGTTTAATTGAGTTTCTTCCACGATTTCTTGTCAATTTGAGTTTCTTCTTTGTTTTTCTTGTCTAATTTAGGTTTAATTGGGTTCTTCAGAATCTTCACTTTATTACCCAAAAGAAGAAGAGGGTTTTTCGATTATCTTAGTAATCTCTAATTTGTGTATCCTTACAATTTAATTTGAGTTTCTTCTATGATTTCTTGTCTAATTTTTGATGGTACTCTTTAATTCTTGATTTTCTCTCTGTGTGTCATCTGGGATTTTTTTTTATGATTGTTGTTAATAATTTGTATTGTTATGTAACATAGATTTTTGATTGGCCTTTAAATACATAAAATGCAATGCATTGCTTCAATTCATACCGGCTGATTATTTAGTTTTCAGTTCTGTAGTTAAGATTTACAAGCTTGCAAAAAGTTTGCAATAAGAAGGAAAATAAAAAAGAAGGAATTACATGTTGAGTTGTTTTTTTTTTCCAGTAATCAATGTTCTTGTTGTCTGAAACTAACAATTTTTTTTATCTTTTTTCAGTTAGATTGTTTGCTATTGTGGACGATATATTCTGCTTGTTTCAAGGCCACATTGAGAATGTTGCACATCTTAAGCAACAGCATGGTTTGAGCAAGACTGCAAATGAAGTAATCATTGTTATAGATTATAATCTTAATATCTGATAGTGCCAAGTGTTGGTCAAAATGGTTATTTTGGATGTAATGAGTTAGAAAAAATGGAACTTTTAATTGCATTAAAATCACCTTGATATGGCCACTGTAACAAGGAGTATGAACTACAGTAACAAGGAATTAATATGCATTATTTCTTTTGTGGAACCTAGAGTCGTTATATTGACTGAATCATAAGTTTGCAGGTTGACAACATTGTGTCTAATGCCTTATCCCCACCCCCCCCCCACCCCCACCCCCCAAAAAAAATGGTGTCCAATGCCTTCCCGTTCCTACTATTTGACTGGATCCCATTTTTGGCCTGCCTTTTGCTAGTTTCTTCATTATGCTGGTTCATAATTACTGAAAATCTCTCATTGGATGCTCCCCCCTTAAGACACTGTGAATTGGTGGAACTATGGAATAATGATAAATAGAGTGTGAATCTGGTAGCTTGGGATCTTAAGGTAAGGGATTAGATCAATAAGATGTTTAGAGGTCCTATTCTAGGCGTTTACCTCCAAGCTTGAAGATTGAATACACGAGGCGCTACTAGTCAACACTTGGCCTAATCTTTGTAAACTTATGATGTTACTTATGTTATGCAATTATTTGTTCTAGTAATATCAACGGTTGTTAGTGTATTTATATGCTGCTAGTTTAAAATATATTCAGTAATTGTCATGTTTTTGATCCCGGTTATCCTTGTTCTTCAGATATTGGAGAAGATGAAAATGCCTTGGAAAAGTAACAGACTATGCTTGAGAAGGACACTGACAGGACTTTGGTAGAATAAATGAAGTATGGATGTGGTTACTTAAGTGTACTTGGAGGATGCTGTTATAAGTTTTTTTAGATTAGGGTCATTTGTGTAATAGGGGTCATATTTCGAGGGACAGAAATGTATTTAACCCTAATTTTTAAGGTTAAATATTAAACAAAGATATATTTTTAATATTTATAAATTTTTACCAAAACCAGATTTCCATTACAATCTAGGACAAAAAGCTTATAAATTACAACCAGAGTATCAAAATCTTTCTCAAGTGTTTGGTAAATTATATCTTGAACCTTTCAGTCTTTCATGTGATATACAATGAGAGCTAGTAAGCTTCTTGCTAAACAAAACTACTCACCCAAAGCCAAAACTACAATTACTTCATCCAAGAAAGCAGCTCCTCCTCATTCCTTTCATGGAATCATCACACCAATTGAAACTCAATTGGTATCTCTCATTCATGCCTCCAAAAACACCCAACAACTCCAACAAATCCCCACACAAATCATTTCTTCGTGTTCTTTACATAAATCTATCAATTATGTGCTTTCAATCTTTAGTCATTTCCGTAATCCCAAATTGTTTGTCTTCAGTGCTTTAATTAGAGCACTAGCAGATAATTCTTGTTTTGAGAGCTCAATTTCCCATTTTGTTTACATGTTGAGGCTAAATATTCGACCTGATCGGCTCACGTATCCGTTTGTTCTCAAATCGAGTGCGGGTTTGATTGAGGGTGGAGCTGGTATGATGGTTCATGGTGAGATTTTGAAAAGGGGTCTTGAGTTTGATTCATTTGTTCGAGTTTCTTTGGTTGATATGTATGTTAAAGTTGAGTTATTGGGTTTTGCTTTACAGTTGTTTGATGAAAGTCCTGAAAGATATAAGCTAAGGAGTGTGTTGTTATAGAATGTATTGATACATGGGTGTTGTAAAGTTGGAGACTTGGGAAAGGCTGTAGAGATATTTGATACAATGCCGGAGAGGAATGTTGTGTCTTGGAATTGATTAATTACTGGGTTCATGAGGAAAGGAGAGGTTGACCGAGCAACTGAGTTTTTCGATCGTAAAGGAATGTGGTTTCTTGGACCGTCATGGTCACAGAGTTTTCACATAATGGATACTTCAAAAAGTCTTTATCTATGTTTTCTCGAATGTTGGTGGAAGGTGTGAGGCCTAATGAGCTTACTTTTGTTCCTGCACTTTCAGCTTGTGCGAAAGCAGGAACCACTGATACAGGAGTTAGGATTCATTGTTATGCTTGGAGCTGTGGATTTCAGTTGGACAAAGCTGTTGGAACTGCTTTAATTGACATGTATGCCAAATGTGGATTTATAGAGTCTGCAAGTCGGGTCTTTTCCATGACAAAAGATAAGGACATCCGGACTTGGACCGCTATAATATGGGGTTGGGCAATCCATGGCTGTGTTGAGCAAGCTCTTCAATTCTTTGATAAAATGAAGTTGGCAAGTGTGAGTTTTATATTCTTTTCTTAACTTTTTCAGTTTGTATGGTTATATAGGGTATTGAAATATTTTCATGTTTCGACTTTCGCAGGAGTAAAGCCAGATGGAGTTGTCTTCCTTGCAATCCTAAGTGCATGCTCACATGCTGGGCAAGTTGAGTGGGGACTTCATTTCTTTGACTGCACGAGGCTTGACTTCTCCATTAAACTCACCATAAAACATTATGCAGTAGTTGTGGATCTGTTTGGCAGGGCTTACCGACTGGACGAAGCTTTCAGTTTCATACAGAACATGCCACTAGAACCTGATCTTGTGATATGGGGAGCACTTTTTTGGGCTTGCAGAGCTCATAAAAATATCAAAATGGCAGAATATGCATCATAGAGGCTTCTAGAGCTCGAGACTAAACATCCTGGGAGCTATGTGTTTTTATCAAATATCTATGCTGGAGTAGGGAGATGGGAAGACGTAGAAAAAGTGAGAACTTCAAAGAAGGATACAGGTTTAGAGAAAGAACCTAGGTGGAGTTATATTGAGGTGGGTGGTCAAGTACATAGTTTTGTGGCGGGTGATCACAGTCATGCGCTTGTAGAAGAGTTGTACGTGAAAGTAGAGGAAATAACATCTAGTGCGAGAGAACAGGGCTATATGCCAGAAACTGAGCGGATACTTCATAACATTGAAGAAGAAGAGAAGGAAGAACCATTGGGAAGCTGTGTTACTCGGACTCGGGTGCGGGTGTCGGATTTGGATACGAATCCAAGTGTCGGACACGTGAAGTCAAAAAATAGAGGATACGCGGATATGAATCCGAATTTGGACACGGGTGCGGGGATACGGTATGTTATGATTTTTTAACAATAATGTTTATGATGTCCAAACTCATATAGACATGCATTTATCATGAAACTTTAGGGGTTAAAGTGCAAAAATATAAAGAAACGGACAGAACTGAAATTACTGAAACTTCGGGGGCTAAAATGAAAGAAAACAAAACTATAGGGACTGATAAGTAATTTTTTAGGGGCTATTTTGAACTTTTAGAAAAATTGAGGGACTAAATTAAACAACTATAAAATCTATGGGGTACCTAACTGTAATTTTCCATTGATATTTATTCCCATCTGATCTCAAATACTCTGATCGTCGTTGGAGAAGAACTCGTTCGTCAGATCGTTGGAGAAGAAAAGGAGAAGAAGACCAGAAGAGAAGAAGAGAAGAAGAAGAATAGAAGGTAAGTCAATCTCTTACTCTATCTCTCTGCCTCTCTTTTCAGTATTTCTGGACTCTTCCCTTTCTTGTCGCGCATGTCGTCTCCGCCGCTTCCTTCGTTCAGCCGTGTCCGGATTGAAACTGCCGTATCCGACACAAATCCCGCACCCGCACCTAGTCATGCACAAAGGGCCTGGGTCCCTATTCATCACATTCCCCATTCCATTTCCCACTCCATTACCCCCCTCCCCTCCATTACCCTTCCCATTAACTACCATTCCCCTAACCCTACTACCAATCCCCTTCCCCATAAAAACCCCCCACCACATAAATACCCCAACAACACCACCCCCCCCCCCAACCAACCAAACCAACAACAAACCAACCCACCACCAACCCCCCCCAACCCCCACAACAACAACCAAACCCCCCCCCCCCCCCCCCCCAACCCCCCCCCCCCCCCCCCCCCCCCCACCCCCCCCCCAAACACACAAAACCCCCCCCCCCCCCCCACCCCCCCCCCCCCCCCCCCCCCCCCCCCCCCCCCCACACCCCCCACCCAACACCCCCCCCCCCCCCCCCCCCCCCCCCCCCCCAACACCAAAACACCCCCCCCCCCCCCCACCCCACCCCCCCAACCAAAAAAAAAAAAACCCCCAAAAAAATAAAAACCCAAATATTTTTTTATTTTTTATTTTTATTTTATACCCCCAAAATACCCCCCCCACCCCCCCCCCCCCCCCCCCCCCCCAAACCCCCCCCCCCCCCCCCCCCCCCCCCCCCCCCCCCCCCCCCCCCCCCCCCCCCCCCCCCCCCCCCCCCCCCCCAATATTTTTATATATATTATATATATATAATTTTTTCACACACAACACAACAAAACCCCCCCCCCATTTTTTTTTTTTTTTTTTTTAAACAACAACACACAACACACACATTTTTTTTTTTTTTTTTTTTTCTGCTGTGAAGTCACCCCACAATAATAGTCCAATCAAATAAAAAAGCCAACTGCATGCAAAGGTTTAAAATAAATTTAACGCCTCTAGGCCACCAATCTGCCAATGATTTCTGTATCCTTAGTCCTTAGTCCTTACTTTGTCCTTTAGTCCTTACTCCTTACTGACTCCTTCGGTACTTTACCAAGCAGGCACAATTATTATAAGCCTATAACTATTAAGTATTAACTCTGCATGTATAACAAAATAGCAAGAAAGCAAAGCATACGGTCAAATAACTTATAAATAAAATTTAAATTCAATAGACATTACACCATAATAAAGCTGCCAGCAATGAAGGAAAAAGGATTGTTGAGATGATAGCTTGTAAGTTGGTGTGGTTTATTTGTTAAGACTAGACTCTGCAGGGATTTATATATATATATATTTTATTTATATATTATTTATATAATTGGAGTTTATTTATTTACAAAATGGTAATTTCCATAAGTGTTTGTTGAAATGTAATTATTAGTCCAAACAGTCCTGTTCGGCTATTCTTATACTAATATCATTATTGTAATTTGTAATTGTATGTGTTAATACATTACTTTTAAGTAATACATCAATTAAGTTTAAAGTTTTAATTATTCTTTCTTGATTTCTTTATAAGTATTATTTAATTTAGATATTAGTTTGTTTATTTTAATATTATAATTAGTTATATTGGATTATAATTTTTTTTTTTAATAGCTTAGTTTAGTTTATTTAATTTTCATAGTTAGTTAATTTAAAGGTAATATTATACATACTAGTTAGTTTATTTAATATTTATATAAGTTAGTTGATTAAAATAAGGGGGGGTTTTTATTAATATTTTAGACATAATTTCTAAATTAATTTATTTATTTTACTAATTGGTAAAATATTATATAACACTACTAATTATGAGTTATTTATTAGTTACTCCATTAAAAATTTAAATATGTCTTACGTTTAATTTTCCTTCCATTTTAATTTTTCTGACTGTGTAATTCTTGCAATTTGCATGGATGATGCCTGCTGATGGATTGGTATTTGGAGTATTGATATGTTTTGATGGATGGGACCAAAAAGCAAAAATAATAATAATAACAATCTCTCTAAAGCCTAACTCTTAAGCCTAAGATAATTCTCCCTATAGCGCAAGGCGGATGGACCCTGGTCCCCTATCCAACCATGTACAATTATTTAAAAAAAAAAAGATGCAGACCAGACCGGACCAGCTGGGCCTAGCCCAGGCCCTGGACTTGGCCTGGACCGGGCCTACAGCTATCAGATCAGAGTTTGTGGGAATTGACTGCCTGGCCTGATTGAAGGCTCAAAGTCAAGGCCTGGCCTGGCCTGGTCAATGGCCAAAGCCTGGCAGGCCCAGGCCGGACCAGGCCAGGCCAGCCTGTTGTGCACCACTACCCGCACCCGTGTCGGATCGTGTCACGGGTACTCCATCTAAAACTGCCGAGTCCGAGTATCCCAATGGGAAGTCATAGTGAGAAATTGGCACTTGCCTTTGCTCTCATTAGTACTGCTCCTGGGACTACCATTAGAATTGTGAAGAACCTGAGAGTATGCGGGGATTGCCATTCAATGATGAAGTTTTTCAGTAAGATGAGTCAGAGGGAGATATTATTGAGAGATATAAAGAGGTTCCATCATTTCAAGGATAGAACTTGCTCATGCCGAGATTACTGGTAGTATTGTAACTTGTAAAAACGAATCACTACATCGCTTTGTGTAAACAATATTTTCCTGGCAATATTTTGCTCATATTTATTTCAAACTGACTCCTTAATTTATATAAGCCAATAACTAATAGAAGAGGTTGAGTGTTGTAGCGTGTTTGTAAACATACTTGCTGGTCCCTGAAGGTTGAGTGTTGTGTTTTAGTAGTCAGGATCTTATTTTTTATACCTAAATATTGAATATTTTGTATGCTTACTTGAAGGGAGGTTGTATACTGGGTTTCATTTCATACTGTAGAATTGAGGACTAAATTTAAACCAAATTGCAGTGTTCTAGTAAACGTATGTCTAATGAAGGAGAAGTTGAATTTTATAAATCTACATTTGTTTCCCTTTTAGTGAATTTCCAATAGATCAATTAGTTTTTTTCCTTCTTCTTTCTTGATAGTTGGAATGGCAGATTGATTGTTTAGATTGTGCACTTAGTATTAGCTAAGAATTTAATTTGGTAGTGGTGTTGTGATGCTAGAGATAATAGTAACAAAGTAATGGCAAATTAGGGATATCATGTCACTTTATAATTATAAAGTAAAAAATGTATCTATTTTTTTTGGAACGGGCAAAAAAGGAAAATGTATGTCTAATTTTTGAATGGAGGGAGTAGGTTGTTTTCAACTCTTCAATGACGGAATCTGGTAGGAATTGAATTAGATTTTATAATTAAAGAATAGTGAGAAACGCAGAGGAATGAATAACCAAAATTTTATAGAAACGTTGATATGTTTTACAATGACATTGAAAATTGCATAGAAGAAACCTCAATGCTGAAAATCTTTGTGTGCAACCACTTAACATTGTTCAGAGTCAGTTAAGTGTCAAGTAGTCATCTCTTTGTTTAGTATCTCTTTCCATGCTAGTCTTGGCATGCTTTAGCATTATGGTAACTAGTGAGTTGGTTAAACACTTCATATAGCTAAGATTATTGTTTTGGTTTGTTTCAGTGCCAACTGCCAAGTAGTCATCTTTTTGTTTAGTATCTCTTTCCATGCTAGTTTTGGCATGCTTTAGAATTGTGGTAACTAGTGAGTTGGTTAAACATTTCATAGATTTGTATTGTTATGTAACATAGATTTCTGATTAAGTAAATCTGAAAAACTTGCCTTTGCTGTGAAATGCTACCAGTTCTATTCGCTTTCGCGTCCTCGAAGAGTTGTTTTCTTGTGTAGCACTTACTGTAACACACATAATGTTATTACATAAGCTTAATACATTCACATTCCGTGAACTTTTAATTTAAATTCATATTTTTCAAGCTTAATAACTCATGTTTAATTTCACCAATTTCATTGGATTTATTAATAATATTATAGGTTAATTATATATGTAATATATTTTAATTTTTATAAAATTTTAATAATTCTTTGCATCGCGTCAATAATCGCGTCAAAACAAAACGAAACTCAAACGTGGACACGCCGCAGTGCAACTGGCAGCCAGCGCGCGTCTAGCTGCTGTTGCTGCAGACCAACTATCCTACTTCACGATTTAATATCTTGCAATTCCTTTATCCAATTGCTTTCAAATTTGTTTGAATATGTTCTACACGGTACTACATAGTATTTTATAAAAATATAACATAGCTAAAAAGAGTATTTTAAGCTGTGTTTGTAAGGGCTTAAAACTGCGCTGTAACACCAGTTTTCTAACCAAGCTTACTTGGTTCAATCTTCATAAATCCACTTTTAAACCTACTTTAACTTACCCAAACCACTTGAATTACTTCATGTAATATATATAAAGGTTTTCTTGTTCACAACATTGACCCATTTTTGATTTTTAAGCTCGGCAGCCTTTAAGAGGCATTATATCAAACATGCTCTGAGCATTGCTTAAAAATACAGCATTCATAAACATTTAGGTGGAGTCTAGCCCATATTTTTCAGCCTCATCACTCCACACAGAGTACATAACATCCCACCTTATCAATTCATATCCCAACATAGCAGTTATATCAATATACACACGTCTTTACTTACTTTCTCATGAACATAATATAAACACATAAATTACCTCTTGATTGATGTAATAGCTGAATTCTTGTTTCAAATTTTGCAATTGATTGAGTTTAACACCTCTTTTACGCTGCACTTTGCTCCGATTCTCTATCAATTCTGGTTGCTATTAGTTTGAGAGTGGAATTCGTTTTGGAATGAATGGAAGGAACCAACTTTCTTCCTTTTCCTTTTTCTTTTGGAACGGATGGACAAAGGCAGGGACTGTTTCTTTTCTTTTCTTCTTTTGAGTCGGATGACAGGTGCAGGGAGTGAAGAAGGTACAGAGCATATTGAATAAGCAGGGAAATCAATTAGCTTCCAGCTCATGCTTCTAATTTACTAAGTGTCTTCATATTATTAACACCTCGTGCTTAATATGACTCAGCTTGGTTTGCAGCTTAACAACTCAGCATTCCCACTTATTTCCTTAAGTATTTTTCATATATACATATACACATTAACTATTATAAAAAAGCGCGCGCACATACATACATACATATATATATATATATAATTAATATCAATACGTACATGTAATTAAATTACTTAATACATGTATTAAATTATATTCATATCAATATATGAATTATAATTTAATAAAATTATACATTTATAATATGTATAAAATCATTTCTCTAATTATGAGATTAATCCATAATAAAATTGACACTTTTAGTGTAACAAATTAACTATTTAAATAATCAACATTCACTCCATTACCTAATTTAAATAACTTATATAAATTATACAATCTATACTGTATAATTAAATTTAATTTTCTCCTTCTCTCCATACATTATTTTCAAACAAATTACTTATTTATTTAATATTTTCAATCATTTACTCAAATATGAATTTAATTTACTAACTTAATACCAATATACATATTTATATATTGAATCTCATCTCATATTTTAATTTATATCCATTTGACATAATATTAAATATTATACCATTATTCATGTTACATTTAATTATTATAACATAATCCATTTATCATCATTAATTAAATAAATTTCTTTATTCAATTAATTAAATTGAATATTTTAACCCACCTATTTTTAAAT
Organism: Aralia elata; assembly: GCA_034770075.1. Taxonomy (NCBI): domain Eukaryota; kingdom Viridiplantae; phylum Streptophyta; class Magnoliopsida; order Apiales; family Araliaceae; genus Aralia; species Aralia elata. The sequence goes on along the minus strand of CM068385.1, from coordinate 7,795,670 downwards.
AGTGAATTAATTTTCCACATTTCATATTTAATTTATATTTGTTTGGCATAATATAATATATGTTAAGCCATTACATAAATATATTACATGAATATCCAATATACTAAAATAATGAGTTTAATTAACTCTCTCATTTCATCAAAACAAAATACATATATTAATTCACTAATTTTAAGTAAGTGAATTAAATAACTCATTTTATGAAATTTAATTCATAATAATTCTAATGTCTTTCGAGGCTTAATATTCAAATTATATTATTTCATAATATAATTTCAATTTAATCTCAATTAATTAATCTTCTTCATATCCATATTTCATTTCGTAATTAACTTAAACTAACTAATTTAATAGTTTAATTAACTATTAAATATCATTTTCCCAATATATGTATATATTTCACACGCGTATATATATTTTAAATCCATCACATAAATCACATAAATATACATAACACATATATATTTATACATTCAAACCTGACACGTCTCATAATAAGAATTTTATTTATTAAATTTTATTTCAATTAAAGTAGTTTCCGAAAAATTCGTGTTATTACATTCTTCCCCTCTTATAAGAATTCCGTTCTCGGAATCATAAATACCGAAACCCTAATTTTTAAGGTTAAATATTAAACAAAGATATATTTTTAATATTTATAAATTTTTACCAAAACCAAATTTCCATTACAATCTAGGAAAAAAAAGCTTAGATTACGACCAGAGTATCAAAATCTTTCTCAAGTGTTAGGTAAATTATATCTCAAACCTTTCAGTCTTTGATGTGATATACAATGAGAGCTAGTAAGCTTCTTGCTAAACAAAACTACTCACCCAATGCCAAAACTACAATTACTTCATCCAAGATACATAGTTTTGTGGCGGGTGATCACAGTCATGCGCTTGCAAAAGAGTTGTACGTGAAATTAGAGGAAATAAGATCTAGTGCGAGAGACAGGGCTATATGCCAGAAACTGAGTGGATACTTCATAACATTGAAGAAGTAGAGAAGGAATAATCATTCACTACAACAAAAACAGCTATCTGCCACCGCCTATTAGCGACCGCATGCGGTCGCCGATATGTATCAGCGACCGTATCCGGTCGCTGATACTAGTCGCAGATTTTCTGGTCGCTAGCTGTACATCCGCGACCAAAATCAGCGACCGACAATAGCGACGGAGCCGGTCGCCAGTTTGTGTCAGGTGGAGTCAGCATTTAGCGTGACGTGGAGTCACATGTCCGCGACCGGTATTAGCGACCGGAAGCGGTCGCTAATTTAAAAAAAAAAATTCATTTCCGGTCGCTGAAAGGTAATAGCGACCGCACGCGGTCGCTGATACTAAAATTTTTTAAAAATTATTTTGCCTGTTTTGTTGATTTCCCAAAAAACAAAATCTGTTTTGTACCTGCTTTATATCCCAACATACAGTAATATCTAAAAATAAGCTAGCATCCATACAAATTCATCGATCCATTACAATAAGACCAACACAATATATATAAACATCCATGCACGTATAAACATAAACAAGTACCGTCTCGACCAAAATTTATATACAAATGTCATAACGTACAATATAAATATGTCCGTACATTCAGTTGGTAAAAAGGAAAGAATAATACAAATGTAGAACAAATAAAGATCAAGAGAATACAAATATCTGGGCCGCATCAAATATCGTCCAAATGGGGCTGCAACAAAAGAATAAAATATATTAAATATATAGTATATATATTGATACTGGTATGAAAGTTAAATATAAAAACAAAAAGCTAAACTAAACATGTATTATTGAATGTAAAGCTAAACTAAACATGCAAAGCTACGTTCATATAAATCTAAACATAAAACTAAATAATGACAAGAGTACCTCATCCTCATCCTGATCATGTTGTGCTGCTCTCGCCACTGCATCTGCTAACTCTTCAGGACTCAGAGACTGCAGATGCCCGCCAAGTGTGAGAAGAAGATTTCGATCTTGACATATTGCTCTCACACAGTCAGCAGGAGTGTGCAGCGTCGGATGGCATGAGGACTGAGTAGACTGACTACCAGAGCTACCTGTGCCACTGATAGTCGGTCGTCGTCGTTGTCCTTGGCCTTTCACGTAATTCTTCTTCACAACTGACGCCCTTTCCCATAGCTCTTGATCAATCGGCGGTCGCGGGGTGCCTTCAGGATATCGCTCGTTCATTAGACTCTTATAAGTGTCCTGTCAGCATGTTTAAAATATAATAGTTAAGCATAAATATAAAATGCTTAAGAATGACGTAACAATTTAGAAACATATCAAAGTTATAAAAATAAATTACCGCTATCTGCACAGCCTCAGGAAAACCATCGCGGGTGGCCACGTACACATCTAGCCAATTAATAGACTGCCCCTAAGACTGAGCCTCCTATAAAACATGCTCGTATATTAATATGTAAACATGCGACATACTAAAACTAATTATTGAGATTTGCAAAATACGTACCCGTGCAGCAATATGCTGTAACTGAGATATACTGTCGCCCCTATATGTGCCTTTTGCCTTGTCGCCTTCAGGTGCACCTGAGGCTCTGTTAGTGGCGGCAGTCTTGCGTCTTTTCACCCAGCTCTCAGTGCGCCAGTGCTCACACATCTCAGCCCATATAGGCTGCGCGCACCACCAAGGGCTATGTTCGTGCATATACTGTTCACCCTCCCCTGGATGGTCGATCTGTGCATTATGCAGGGCTTTCTGCCGTTCCTTATTCAAGTTATCTTTAGTTCGGACGCACTTTTGCCAAAACAATGTCTGTACTACTGAAGATTGTGCATCGTCCCATCTATACCGCTTCTGCAAATAAAACAACAATAATAATGTTAAGACAGTGATAATATAATCCAACATTAGTACACAATATTATTGCACTAATTATATTATCTGTCAGAATTAACAAAAATTACCTGAAATTCAGCCCACACTGCATCCTTGTGGGCGAGAGGTGTTGCGGCCCACGTAATTACTGGCGTAGGCCAGTTCTGTAAGCATAACTGTGAAATGCACTTGACAATCTTGGTATCTTGGAAATCACTACAATATACAACAATTTTTATTAAAACTTATTAATTTTATTATACTATTTAAAGTAATTTACATTAGTATATAAGTACGAGCTTGGTAATATAAAATGCTTATATGTAATAGGTTGATAACGTATGTGCTGTCAGGAGGAGGTCTAATCTGTATAAGAATCCGGTCATCCGGATTAGCCGGGGCCTTCGGGACATGATTAGGCCCCCGACCCAAGCCGCGCTTTCTTTGCACTGCTTCAGAAGACATCTATAAATTACAAATTCAAGATGTTATTATAAGTTATATGACATTACATATACAAATGAAATGACAATAATGACACGTAATTGTATGAAATAGTTAACTACGACAACTATAAATGAAAGGTACATAAACATGACAAGGATATAAAGAGCATGTATATATGTAATTGTATGTAATACAAGTAAAACTAAACATACATTTTAGTTGTAATCGTTGTCTGAGTCAGAATCATTTCGTATATGTATTGGAGATTCATAACCATCATCTTCTTCAGATTCAGATTCAGTTTCAGTGTCAGTCAATAACTCTTCCTCTTCAGTATCAATGTCATCTCGTATAGCAACTGACACGGGATCCAATTCATCAGGTTCATCTCCACCCTCTAACTAGTTTAGTTCATTATTGTCCTCCACATTTATTACAGGAGGTCTATGTAAGATCTCTTCTTGATAGAACTCCCCGTCTACAAATTGAACACGACTGCGTGAAGGAGTATGAATTACAACTTGCCAATCTGCAGGCGGTCTATCCATTTTCCTAACAGGACTAGGTTTGTAATAAACTTGTACTGTTTGAGTTGGCAACACAAATGGTGCGTTAACGTACGTGGACCTATGGATGTCAATATCCACGATTCCATATCCCTTTTTCTGAATCAAACCAACGACACTTGAACAAGTTAATCTGTCCCCCATAAGTACCCTTGTACGACAACTCCATGATTTCCTCCAACTCCCCATAAAAGGCACGACCAAGCTCATTGTAACAATCACCTTGAACACACATTTCAGTGTTAGTTGTTCTTTTACCGCGAGCATATGCCTTTGTATGAAACTCACAACCATTTATTTTGTAACCATTGCGGCTGACTTGGTCCCTGTCTGGGCCTATAGCTAGGACTTGTACATTTGGAGGAATCGTTCCCTCATTAAGAGCCTACAAAAATTCGACTAAATTAAATGAATTCATAAATTAATACTATATATGTCGTGCTTAATTTAATTTACTTACTTTGTCTTTTAGCCAAAGTGCAAATTTTTTATCACGACTGAGTTGAATATCTTTATCAGTGATGCCGGGCTCAGTTGCTTTTAACTCGTCATCGTATGATCTATACATGATTTTAAACATTAACATATAAATATCCCAACATTGCAGGTTAAGATATAGGTCCAATAAATATGACTGAGCTCATATACCTCACAAATTTGTCAATCTCCTCGCAATTGAGAAGAATATAAGTATGTGCAGCATGTAATTCTTTCTCAGAGAGGAATATACGCTTCCCTTCTCCATAAGCGCGACCCGGTAGACCAAATACAGAAAGCCGACCATTTAGATCAACATTGCCCCCATCATCATGTCTCGGGACTCGATTGGCCTTTGTCAAGACTTCGTCGGGAAAATAGTCTGAGACAAACATAGATATCTCATCGAAACTGTATGCCTCACATATCGACCCCTCGACGTAAGCTCTATTCTTCACCTTCCTCTTAAGGTTTTCCATCACCCTCTCGAAAGGGTACATCCATCTATATTGAACTGGACCACCAACACGAGCTTCATAGGGTAGATGGATTTGCAAATGCTACATGGAGTCAAAAAAACCAGGTGGGAATATCTTTTCAAGCTTACACGTGATCTCAATGATGTTCTTCTCAAGTACAGACATGTCCTTTTCATTTAACGTTTTTGAACATATGTCTCTGAAGAAACGACTAAGTTCAGTCAAAGCATCCCATATTGGTTTATCAAGCAAGTCCCGAAATGCTATAGGCATGAGTCTCTCCATGAACACATGGCAGTCATGACTCTTCATCCCTTGCAATTTCCCACCTGTGACACACCTTGCAATGTTTGAGGCATATCCATCTGGTAGTTTCAGAGACTTAATCCATGTGCACACATCTTCAACTTGCTTTTTGGACAATGTGTACCTTGCATGCGGTTTGACCATCCGACCATTAGGAGAAGCATAAAGTTCTAATCCAGGCCGCTTACAAATATCTTTCATGTCCAAACGTGCCTTATCATTATCTTTCGTCTTGCCCGGAACACTCATCACGGTGTTAAACACATTGTTGAACACATTCTTCTCAATATGCATCACATCTAGATTATGACGAATCAAATTTGTAGACCAATAAGGCAGTTCCCAAAAGATGCTTCTCCGAACCCAATTGTGAGACTCGCCAAACCCATTGATTATGTTTGAGGCAACAATCTTACCGAATGGGATGACTGACAGGTTCATCACACGATCACGCATCTCCGTACCCGATAATCGCGGTGCAGACATATCATTCTCTACTTTCCCTTTCCTGAAGTGTTCTCTATTTCTCCGAAATGGGTGGTCTACCGGCAAGAAACGATGATGACAGTCAAACCAACAAGGCTTTCGACCTTTTGATAGATTGAAAGACTTTGTATGCTCCATACAATACGGACAAGCCAACTTCCCGTGTGTACTCCATCCAGCTAACATACCATAGGCAGGGAAATCACTTATAGTCCACATAACCGCTGCCCTCAAGTTGAAATTTATTTTCGTGGAAACATCCCAAGTCTGTACTCCATCCTCCCACAATACTTTCAACTCGTCTATAAGAGGTCTCAAGTAAACATCTAGGTTCTTTCCAGGACTCTTGGGACCAGGAATCACGAGTGAAAGAAACAAGTATGGTTGTTTCATACACATCCAAGGAGGCAAGTTGTACGGAGTAACAATCACAGGCCAGCAAGAGTACGGAACAGCTGAGTGGCCGAACGGGTTGAATCCATCAGTGGACAAGTCAAGCCTCACATTTCTAGGTTTCAATGCAAACCCAGGATGTGCTAAGTTGAAATCTTTCCAAGCCTGCCCATCTGCGGGATGGTTAAGTTCTCCATCTTTAGCTGGAGATTTCGCATGCCAAGTCATATGTTCAGCTGTTCTTGAAGACATGTACAACCTTTTTAGCCGATGCGTAATTGGAAAATACCTTAAAATCTTAAAAGGTATATTTGTCTTTTTTGTAGTCACACCCTCTTTATTAGGCCTGAACCGATCATGACTGCAAAACGTGCACCTTGTCTTTTGTTCATTTTTCTTATAAAACAACATGCAATCGTTCGGACATGCATCGATCTTTTGGTATCCAAGACCCAACTTCTTCACCATTTTCTTACAGTAGTAGTAGTTATCGGGCAATTTTTCACCGTTAGGCAACATACTCTTAATGGCCTTCAAGAGCGACTCAAAACACTCATGGCTCATGTTATGATCAGCCTTGATGTTAAGTAATGTCGCCACTGCAGACAATGTAGTGTGCTTGGTGCAACCATGCCATAACGGGTCGCTACCCTCGTCTAACAACTTAAAGAACGCTTTGGCATCAGAATTCATAGGTTGCTCTCTTCCTTGTTCCCAATCAAAATCCGGCCCTGCAATATCATGAACCATGTCATTCATACGATGGGTACTGCTACCCGGATTGTGTACTTGTGCAATTCCACTATCTCTTCTTTGCCCATGTGCCCACCAGCATTCTTCGTAATTTTTCATGAACCCAGAAACAAGTAAATGATAGTTTACCATGTCTCTGTCCATATAATTTACATTCTTACACTTCAAACAAGGGCATCTTATCTTGTTCTGACCATTCACACATTCCGGGTGAGTATACGCATAATCCAGAAACACTTGACAACCAGTTCTAAATTCAGCTGTAGCACCTATCTGGGCACTTGACTTTCGCCGTCTCATCCAACTACGGTCTGAATAGAGGTCCATGATACCACGGTACCTACTACAGACAAGAAATATTTTATTCCCCTTGTTATAGATTTACAATTTAGCCCAATGCCATTTATGATGCTTATAAATACGTACAGATGTATGTACATATATAACATGAGTGTGCATCATAAATGCTTATTCGGGAATGGAATGAGGATACATACCAAAACAAATTTACACAGCATGAAATCGACTATCCAAAGGCATGATATATTGTTGTGGATCTTAACTTAGAATGAGGTATGGTCCTATGTCATCCTACATATTTAATTGACATATGCACCAGCCTAAAGACATTAGATGGAATAGGGGTGGAATATGAATCATTGCATCATGCATGGTCTGCATATGCATTGGGACAAGCTACATCATTACATCATTTTTTTTGCATATATATGTAGCTTTCATTATAAATATACGCCTTTGTTCAATTACCCGACCAACGAAAAAAATTCGCCAGAGTCTCCCCTATAATATGGACTATCCACATGCACGAGGGCATGCATATATGGCCATTTATAGGCACCGAAGAAACAACCCAAGAGAAATATACAAATTCCCAATATAATAAGACCAAAACATAGGCTAATGTAGAACACAAAAGCACAAGTGTACTACAAACTACGAAAATCATGGTATTCTCCATGGTCATTAACAATTCAATGTTTTTGTAAAACAAACAAAATCTCCGAATTCCTGCAATTTTTAAAATCTGTCATAGTTAGATCCCAGCAAACTAACATCACATCAGATAAGGCTATAATAAATAATATACTCAAACTGGAAGTGGAACCCAATTCCCATTCCATATCAAATCATCCAGTTAGTTAGATCTCAGCCCTTTAACGCATTATCTAGTAAGGGAAATTTAACCACAATGTGAGTAAATAACTAATAAATCCCTTATAACAAAAACCCCATTTTAATAACCCAGTCATAACTAGATTTCACCCATTCTCCAATAATTTCAAAAATTATTCTACTAACAAATAATAAGAACAAAAAATTGAAAAAAAAAAGAAGAAGAAAAAGAATCACACTTCTGTATCTCAACTTTTTTGGCCTATCAAAATGTACAGAGAATAATATTAATTCACTATACTGCAATTAAGAAATATATATAGAAAATACGAAGAAAAATCACAAACCCTAATCTTCAAATTACACCATATATATAGAGAGAGGGACACAAACGTGAACTACTCACCTACATATATATCCGAAGAAAACAAACATAATTTCAGTTCCTTTAATTGACTTGCTACCTAACAAACCAAAAGTATATTTGGCTCATTTGACAGTGATAGAACTAGCTAGCTAAAAACAATTTTATGTATATGCTACTGGTCATATATATCCAATTAATTTGCTCCACATGCATTATATAGGTTTTCTGATATTAGAGGAATCTTCAGGCATTTTATCGTCATTTTTGGGATAATGATCCAACAAGTTGGAGAATAAAACTGTTACAGAATAAATACAAAGGAACTGAAATCAGATGAGAAACTGACCTGGACAGAGGAGTTCGGAGAGGAAAGGGTGTTGTGTTTGATAATACGATGGAGATTAGAATGAAGGAGATTATAAAAATTTAGACCACTTCTCAGTACATACTAATCAACATGCACAACCTTTAATTATGCAAGAAAAAGTGTAGATAGACCAAATTAGACGCAGGCGAGGGCGGTGAAAAAAAATGAAAAACAAGGAATCAGTGAGTTCTTACCTTAGCTCGGTGGGGTGCAGGCGAGGGCGGTGGCGGCGATGGGCGGCGAGGGTGCAGGCAGTCGATGGGCGGCGATGGTGCATGCAGTCTTCTCTCCCTCTCCCTCTCTTCTTCTTCTTCTGTTCGACTGATGTAGGAATTAGGATTAAAATACATCACCGACCGCTAATAGCGACCGCACGCGGTCGCTGGTTTTTATTGACGTGGCGGTATTAGCGACCGCTCACGGTCGCTGTTTATAATCGGTCGCAGAAAACATTCCCGCCAAACATTTGCGCCAAATTTCAGGCGGTATAATTAAATCAGCGACCGAGTAGCGACCGCATGCGGTCGCTGATATTACCTAGCGACTAGATTAACATGCGGTCGCTAAAAGCGGTCGCTATTACGAGATTTAGCGATCGAAAAGGGCGGTCGCTGAAAGTCTTGGTCGCTGTTGGGCCATTTTCTTGTAGTGATTGGGAAGTCATAGTGAGAAATTGGCACTTGTCTTTGCTCTCATTAGTACTGCTCCTGGGACTACCATTGGAATTGTGAAGAACCTGAGAGTATGCGGGGATTGCCATTCAATGATGAAGTTTATCACTAAGTTGAGTCAAAGGGAGATATTATTGAGAGATATAAAGAGGTTCCATCATTTCAAGGACGGAACTTGTTCATGTCGAGATTACTGGTAGTATTATAACTTGTAAATACGAATCACTACATTGCTTTGTGTAGACAATATTTTCCTGGCAATATTTTGCTCATATTTATTTCAAACTGACTCCTTAATTTATACAAGCCAATCATGACTAATAGAAGAGGCTGAGTGTTGTAGCTTGTTTGTAAACATACTTGTTGGTCCCTGAAGGTTGAGTGTTGTGTTTTTGAAGTTAGGATCTTATTTTTCTATACCTAAACATTGAATATTTTGTATGCTTACTTAATGGGAGATCGTATACTGGGTTTCATTTCATGCTTTAGAATTGAGGACTAAATTTCAACCAAATTGCAGTGTTCTAGTGAACGTATGTCTAATGAAAGAGAAGTTGAATTTTATAAATCTACATTTGTTTCCCTTTCAGTGATTTTTCAATAGATCAATTAGTTTTTTTCCTTCTTCTTTATTGATAGTTGGAATGGCAAATTGATTGTTTAGATTGTACCCTTAGTATTAGCTAAGAATTTAATTTGGTAGCGGTGTTGTGATACTAGAGATAATAGTAACAAAGTAATGGCAAATTAGGGATATCATGTCACTTTATAGTCATAAAGTAGAAATGTATCTATTTTTTTAGAACAGACAAAAAAGAAAAAATGTATGTCTAATTTTGGAATGGAGGGAGTAGGTTGTTTTCAACTCTTCAATGATGGAAGCCGGTAGGAATTGAATTAGATTGTATAATTAAAGAATAATGAGAAACGCTGAGGAATGGATAACCAAAATTTTATAGAAACGTTGATATGTTTTACAATGACATTGAAAATTGCATAGAAGAAACCTTAATGCTGAAAATCTTTGTGTGCAACCACTTAGCATTTGTTCAGAGTCAGTTCATTGTCAAGTAGCCATCTCTTTGTTTAGTATCTCTTTCCATGCTAGTTTTGGCATGCTCTAACATTGTGGTAAGTACTAGTGAGTTGGTTAAACACTTTATATAGTTAAGATTATTGTTTTGGTATGTTTCAGTGCCAAGTAGTCATCTTTTTGTTTAGTATCTCTTTCCATGCTAGTTTTGGCATGCTTTAACATTGTAATAAGTACTAGTGAGTTGGTTAAACACTTCATATAGCTAAGATTATTGTTTTGGTATGTTGCATTGATATTGGAGTTGCTGGATTCTGAGGCAATAGCTTCTCTTCCTTTTATCATACACTTACCTGATTTGTTTGTCATTCGTAGAAATGGTTTTTCAGGAAGTTAACCAGGAGCTGCTCAAAAAAATCTTAACTCGATGGGATTTTCAAATGCGAGGGCAACCAAGGCACATCAATTCTGGTACGTGCATATATAATTATAAGCCTGAAATTCTTTAACTGAGTTTTTGAGTAGAATTTTCTGTTGACTTGATTTAAAAGTTGGTTTTATATATTTTATATGAAAGAAATTTAAAAGAATAGTGAGAGACAGAAAATCCAGAAGTTGGTATTTTATGTTATATGTCATCATACTTTTGTTTTCTCTTTCTACTCGTAGTGGCCCCCATATTCTCCTTGTGAATTGTAACTTTGTAAGTTTTGTATCAGTGTGACTTTAGAAGAAAGAAAGTGTTAAAAACTTCCACCTATATTGTTGTGTAATTGCATATACTTCAACTGGAACTGTTGGTAACCCAGGTTAATTGTGTAATAAGTCATAGACTTGGAGAAAAAGTGAAAAATAACAAACAGTACAACTTTAACATTTTTTAGATGATTTGATCTCCCTCTCAATGTAATTAGTAATAAAACTTATCTTTCTAAGATTGCTTTCATTATCCAATTTTATCATTTAGCTAGTGTATTTGTAGACAATATGTACATGGATGGTGTATTTTCTTAAAAAGCTTTGACTTTAAAGGGGGGAACCTAGAAGGAAGAGCATATTGAACTGGGAGACTGGGATTTTTTCAAGTCCTCCCTCCCGAACTGCTCCTTGTTCCCAATCCTTTTCTTCTACTTTCTTTAACTCTTGATAAATACATGGACCAGCTTGATAGCTAACTTTATCAAATTGAAGCAGTCAAATGACTTCCCTGCATTTCAAAGTCATCCATATTTATATTGGAAGGAAAGTTTTTTTTTTTTGGCTTAAATATAATTTACTACCCTAAAGTATATGTCATTTTCTACTTCGATGATCCACTTTTCAATTTTGTCAATGAGATGATTGAACTATTAATTTTTTTCAATTCTATTGAATTGGATCTGCCACGTCAAAAATTGCTGATGTGTTTGTCTGGGTGGGGCATAGATAAGCTGATGTGTAACAAAAATTGAGTTTTTTTAATTTTTGATTAAACATTTGTGATAGATTAAAGGGCAAAATTGTCACTCCGCTTTCTATCAAACATTAATACTCATCAAAAAATTCAAAAGCTAAAAACCATCAGAATCAATCAAAGAGACTCACTCACTGAAAGCCCCAAATTCGATCTAAAAAACATCCTAGGTCTCAGAATCAAAAATTTCTCAACGATTCCGATGAAAAGTCTCCCCTTTTATCCTCAATCTCCCCTCTGTTCAGAAGCCATGCAAGAGGAGCGAGCAAAGAAGCAACAATCAACCCAAACCCAACACAATACCACAAAATCTACCACTAATAATCTCAAAGAACTCATCTTTTTCTCTTTCCTCGCTGCCTTCTTCAAGCTCCTCCTCATCCCTTCGTATTGCAACACAGATTTCGAGGTCCACCACCACTGGCTAGCCCTCACCCACTCCCTCTCTCTTCCCCACTGGTACTCCGACGAAACCAGCCCATGGACTCTCGATTACTCGTCATTCTTCGCTTATTTCGAGCATTTTCTATCTTTTTTGCCCAAATTAATCGACCCCATAATCGTAGTGTTGGTTTATGTATTTGTGATTTTAATGAAGTCAATATATTTGTGTATTTGGGCTGTTTTAAATGGACTTATTTGATTTGTTTGGGCTGATTTTATATGGTATAAGGTAATTTTCCTTGTTGGCCCAAGATTGGAATTATGGTCCATTAGTATCTACCTACTTGTTTTAGGATTGCATGCAGCCTAAAGTTTTATATTCATGTATGGAATTTTCTTTAATATATTAATGTTATTATATGCAATCCATTTTGAAAAGGTATCTGATTTGCTATTTAATAAGATAACTGATTTGTTATATATCAAATTATTATTTAGTAATTGGTTTGAAACAAATATTATCTCATATCTCCTATGCTCCTTTATTTTAGCTATTCTAGTTTGACTCGGAATCTTTATCTTTGATAGCTAATATATTATATTTGTTGGATTGGCTGATATCATGGGTTTTTATTCCTAACAAATTATTTTACCGTTATTCATTAATTTATATATATTATTCCTGCACGACAAAGAAAGGCAGAACTCCTCAAACAATACCAAGTCTAATTCATAGAGTTTTATATTAAAAGCTTTTAAAGAATACTTCCAACAAACTATTGTATTATTTTTAAATCTCTTTCAGCTGGAAATTAAGAGCCCATTGTAATCAATATTCCTTGTATTAAAGTTCTGAGTTTAAGTCTTGTTTGGCTTGGTTGATCCAATAGTGGATAGGGTCTGTTCAAAGGGAGCTTTCAAGGTTGTAGAGGTGCAAAGGTCTCAGTGGTGAGAAAGGTTGCAGAGGTGCAAGGGGGCAGTGGTGTCCAACTCAGTGAAAAGCTACTTTGAACAGGGAGTAATTGTGTTGTGTATTGAAAAGTTTATTTATTAAAAGGAGTCTCCAATACTAATTGGTATTAGACGTGGATTAGGCCACTAGTTAGAGGATAGGGGCCGAACCACGTAAAAATCTTGGTGTGATTTCTTGTTTTATTCTGTTCTGCATTACTTTTATTTTTTTGGAAAAAGTATTCTGCTGTTCTTAAATATACACTAATTCAGACACCAATTCAGACAGGGTATAACTGTCTTTTCATATCATCACGAAGAACATATACTAATTCAAACACCAATTCAGACAGGGTATCACTGTCTGAATTTTCTGCAGAAAGTTATTTTTAAAATTTATCACTGTTGCTTATTAATTACCAATTACACCTATTCACCCCCCTCTAGGTGTGCACATACACGAAATTACATTTGGTATCAAAGCTTGGCTCTACTAATATTGATCTTTGCAAGTCGTAGGGAAAGATCCTATGACACACCTCAATTTTCAAGAAGGTCAATCCACAAGCCGACCACCTTTGTTGCTCAGAAGCGAGAACTTCAACTTTTGGAAGTTCAGAATGATGATTTATCTCAAACGAGACCCATGGGAGTGGTGGGTTGTTAAAAATGGTCCTGTCATTTCGAGACATGATGATGTGAAACCGAAGACTCTCATGGAAATGGATTCAAATGAATCGTACATGGTATCCTATGACTCCAAAGCCATGAACACATTGCTGAGTGGTATGATTCAAGCTGAAATTGACAAAGTTTCTGCATGTACTACTGCAAAAGAAATATGGGACACAATCATCATAAGCCACGAGGGAACTACTAAGGTGAAGGAAGTTAAGCTAAGCATGTTGATGCAAGAATATGAGCTCTTCAAGTTAGAGAAGGATGAAACAATCAAAGAAGCCCAAGCTAGATTCCTCACTCTAATGAATTCTCTAAGTCTGCTTGGACGGAAAATTGATCAAAGGGAGATAAATAGAAAGATGCCCAAACGGTTCGCACCAAAGGTTACTACTCTTCAAGAATCAACAACAATCAGTACTATGAAAACTCTCACTTTATTTGGAGAGCTTGAAGAATTTGAAAATCAACTAAGAAGGTATGATGAGGATGAGGAACCACCAATAAAGAAGACATTGGCTCTTCAAGCCGAAAGCTACATAGAAAGGGATGATTAAGACTCGGATGAAGAAATAACATGGATGACTAGAAAATTGAGAGAATTAATTAGAAGAAAGAACCAGTCAAAGTCACAGGGTAAATCTTTCAACAACAAGGACTTCAAGCAAAATGAGCAAGAGGAAATATGTTTCGAATGTGGAAGGCCTGGTCATTTCAAGAGAGATTGTTTTCAACACAAGAGGAAGAACAACGAAAACAACTCAAAAGGGAAATCATTGATGACATGGAGTGATGATGAATCCGAAAATAAAGCTAACCAAGATGATGAAACTGTTCAACTATGCTTCACCGGATTAAACAAAACAGGAATCATCCGAGGTAAACACTGAACTTGGTGATATTACTATTTCTGATTATCTTGTTTTAAAGAATGAAAATATTCGTATTAAAGAGAAAAATGCTCACCTAAAAATTGGATAAATGATTTAATGAAAGAAGTAGAAACTTTGATTGAGGAAAAACAGGAAATAGTTAGAGATTGCACATCAAGTGGAGTATCTAAGTTAAATGCCAAGAATCATTATTTGGATAATCGTGCTAATATGTTACATGAAGAAAATACTAGTCTTAAAAAGGAAATTGATGTTTTAAAAGAAAATTTGAAAATGAGAGATGCATGCATTGATGTTTTTAATGATGGAAAAATGATGAATGTGCAATATGATAATAATGAAGAAATAATTTCATTGAAAAAGGACCTTGCAAAATTTGTTCAAGGTGAAGAGAATTTGAATATAATGTTGGGTGCTCAAAGGTCTAGTCTTGATAAGCAATGAATTGGATATAATCATGTTGATTTTAAATCTAATAATAATATTAGAATGATTAATAGGAAACCAAGGCATAAACCACTTTATTGCTCACCATTTGTTACTTATAAAAAATGTGGTTTTAAAGGTCATTTTGATTCTAATTGTAATAAAATTAGAATAAAACAAATTTGGGTAAAGAAATGTGATTTATATGTGACTAACCCAAAAGGACCTAAGAAGATTTGGGTACAAAAAAGATAGAAACTATTTGTTTGTTTTGTAGGTGTCTCAAGGCTAAAAAGGAGACGGAGAGAGAATTTGGATGAGACTGTTATGTGAGTAATTAGTTAATCTGTTTTTGGTACCTTAATGCTTTAAATATGTTATTAATGTCTCTTGATACTATATTGACTTTGATACTTTATTTTGATGATGGGCATGACTAAATATGTTCATAAAATATTTCATTGCATAATGTATTTGGTATTTGGTGGAGGTTTATAAACTGATTTATTAATTAGTATTTAGATTTGATGGTACTACGATGATATCCACTTGATACTGCAATTTTATGGTGTTGTGATATGCAAATGATTTTTGTTTGGAATAATCCTATTTGTATTACGTTCATGATGGGTACGTAATCTATTGTCTATGTTAGCAGTTTGCATGATCGTTTTTTTTGTAACTGTGATCTGTCAAAAGAAGAGAAGAAAGTTTCTACAGGAAAAAGTAGTCTGATTCGTGGAACTCAAACAGCTCAATCCAGACAACCTAAGCCGTTTGAATCAGAAGAAAAATCAGGCGAATCAGGAAAACAGACAAACGAAATCAGACAGCCTGACCCGTCTGTTTTAGTAGAAAACTCAGATATGCAGACACCTAAATCCAGACAGTTCGACCCGTCTGCATTAGAAGAAAAGTCAGACGAACAGTCAGATGCAAAACTTGACATTCCAGAACCTGAACCTGAAGAGAAAATGTTCACAGACAGTCTTCCTAAATCATCCAGAACTGTGAAAATCATCCTCCTAACATGAACATTAAAGATCTCAACATTGGGATGACCAAAAGAAGAGCTTGTGTAGAGAAAAGGTTATGCAATACAAAGTCCAAAACTAGTCTAAGGAATACATTTATCAGGCTTACTACCGAAAAATATTGATATATAGGTAACAATACACAAAGGTATGATCATTTTGTTTTTGCTATATATATGTGTTATTGTTATAAGCTTTCTCTTATCTCATTATATATCCTTGTGCTTATTTCTTTTAATGTTGACAAAGGGGGAGAGATATATGTGTAATGATTAATGATTATAATGATTATGATATAATCAACTTGTGCTTAAATGCTTAATATGCATGGTTTTATTTAACTCTTTTTGATAATGACAAAGGGGGAGAGATTCTAAGGGAGAGATAATTGTGATATCTATTTGGATATATTGGTTTGAATAATATATTGGATATCTCATCATAAGATATGCATAAATTTAGGGGGAGTCATAGAGTTAGGGGGAGCTTATTAATTAAAAGGTATAATATATTGTCATCATCAAAAAGGGGGAGAATGTTGGTTTATGTATTTGTGGTTTTAATGATGTCAATATATTTGTGTATTTGGGCTGTTTTAAATGGACTTATTTGATTTGTTTGGGCTGATTTTATATGGTATAAGGTAATTGTTCTTGTTGGTCCAAGATTAGAATTATGGTCCATTAGTATCTACCTATTTGTTTTAGGGTTGCATGCAGCCTATAGTTTTATATTCATGTATGGAATTTTCTTTAATATATTAATGTTATTATATGCAATCCATTTTGAAAAAGGTATCTGATTTGCTATTTAATAAGATAACTGATTTGTTATATATATCAAACTATTATTTATTAATTGGTTTGAAACAAATCTTATCTCATATCTCCTACGCTCCTTTATTTTAGCTATTCTAGTTTGACTTGGAATCTTTATCTTTGATAGTTAATATATTATATCCGTTGGATTGGCTGATATCGTGGGTTTTTATTGCTAACAAATTATTTTACCGTTGTTCATTAATTTATATATATTCTTCCTGCACGACAAAGAAAGGCATAACTCCTCAAACAATACCAAGTCTAATTCATAGAGTTTTGTATTAAGAGCTTTTAAAGAATACTTCCAACAAACTATTGTATTGTTTTTAAATCTCTTTCAGCTGGAAATTAAGAGCCCATTGTAATCAATATTCCTTGTATTAAAGTTCTGAGTTTAAGCCTTGTTTGGCTTGGTTGATCCAATAGTGGATAGGGTCTGTTCAAAGGGAGCTTTCAAGGTTGCAGAGGTGCAAAGGTCTCAGTGGTGAGAAAGGTTGCAGAGGTGCAAGGGGGCAGTGGTGTCTAACTCAGTGAAAAGCTACTTTGAACAGAGAGTAATTGTATTGTGTATTGAAAAGTTTATTTAATAAAAGAAGTCTCCAATACTAAATGGTATTGGACGTGGATTAGACCACTAGTTAGAAGATAGGGGCCGAACCACATAAAAATATTGGTGTGATTTCTTGTTTTATTCTGTTCTGCATTACTTTTATTTTTCTGGAAAAAGTATTCTGCTGTTCTTGAATATACACTAATTCAGACACCAATTCAGACAGGGTATAACTATCTGTTCATATCATCACGAAGAACATATACTAATTCAGACACTAATTCAGACAGGGTTTCACTGTCTGTATTTTTTGCAGAAAGTTATTTTTAAAATTTATCACTGCTGATTATTAATTACCAATTACACCTATTCACCCCCCTCTAGGTATGCACATACACGAAATTACACGTAGATCTCCACAAGGGTCTCAATTAGAACTCACTTTCGGTCATTGTTTTTCAAAGACTCACTGTAATCGCCTCGGACATTACTTTGATCTATGAAGTTTATCGGTTGACTCAAAATTTGTGGATGAGAGAGAGAATTATGATCTGGGTATTGGTTATTTGGTCACCTGGGCTTTTGATTGTTGTTCATGTGCATTTTCAATATAATGGGTTTTTATTGGGGATTTTGTTGATTTCTGTTTCGGCTTTGGAGGATGGGAAGGATTTGTTTGGCTGGTTTGTTTTTGCGGTTCTATTGTATTTTAAGCACTTGTTTTTTATTAGTATAAATGTTTGATAGAAAGTGGTGTGACGATTTTGCCCTTTAATATATCACAAATATTTAATCAAAAATTAAAAAACTCATTTTTTGTTACACATCAGCTCATCTATGCCCCACCCAAACAATCACGTCAGCAATTTCTAATGTGACAGGCCTAATTGAATGGAATTAAAAAAAATTAATAGTTTAATCATCTAATTGACAAAATTAAAAGATAGATCATCGAAATAGTTTAGGGTAATAAATTATATTTAAGCCTTTTTTGTTTGGGGGGAGGGGAGAGAGAAGGAGATTTGAAGTGTGCCCATAATGCCTAATCATACTATTTGAAAGGCTCTTGAACTGAGACTTTACTTTTGACAGTATTTCTAAAAACAAAAGTTGATAATTAATGGTAAAGATAAAACTTAGTTAAAGTGAGAGGTGGAACATTGAATTTGATATTGGGTTCTCACTTTGGGATGTCCCAATACCAAAAGTTAAACTTTCAATGTGGTGTCTTTATTTGACATTCCGGCTTCCAAGTTTACTCTTTACTCTTCTATTGTTCTTTTTTCCATAATTTACTACTTGCTACATTATTCTACTTGTGCATCACGTAGGGAATAACCCTTAATTTGATCTGATCAGATCTTTATACATACTTCTGTTATCATTTTGCAATCTTAGTCAAAGTTGTGTTGATAAAAAATAACCATTTTATAATTGTATTGTAGAGCATAATTGTAAGATCCCGACTTTATGAAATAAAAGTTTATTATTTTCTTTATGATTATTTTCTAAATAGTGAAGTGCTTAATTGTTATAAATGATAGTTAAGGGTGTTATTTGCAAATTATCTGATAAACAGTATGTCGGGGAATATTCTTTTTGTCGGAAAATATTCTTTCTGTCGGGGAATATTATTTTCGGTACCATACGACGGCGCCGAAATAACAAAATATTAGTGGGCCCCACAATGACAATATTGTCAACGATAGTGGGCCCCATTATCGGATACTGAAAATGACAGTATTTTGTCAATAGTATTATCACTAACAACTATTGAAATACCTGGTAATAAAAAAAACAGTAAAACGCGTTATTCCACAGTAGTACGCGGTATTTCACAAGCACACGGTGTTACACAGTATTTTAAATTATTGATTCAATAATTGATAAAGTAGCAATTGCACAGTATTTTGATTTAATAATTACAATAGCATCTGCATGGTACTTTTTATTATTTGTCATGGCACTGTAACTCATATTATATGATATTTTAGCATTATTGACGGATTAAAAATGGAGTCTAACTTAGGGGTACCTAATTGAAATTGTGAAATTCACATGTTATAAACTATTGATTCACATGATGGAACTATTAGTTCACATGTAGGAACTATTAGGGGATGTTATGCAAGATTGATAATACTTGAGGGATTATATTAAAAATAGAGGCAAAGATGGAGGTACTAAAGTGTAATAAGTCGAGCCCTTATTGTGCAATTAATGAAACTTAGTTTTCCTATAAATAGGAAGGATTATCTTAAGAAATCTTCACACCTTCCTTGCTTATACTTTCTTTCTCCCTCTAAATTTCTTTAGTTCTCTAAGTGTGTTAGGCTATTGTGAATATTTGTGAGAATACTAGTATTGTCCAAGTTAGTAAACTTTATAGAAAGCAACATCCAATCACTTATTAACGAAGGTGGGGGATATCATTTCTTTCATACTCTTATGTAATATCATTTGCTTCCATGTTCGTAAGTGATATTATACTCATAAAGGTTGTTATTCATTCCGTATTAATTTGTGGGGATAACCTGTCCGTGCGGATTGACGCATGTCTGGTGAATATCCTTTTGTATTCATTCCTTATTACTCTGTGGGAATAACCTGTATGTACGGAGTGTCGTACCTAGTGAATATCCCTTTGCATTTATTCCTTATTAATCTGTGGGTATATCCTGTCTGTGCGGATTGACGCATGCCTGGTGAATAACCCTTCGTATTCATTACTTATTAATCTTTTGTGGAAATAATCTGTCTACGCGGATTACCGCATGACGGGTGAAAATCCATTTGCAGTTTTATATATTCTTTTATACTCGTATAACGTATCATTTCTTTTGTACTCTTTAAGGGATATCTTTTTCTTTCACATTTCTCCATTTATGATAAGAAATCTCTGTTTGTTTTCAAAACCTTATTTTAAATGGTGAAAATCCCTGAAAATTTGTAGAATATCCTTAATAGTTTGTGTTTCATCTAATATCTTTTTACCTGAATCTTTCTATGTCGTTTGATACGATATAATTGAATCGTGAATTTTATTCTTGAATATCATTCTTGAATTTGACTCCACAATTTGGTCATCATGTTGGCAGTTGGTCAACCTTGGACACTAGATAAATTAAATATTCATTCTTATTCTTGATCTCATTGTATTCATTCTATATCATTGTCATCATCCTCATACTTAAATTGTGGTGATAGTTCTCTTTGGCCCGTAGTGCAAAGATGAACTGGCGTGACATGATTTTAACCAAACTGTGTATTGGTATAATCATGACTTTTGGTGTTACAAACAAAGACGTATGGTGAAAGTTCTCTTTGGCCCGTAGTGCAAAGATGAACTGGCGTTTGACATGATCATGACCGGTGATGTTACAAATAAATATCTTTGGCACAGTGCAAAGAGAGGCTGTTGAATATAAATTATTGATTTGGATGTTCATAAACAAGAACTGTTGATTGGTGTTACATGGATAAAATATTGGTGGTGATCCTTTAACTTATAGAAGATAGTAGATATTATAATCTACTTGACTCTTCTAATGGATTGTTCGTTCTGTTGCAGTTGTTGTTATTGAACAATTATAATATCTTTAAATCTCTGATTTATTTTGGTTGAAGGCTAAAGATAATTTTATTCTTCATTATCTTAGTCATGATATTTCCTACTAGGCTATTTGTGCTCACCCTTTTCCTTTTTGTTCCATTGTTCTCTTCCGGAAAAGAGAGTGTAGCGGGACTAGCCGGAGAATGGAGTAATGGTCCGAAACAATAGAAGTATCTCAATACATTACTATTAGTGTGGCAATAAGTGTATTGAGAATTTAAGATGTATTTGTATTGTGTTGTCGTATTTTGCACAACACTTATTACTTGTAAATGGGAAAATTCATATTTATATTTGTATTTTGTATAATGTTATTGGCGACTCAAAATGGGTTGTATGGACCTATTTTGGGGGTGTCACAATAATGCCCATCAGGCCTGCTACTGAGGCAGAGCAAATGAGAGTGGCTACAATCTCTCAAATCAGGTGTTGCCTACTTTATTATTTTCCTTCAGGAAGAGTTCGCTGGTTAGTATTGGCATGCGAAAGAGAGAACGAGTGAATAGACCCAAAAAGCTGGGGGGGAGTTGTTCTTCCCCCTCCCTAAAATTTAATCTCCATTGGTAATCTCATTCTTGGCGTAAGTGTTTGAAATCATAAGGAGTTTCTGGAGGAGGCTTGTAGGGTTTACAGAGTCTTATAAGATGATTGGTGTTAAATGTGGCGTTGAAGGAGGATAGCTAATTACATTGAGGCTTGCAGGTGCTCGAGAGGAGTCTGTACTACATTTATTGGTTGGTAACCGAAATACTGATATGACCTTAGCAGGGTAATGTCTTGCTTTTACATGAACATGTAGAATTGTTCTCAACTTGTTTGAACCCACCCGAGCAATACAGATTAGTTACTTGTTTATTGTTATTCATTTGGATATTTTTGTTGCCTTTTTTACCTTATTTTGGTTAACATGATAGAGTTGGAAAATAGGAAGGAGGCATAAAGTTTCTTGAGCTGCGCGAGTTCACTTTGGGCTTGCTTACCAAAGAAGGCATTAATTGTCCTTAAATAGTAAAAAGCTAATATTTCACCATAGCCTAGGTCACACGGTAATCAAGGTCACACGATAATCAAAGTCTTTCTACTATTTAAGGACAATTAATGCCTTTTTGGTAAGTAGCAAGCCCAAAGTGAACTCGCACAACTCAAGAAACTGAAGTGCAGCTCCTGGTTAACTTCCTGAACAACCATTTCTACGAATGACAAACAAATCAGGTAAGTGTATGATAAAAGGAAGAGAAGTTATTGCCTCAGAATCCAGCAACCCCAATATCAATGCAACATACCAAAATAATAATCTTAGCTATATGAAGTGTTTAACCAACTCACTAGTTACCACAATGCTAAAGCATTCCAAAACTAGCATGGAAAGAGATACTAAACAAAGAGATGACTACTTGGCACTAAAACATACCAAAACAATAATCTTAACTATATGAAGTGTTTAACCAACTCACTAGCTACCATAATGCTAAAGCATGCTGAAACAAGCATGGAAAGAGATACTAAACAAAGAGATGACTACTTGACACTGAATTGACTCTGAAAAATGCTAACTGGTTGCACACAAAGATTTTCATCATTAAGGTTTCTTCTATGCAATTTTCAATGTCGTTGTAAAACATATCAACGTTTCTATAAAATTTTGGTTATCCATTCCTCTACGTTTCTCACTATTCTTTAATTATACAATCTAATTCAATTCCTACCAGATTCCGTCATTGAAGAGTTGAAAACAACCTACTCCCTCAATTTCAAAATTAGACATACATTTTCCTTTTTTCCCTGTTCTAAAAAAATAGATACATTTCTACTTTATGATTATAAACTGACATGATATCTCTAATTTGTCATTACGTTGTTACTATTATCTCTAGCATCACAACACCACTACCAAATTAAATTCTTAACTAATACTAAGGGTACAATCTAAACAATCAATCTACCATTCCAACTATCAAGAAAGAAGAAGGAAAAAAACTAATTGATCTATTGGAAAATCACTAAAGGGAAACAAATGTAGATTTACAAAATTCAACTTCTCTTTCATTAGACTATGTTCACTAGAACACTACAATTTGGTTAAAATTTAGTCCTCAATTCTAAAGTATGAAATGAAACCCAGTATTCGACCTCCCTTCAAGTAAGCATACGAAATATTCAATATTTAGGTATAAAAAATAAGATCTTGACTTCTAAAACACAACACTCAACCTTCAGGGACCAGCAAGTATGTTTACAAACAAGCTACAACACTCAGCCTCTTCTATTAGTCATTGGCTCGTATAAATTAAGGAGTTAGTTTGAAATAAATATGAGTAGAATATTGCCAGGAAAATATTGTCTACATAAAGCGATGTAGTGCTTCGTATTTACAAGTTACAATACTACCAGTAATCTCAACATGAGCGAGTTCCGTCCTTGAAATCATTGAATGGCAATCCCCGCATACTCCCAGGTTCTTCACAATTCTAATGTTAATCCCAGGAGCAGTACTAATGAGAGCAAAGGCAAGTGCCAATTTCTCACTATGACTTCCCAATGATTCTTCCTTCTTTTCTTCTTCAATGTTATGAAGTATCCTCTCAGTTTTTGGCATATAGCCTTGTTCTCTCGCACTAGATGTTATTTCCTCTAATTTCACGTACAACTCTTTTGCAAGCGCATGACTATGATCACCCGCCACAAAACTATGTACTTGACCACTCGACTCAATATAACTCTACCCAGATTCTTTCTCTAAACCTAGATATTTGATAAAAACACATAGCTCCCAAGATGTTTAGTTTCGAGCTCCAAAAGCCTCTAGGATGCATATTCTGCCGTTTTGATATTTTTATGAGCTCTGCAAGCACCAAAAAGTGCTCCCCATATCACAAGATCAGGTTCTAGTGGCATGTTTTTTATGAAACTGAAAGCTTCGTCTAGTCGACCTGTCCTGCCAAATAGATCCACTACTACTGCATAAGGCTGGCACTTCCATGCCCATAAACACTCAAATAATTTAAAATTTGACAATACAATCAACACCCATTTTTGTCAGTATCTCAGTTTGTGAGACAAACAGAGCAGGGTAGCTACCATTGCATAGTTACAGTTCAGTAAACAGATGAGAAATCAAATTCCAGCATTTCTCGTGTTTATCCCCAAAATAAAAAATTAATTAAATAAATAAATAAAATAAGAAATTAGGGCTAATTCCATAAAATTCCCAAATCTAATCAAAAAATGAAATTGAAACCCAGTTAAACTTAACGAAATCGAAAAAATAGTTAACGGTTTATCGAATTTCGTTAAGATCTGGTCTCCGTATTGTTGCGTTCAATTTCCCCTTTAGAATTTCATTAAGATTTGGTCTCCGAGTTTACCGAATTAGCTTAAGATCTGGTCGTGTTTGGAGGAGAGTTAGGACAGGGGAGTTTTAGAGTAGGACTTAGCAAAAATCGGTTATAACAGAATTACCGAACTGAACCGAACCGAATTTTTTTAACCGATTTTTTTTATTATTCGGGTATTTTTTATAATTCGGTTATATCCGAATTTATTTTCGGTTTTCGGGTTCGGTTTTGGTTTTCATTTTTTTGTTATTCTGTTACCCGAATAACTGAATTAGAAATAAAAAAAATTAAAGTTTGCAATTTTTTATTTGACTTCCGTTAAGTTTGGCCTTGTTGAAGATCAGGACTCTCTCATGGTGGTTTGATGGACATATAAATTTAAGTTTATGTTGTACAATTAGTGAGCTTTGGTTACATTTCTTTGCTTTATTCGCGTCAATGTATTAGTACTGTGTTCCTAATTGGCGAATTCCTAATGTGTTGACTGAATGACTCAGTCTATAATGTTGTGTTGTTAATTAGTCATGTATTGGTAATAATTATTCTTGCCTTTATTTCGGTTATTAACCGAATAGTAAATTCGGTAATTCGGTAATTCGGTTATACAATAATTCGGTTAGCTATTCGGATAGTAAAAATGTGTTAATTTCGGTTTTCGGTTATAACCGAATAACTATTCGGTTCGGTTATAACCGAAATGCTCACACCTATTTTAGAGTAGTGATGATGAGTTTGGGAGGAGAGTTTGGAGGAGGTTTCAGAGTGGCGAGGAGTTTGGATGAGTTGGAAGGAGAGTTTCAGAGGCAATCAGCGAGGTTATGGGCATATATATATATATATATATATATATATATATATATATATATATATATATATATAGGGCAATGATCAATAACATTAAAAATGGGCAAATAACATCTTAACTCTCATTACAATAATTAAAGGCATTGATTTAATACGACAATTTGACGTCCGCTAGAATTACTAGCGAACTGGTTTAAATTTTTTTTGCCGAATTTGCCCCAAGTCAATCAGTCAGGGCAAAAAATCACCGCGTCCGCTAGAATTTCTAGCGGACTGTAATCAAACCTTTACCGCGCTGTTAAACAATTGGGGCAAAACTTACAGCCCTAAGTACTCAATCTCGGGCGATTGACGATTCCTAGCAGCGGTGTTCAATCTCAGTCGCCATCGGTGATTCCTAGCAGCGGTAAGTTTCCAATCTCAGCGGCGATCGGCGATTCCTAGCATCTACAACCCTAACTTCTACGTACAACCCTAAGTTTTCAATCTGAACAGTGATTCCTAGCAGCAGCGATTCCTCTAGCTTCTAAGTTCATCAACATTTAATTGGTGAGTTTTTAAATTATAAGGTTAAGAATTGAAAACTGTGAATTGGGAACCTTTTTATATTTTTCCAAAAAAGGGGTACCATAATTGTTTGGTTCACTGACTAAAGATGGGGTTTATGTGCTATTAATCTTGTTTTTGTTTTGTGTTTAGATTTTGCTATATTTGTCCAAAAAATGGGTACCATGATTTTGCTATTTGTTATGTGCTTCTGTATTATATCCATATAATTCATTTGTATATACACTTGTAATTATTACATTGATGAAGAGTTAATTAGGTATATGATTGTGCATGAATACATTGAGTTGGTTAATGTGTGTTTATTTGGGGGGGGGGGGGGTTGGGTCTGGATGTGGAAATAAGTCTTAGGTAATATAAATATGTTGAAGTTGCTCAGTTGCATATAATTGTATTCCTCATTATCTCAAGTCTATAGTGATGGCTTAAGTTGCAGTCAGACTAGCTGGGGAGATCTGTACATGTAATGTTTGCCACACACTGCCAGGAAAGGTTGAAGAGCTTCCTTTGGGTTTACAAGTATTGGATACGATGTCGTAATGTCAGTATGCTTGTATTTACGTCTTAGTATATTCGTTCTATAAACACTGATTGTTAAATACATTTGGTTTTTACATTTCTCTCCTTTTTGGGGGAGAAGGGAGGAAATTTCTATTTTTCTCCTCTAAATTTTGACGTTACAGCATACAGGCATATGCCATCTGTTTTATCCTTGAGCTGAGTAGCTTTTAGATGTTTGGTTAGCGTTAGTTGGTTTATTCGTCAATTTTGTGGTGAGGAACTGTAGAGAACTTTATCTATAAGTCTGTGCTAAATTACGTATAAAAATAGATCAGTATTTTGAATGGATATTATTCGCATTCTAAGCATGACACTGCAAAGATATATAGTTGTTGCATGGTTAAGACTTAATCCCTATTGCCATGGCTTAAGTATGAAAAAAGAGGATAAGAAGTTGACAGATTCAACTAACGATTTAAAAATTACATGTATATATGTATGTATCTATACTATATTCATTTAGATATACGATTAGTTTTTTTGTTTTCACATGTCCGTGCTAAATTGAAAATTGTATTTTGCACGAACAAGTCATCAGGGCATGATTTCCTGTGCTCCAATTTTTTCTTTTGAAAATGGCCAATTATATGACATATCCATTATGGTGTTCTCACTTCTCACAAATAACATTCTGATTCTATTTTAAGAAATTTATTTAAAGTTAACACGTGCATGCAATAAAAATTGGATTTGTTTAATACTTGAAACACGTGGTTGGACTTTGTTATCTATGTTTATTTGTATGTCATGTACTTCAATAAACAATAATAGAAGTACTGATTTCTCTTTTGTTTATAATACGCACGATTTTTATCAATAATTTGAGGCCATGTGTTTGATTTGTTGTGTGATTCCTTCACACCGAGGCAAGAATTTTTTATCTTATTTCTTACCGATAATTAGTACTAAGAACACGTGCTTGGAGATTGAGATATGTGTTTATTATATTTGTCATTTTGCTTATATCCAAGTTTGATGGGAATTTTTATGAATTGTTTAATACTTGACATTGTGATGAATAGTTAGGTAAGCTATGAATATTAATCCTTGACCTTTTAATCCTAATGTCTTATGGGACCAAGAAAATCAAGTATCCTCAGATTTATGGCAAAATATTGTAAGTTTATTAATGTATAACAAATTTTGTTTAAACTTTTGTTATAAACATTCATGTTGTGACAATTTATATTTTTATGTTGTTTGACTTGTAGGATAGGGGTGTTAGAAATTTGTCAAATGTCTGTAAAATTAACTGAATGGAACTTGACTGAACAACAAGAAAATTTACTAGAACAATTAGGTTTTGGTATATTTTGTCATTAAGTTGTAGTGTCAAAGATTGATGCATCTTTTGTATTTGCTCTAGTTGAACGTTGGAGAAGTGAAACAAATACGTTTCACTTAAATTTTGGAGATGTTAGCATTACTTTAGAGGATATGAGATTTTTATTCGGTTTGCCCATATTAGGAAAACCTTTGACTTACAGAGAACTAGAACATCCTAAAAGCTATTTTATAAGGGTTTTTGGGCAACAAGTTGCAGTAGATGACTGGGAACAATGCTATAAAAGGGGGGCATAAGTTTGCTTTGGTTAAGAAATAGATATGGACAATTACCTGATGATGTTAGTTCAGATGATGTGATAAAACATACTAAGGCATATCTGTTATACTTGTGTGGCGCAATTTTGTTTTTAACCAAGAACAAAAATGTTGTACATCCTAGATATTTGTTGTTATTGGAAAAATTGGAAGACATAATTACATATGCTTGGGGGCAGCAGTTTTAGCGCATTTATATAGGGGTTTCCACTCGTAAAAAAGCGAAAAAATTCGCAGGATATGCAACCCTTCTTATGATGTGGGCTCATGAAAGGTTTAACATTGGTCGTCCTACCCCTAGGCCTAAGTCCCATAAGTTGATGCCTAGTACATTATCCTGGGCATACTCCTCATTTGATCCTAATTCAAAATATTATCAGCGCCGAAAAAATTTACATCACCATCTTGTGTTTTATCGAGGAGAGTTTGATAATATGTAGGAAATATATGGGGTGTGGCGTCCATATCAGTTATTTGATAGACGTTTGGCTTGGGAGTTTATTGAGGTAAAGTTAGGTGGAGCCACTCGTGTACCTTTGATACATTATGATATCGTTGAGTTCCAAATGCCTGACAGATTTATGAGGCAATTTGGATATTTGTAGTCGTATCCATCTAATGCTGAAAATATGGTGGAATTGAGAGAGGAACATAATTGTTTGAAAGAATAAATTATGTAAACCATAGGGCCAATTATATTCGATTATGGGAGGCCTACATGGAGAGTTTAGAAGGGCAAGTGTTGGAGGCTTTGCATCATATATCTACCGAAGATTATATGACATGGTATAGAGAAGTTACTCGGAGACGGATACACCATCCTCGACCCTTCAGGCGTCAAAGGGAAGATTATGAGCCACGGGCATTCATTGACCAAGATGTGGCTGTAAACACTGTAAGTAGTTCAGCTTATAATATTTATTAATATTTTTGTGTTTTAAATTGATGACCTTGTTTAACTAATATAATTTTTTTTAACTGAGACTGCAAAAGCTATATTTGAAAAGTTTTTGTCAATTGAAGAACCACCTGAGTTAAGAACCATGTATGAGACATGGTTCAATACACTGTACCAACCGTTCATGAATGATTACAGAGGGGTTCCAACCAAACCAAATCCAACGCAACCTGAAGTTGAACAAATGGAGATTTACATGACGGGACCCCTACCTACGGTTCAAGAGACTCAACCTAGCGTTGTCCCTTCTACTCGACATAGTACGAAATTACTTGTTAGAAGGAGAGAGAGAACAAAGCACACTCACTTTGTTAAGTACTTAAAGATTGAGAAAATCACTTGGTTAAATCACCATTGGTTTAGTCCAACACACGACCCATCATACTTTCCTCATATCCTTCTAGGCGGGCTATATAAGTTAGAGTTTAAGGATGTGAACTATTTGAGACCCAATGGTTAGTTATGGGCACATGCATGTATTGGATGCATATTTGTTGTTGTTGAGAGACAGAGAAGTTAAGATGTGGAATGAAGGTATCCAACGATGGGCTCGATTTTATTTCATGCCAACACACTTTTCAGAGTTGGGCACCCAAAACTTACCGAGTGTCGGAGTAAACAACGCAACCACATGTAAATTTTTAAGAAGTTACATCAATCCTTCAATTGGTGCCCCAATACATAAGTGTCATTACATATTCATTCCAGTCTTCAACAAAAGCAACAACTATTTCTGCTTATTTATTTGGAGTGTCAATAAGTGAAAAGTAATGTTATTTGACCCACTTTATGATGACAAACCATTAATGCCATTGTCACAATTATACCAGAATTTCTTTGCGGTTGTGGTGAGTTAGTTAATATATTACTTGTTTTTCATGTCATCACACAAACATATATTGCATAGTGGGAATTAAATAATTGTTTTGTGGTTTATAGGTGGAATTAATTCCTTTGTTTCTTGGTCTGGAAAATCCTACAACAAAGTGGCCAAGATCGAAGCCGAAAGTTGAAGTCTGTGTGAATAGGCCGAGACAATGGAATTCGGACGATTATGGCGTATATGTTGCAAAGTACATAGATTTCTTTTTGCACCGGATAAATATCATGAAGGAACCGAGGTGGACTCCTAACGAGGCTTATAACTTTAGATTTAGAATAGCACATGAGCTTAAGATGTGCAAAGCTAGGGACATTCTTGAGAAATATCTTTGTAACGACCAAAGTTTAGATTCTGATTCAAATGAAGACTAGTTAATATATTTTTGACTAACTTTCGTAATACATTGTTTTATTAACTAGGGTGAATAGTTTCAAAATTATTTCATTTTTGTATTTACGTCGAAAAAATGTCGTTCTAAGCATTGTGTTTTTAAGTTTGCTTTGTATTGCTATGGTTCATTTTGTGTTGTATTGCTATACAAGGCATGCATCTTTGTATTGCTATAGCT
The DNA here is from genome assembly GCA_034770075.1 of Aralia elata. Classification (NCBI taxonomy): domain Eukaryota; kingdom Viridiplantae; phylum Streptophyta; class Magnoliopsida; order Apiales; family Araliaceae; genus Aralia; species Aralia elata. Next base: position 7,765,264 of record CM068385.1, on the reverse strand, counting down.
TGTTGGAAACAGCTACAAGGGATACTTGGTTCAAATTGTTTTGCATATTTGTGTTGTAGCAGTTTGTATTGCAGCAGGTTTCAGTTGTTGAGTTTATATCTTGTTATGGTTTACTTGGTTGTTACTTGCTATGTATCTTGTATGATTCATTCTCTATTTCTAGGAGACATGTTAGTATTTAATACACTTTATAAATCTTATCGAAATTAGTTGTTCCGCGCAAACATAATTATATTAATAATGAAATAATTTATTATAAACTGTTCATTGTTGCTTCGTGCTAGTGTAGTTAACTTAGTGGGGTTTTTTTTTATGTTTATAAGTAGAAGGATTATATGTTTGTACTAAAAAAGGTATATATATTGCAATTCTTCTGATAGCGAGTTGCACATTTGGGATACCGTACAACATCGAACTATATCATTTGCATTGTAGTATATATTGTCAAAATTACTGGGATGTATATTATGACATATTATTCCAGGACTTCGCATTTTTGAAGAGCTTCTTGAAGTTGATTTTCTTGTATGTAATCATTTATCACTTTTTCTTAATCTGAATTTCATTTTTTATCCAGGAGTAGGTTGTATAAAAATAGCATGTTTATTTTTTTTAATTTTATGACATCAATTGAATTACTGCAGCCGAAGAGCTTTAGTAGAGCAATGAAGGCTGTCAGAGTTGTGGAGGCTACCTGTGAAGAAGTTTTGAGCTTGTTATGAGCATGGACGCAACACAGTTTGAGTGAATGTTGTTAGTTATGATTTTTATGGATTATCTCTTTGATGCGGTACTGTTACTTTTTGGTTGTAAGACAGTTTCATGCCATATTGGATACCTTTCATTGGGCTTGATTTAGTGTTCATTCATTTTTATTATTGGTTGGAGGTTTTTACTATGTACATTTTTATGTTTCACTTGATATATGGAAATTCATAGGCTTCTGTATTATACTTGTGGTGCTTGCGCGTATTTATTGAACTCATCTAAACAACTGTGATCCACAACCAGAAATTAAGTGATTTCTGCAACATTATTTCAGCGATTGCAGCAACGTTATTTCTTCAATTTACAAGTTAAACAAATTAAGCGATTTCAGCAACATTATTTATCCTGTTGTTTGCAGGTGGATGTTTCATCATTTCAGCAACATTGTCTACTTCAGATATTAAATAATGTTGCCAGTGAGTTCCTATAACTTTTCAGGCTCAACTCAATCTTGTAAAGACTTGGAATGTAACTACATATTGTAGTATTGTATTGTTGTGAGGATTCATAAAGCACTTTTTTGGTCATGCATTCACACATATTTATTGTCTTTGGGTTTTGGCTATGTGGAGTGAATATCTCTATTTCTCTTTCTCGATTGTATCATTTAAAAGTGTTAATTAGATGATAGTTAGTGCTCTCTGTCCTGTGATTGCTGAAATTGCATATATTTTTGTAATTAGTACATATGTATAAAATGTGTATAATTAGTACATATGTATAATTTGTAAAACAAGATTACTTATTAGTATGCTGACAATTAATCAGAGATAACTATAACCTACTGCTTGTAGTATAGTTTTATTAAGGCTTCTCGTCTTATTTTTATAAATGAGTCTCAGGTGGTCAAAATAGTTTCGCAATTTAATAATCATACAAACTCATATAAAAATAACTTCAAACACCCGACTTTTCTAGGCCCAAAACTTTGTAGTGGTTCCGCTTATCATGATTGGTCATCATATTGCATATTGCACACGTTCTCAGTTGCTTACGACTTGCAGCCTCTTCGATCCCACTCTTTATTCGTGTAGCTTTTTTGCGCCTTTTGTTTGCGAACAAACGGGATCCAATAACGGCTCATCTTCAACGGGCTCATCATCTTCTACTTGAATTTCTGGAACTGATTTTACATTAATTTGATTAGGGTCAAATTTCTCAACGGTGGGTTGATTGTCAATGCACAACTATACGACATGCTTAAAACCATTAATTGAGCATGATCCTGTAGAAGCTAATCGTAAAAACAACGTCACCAAATAATTGTATCGTAATGTCTGAGATTCCTCGTAATTGGACATTTCAGTCAAAATCTTTGGTAATTCAGCATTCACTTTATTACCATCTCTACACCACCGACTTAAAATGTATTTATCAGGTATCTTTCTAGTACTTTTGGCAATCATATGTTTTAGAATGTGTCTACAAAGCATACCAAAATGTTCAAATTTTTGACAATTACAATTTATATTTTCATTTAGAACATTACTGACAACAGTAAAGTACCTATCTGAATCTTCGATGGTGTTTGCCTAATACACTACATACGACTTAGTTTCCGATGTTGTTAGATATTGAAGCTTGTGCATTATGTACTTATGAGATTTTAAAATCTCAATCTGAAAGTGTCTGAACATCTCCTTTGTATAAACATCTGTTGCATGCATTTTCAATGGTGATTTAAGAGTCATAGTTCGTGTCCGATGACAAGTTGCGTAGTCAGCTTTTCTCTCTCTCATAACCTGCTTCTCAATGGCTTTTTCTGAGTTTATGATAAATTCCTTGATACTCGTCGCACTCACATAGTCATCGAATAAACTGTTCATTCCCTCACTCCTAGTAGTCGCTGTAACGAATGCAATTTTTGTGATTGAATAAAAATATTTATTCAGTTATATAAATATTTTTATTAATTTATTGAGTTAAATAAATAATTTGTTAAGTTTTTGTGAAGTGGGTATATGTTAAGTTTAATAATGTCAAATGTTATTTGAATGTGATTTGTTATGTTTATTCTAATTTAATTTAATGATTAAATTAGATGATGAAAAGGTTTATTTGAATAAGTGATTTATTTGAATAAGAGAATTTATTTGGTATTATTGTTATTTGTTAAATAAAATTATTATTTAAGGTTTAATTGAATTTATTTAATAATAAGTTCAATTAAATTAAATGTGTGACATTTTAAACTATATGTTATATTGGTTTATTAAAATAAATGAGAAAGTGTTTAATTTAGTTTTACCAAACAAGGCCCTATGATTTTTGTTTGGAAATAATGGGTTATTTTATTTGTGTTTTTTCAAACAAGCCTTTAGTTAGAATAATGGGTTATTTTTAAATTAGTTTGCCAAACAAGCCCTATGGTCTTTTTGAATTATGTAACTGATAGATTAATATCAGTATACGTTATTATTTGAATTAATTGTCAGTTTTTATTTTCTTTATTCTATAAGTTTTATTTTTAAGTTACGTCAGTTGTAAAAAGAAAAGAAAAGACAGAAGAGAAAGAGAAAGAACAGAGTATTGAGAAAGTTAGAATTGAGAGCTCTGTGAATTAGAGAGAGAGCAGAGCTTTGAGAGTTGAGAGAAAAGAGAGAAATTGTGAGAGAAGCTTGGAGATTGGAGTAAGAATTCAAACAAGGAAGCTTAATCAAATTTTCTAAAAATTAGAAGGTATATGAGATGTTATTATTGTTATCGTACTTGTGAGCAATTGTTTGCTCACTCTTGCATAAATCATTGTAGCTAAGGCTGAGAAGTCGGACGAGCCGTCCACGAGCAAAGGCAAGGGCAAGATGTCAAAGTAGCGAGAAATTTATTATTCACTTGATGATTATTTGTAACAAGATTTGTTTAAATTATGTTTTATTCCGCGTTTGATGTATTAAGGTTAAGATAACCTGGGATTTGAATGTTTAATAGTTTGGTGATGTAACCCATTTTGGGAAGATATTTCTTTAAGATTATTTTAATTGTTCTTGATTATGGGTAGTTAGATGTGATTGAATGAGATAGTGAACACCAAATTTGTGGGAATTAAGTACCTGGATTTGGGGGTGTCACAGTCGCCATTCCCGCTACAAAAAATTTCTTTGTGTATGCCTTGATCCATTTGTGTTTAACCTCATAAAGTAATTGGAGCCAATCATGGTCATGCAGTTCGTAATCTATCATCAGCTTTTTCCATCGCTCCTTAAAATCCACAATAGTCAACGATTTATACACACGCCAGTTAAAATCATGTTTAAATGTTGGGTACTCTTCATACAATGTATGTAATTTCTCTGAAAATTTGTTACTAATATGCCATGTGCAAAGTGCATGGTGTGTTTCAGGAAAAACCCTAGCAATCGCATTGCTCATAGCTTTGTCCTGATCAGTTATAATGGTAACCGGTGCCTTGTTGTTCATCGCTTGAAGCCAAGTCTCAAAAACCCATACAAAAGTATCGTCTGTTTTATCCTTAATCAGTGCAAAACCAAAGAGGATGGAATGATAATGATGATTTACCCACGTGAACGAAACAAACGACATAGAATACTTGTTCGTCCTATAAGTTGTATCAAATGTCAGTACATCCCCAAAAATTTTGTAAGCTATCATTGATCGGTAATCTATCCACAAAATGCATGCGATACGATTATCTTCATCCCGTTTGATATCGAAAAAAATAGAGGATTTTTCGCAAAAAAATTTTTCAGATACTACAATGCTGCTTGGGCATCGTTTGAATCTATTGTGTCACGTCTTATATCTCGCACAACATTCCGAATATCCTTATTACTGAAACCGACATTTTCCATCCCTCCTCCTATTTCACTAAAAACATTCATCATTTTACTTGTCCCAACTCCAGCGTTGTTTAACGTTTCGATTAAAGTTCGAGCAACATGAGTTATATTTTTCCGTGTTTGAATGGAATTTTTCTTGCTCGGAGTCACCAAATCATGATTGTGAGTTAACTCAATTTTTGAAACTTTTCACATATCTTCTTTCTTTAGATGAACAACAAACATTCTAGCTTTGCACATCATGTGACCTATTGAATCCATTTTTCTTTTGACTTTACTACCCTCAACTTCATCAACGTCTTGTTTCTTTTTTTCAATTGGTTTTCTAGCTTTGTTACATATAAAAAGTATGTTAGACAAATTGTTGGAGCGGGCATATTTATGACTTGCCCCAATTTTTATTTCAAATCCACTACTACGTGCATAGATTCTATAAAATTCTTCCGCCTCTTGGGTAGTAGAAAAAATCTAATCCTCATATGGAGTTTTTGAATCGTTAATATGCGATTGGTTCATGTTATGAATACCAATATTATCCATGTTAATATTATCATGCGAAGAATCTGTAGAACTAGAATTAAACATATCTTCAGCCATAATTGAAAACTTACCACGACGATTTTGAGGTCCGAAAACTTGCTTGATTAATTGTGTACTTTTCTTCCTTGATGTCAATTGAACACAACTATAATATTTTGATGTCAATTGAACACAACTATAATGTTTACTTGGATTAGGATGTATTTAACTCGGAATAGGATTTGGAATTATGTGCAAGATGTATTTGATTTGGAATGTTTGTGTTTGATCTGCAGTTGGCATGTTTAATTTGATTTGGAAATTAGGAATGTTTGATTTGGATTTGGAAATTTGGAATATAGGATTTGGAATTTCTAGCAGGATGTATTTGTGTTTGATCTCCAGTTGGCATGATTAATTGATTTGGAATGTTTGATTTGGATATGGAAATTTGGAATGTTTGATTTGATGTTGACATGTTGCTCGATCCCACAGGGAGTACATGTTTAAAATCTATTCAATGACAAAGATGGGGGGTTTTGAGAATCAATTATCTAACTAAACGAAATTAAATAATAGGTTTAACCAATAAATAAACAAGTTCAGTTCTTTAGTTCAGATCCACCAATTCACAGTAGTTAATTAACCAAATTATTATTATTTACCCTTTAATGAAACTATTAGCCCTAGATAGCAATAAGCTCTCTTATCCGAAATTCTCCTTAGATATTCACTGAATAAAACAAGTTATTTACCATATTCTAACTATCATATAACCTAGAACAAGTTCTTTAGATTTAATATGATAGCAGCTTTAAGGACTAGAGAATTAGGCTAATTCAAGCAATAAACTCACAAGCTCGGTTTATTTAACTTGCTTTTTAATAACCTTAGTAATAATCAAAAGTTCTAACACAATCAAAATTACTGATTACTACTTACGACAAGGAATACTATCAATTACACGTAATATATCTCCTTAATCTAGCAAATGTTAATGATCAAACTAATCCAACTGGCCATATCAAATTAATGAAATCAATTTGCATGCAACAATTGAAATAGATTATCAGAATAAGTTTCATGTAAGAAGGAATAAAGAATAAAACTTGATTAATTAATTACTTGTAAATAAGGTTTCACTTCCCTTTAGAACTGAATAAGAAAACTTAGCCTGGCATGCCTTCAATCTTTAATCTCCAAAACTAGGGTTTTCAGTGATATAGAAAAGAATGATAGCTGATGAAAAAGGAGGTAGCCTCCAACTTCACTAATACAATGTATTTATACCCCTAGGCCTCTAAGAATTAATATTCCAAGTTACATTAGAAATCCTCCAAAATAACAATGCTGGGAGAAATCTGCCGCACAACCACGCGCCCACGCGCCGACGCAAAAGTATCGAGCGTCGCGGCTAAACATTTGAGCGCCGCGGCCCATGATCTAAACGTCGCGACTCTTCCTTTTGAGCGTCGCGGCTCACAATCTCTGTCCATTTTCTCTTTTTCTCCTTGCGCGTTCATTTTGATCCCTTTTTCACTTTTTCTCTTTTTAGCTCCAATTCCTCCTGAAATCAATAAATACCTTAATAAATTCATATATGTATAAAACATGTAATAAAACTAAATATAAAGGAATCAAAATTATACAATATTATGCACTTATCAGGTTGGGATACCTTTACTGTGACACCCTCAAATCCGGGTTCTTCGTTTCCTCAGGATTTGGTGTTCACTATCCAAATACATCACATTACGTCTAACTACCCATTCAAAAATAAATGAAAACTCTTAATAAAAATAGAAATCTCCCATTAAAGGGTTACAACATCTTTAACAAATAAGTCTCAGGTCATCTAACCTTAACATAACATCAATGCAAAAAACATACTTAAGTCTATTACATAAACATCATTTAAACAAATATAACAAGTCTTCATCACTTGTTTGCTTTTCCTTTGCTCTTACTAGTGGATGGCTCATCAGTTCTTTCAACTTTACCTGTAATCTTATTATGCAAGGGTGAGCAACAATTGCCCAGCAAGTATAACAACAACAACAATAATAACATGTGAAATAATGAATGGATATCGAATAGTTGAAGGTTCAGCTTTTAAATCAAGAATATAAGCAAGAATCAAAAGAACATCTGAGGGTCTTAAGACCACGAACTATGTCCCAGGTTATCAGTATTTCTACCTTAAACCTTTAACAGTCGTAGGACTATATGGACCTTACTTCTCGTACCCAGGGGGATCAACCATTTGTACCATGTATGTGCACAATATCTTAACGCTAACGCATAAATAAAATCCACTGTGTAAGGGTTGTTCATCTCAGTTTGATATCGGAGTCCACACCAAAGGAAGTTTGGTTTGGATTTACTTCAATAACGTTTCTAGAATTTAGAACGCTCATCAACTATGGACTAGTCGAATCAATAAGGGTTCGCTAGTCAATCAAGGTTCAATAAAAATGTAATTGATATTCGAGAATCAAAGACTGAATCTCACAAAAGATACAATTGAATGAAATAGAATTAAGAACTTACTCAAGTAAGTAATAGCATTATAAAAGGATGAAGTTCAGGAACTTGCGTAAAAATAATTAAATAAGGATAAGATACTTGCTTTCAACGAAATAAAAAGATTAGGAGTAGTAAACTTGCCTTGTGCGTATATTACAAATTAAAATTCACGTTCTTTAATCAACCTATACATTCGGTTTATAAAGCAGTAATAATAATTAGTTACAGTATTATAAATACTGCAGGATTCATTCACATCCAATTTTTAATATCTCAATTGTTTTCTGGTTATCGGTCTCACTTCAGAAGTTATAAGCCTAATTATAGCAATATCATACTTAAGAATTCCTAAAGCTCAACGCTAAGTTAGGGTTCATCGATCTTTATATTTTATAATCAGCAAGTATATGCTTAGCACCTAACTCAACATCTTGGTATTCATTCAACACATTAATCTAAGTTTTAAACATGCATAGGGTGACATAGCATAACTACAAAGAAAAAAAAATTTAACATTTCCTACAATGAGTTCGCCGAGGCGAGAATTTCTTCACAAAAACTCTCGTCGGGGCGAGAAAACTCAGTTCAATGAGCTCGTCGGGGCGAGAAAACGCAGTTCATTGAGCTCGCCGGGGCGAGAAACACGAATTCCAGATTCTGCAGTTTGCGAAGAACGCAGAAAAATGCCAAATTTGGCCAAAGTTTTTCACAATTCACCGATTAAATCACTACCCATTTATCATATATGTTATGAAATCAAAACCCATACCATACACGGTAATTTTAACATCACAGACAATCTAAACAACCAATTAAAGGCTAAAAATTTCACTGTTCATACTTTATTATCAAGTTTTGATACAGTTAACAAAATCAATCGCAGTGAATTCGTTTGTTAACCAAATCTATCCGTTTAATTATTGTTTTCTTCGTTTTTATATGCATAAACATAATCAATTATCAATTTAACCGATTAACATGCAAAACAAGCATCAATTTTATACATTTAAACCATATTCGTATATAACTACTCTGTAAATTTTTGAATTCTCATATAAACGTAATTTCATAGATTTAATTACTCTAAATCACATATAAATCATATAAAACACATTTATGCATGCTTACAAACATCTAACATCAATTTATTAAAGATTTAGCCATAGAATTTACTTTACAGAAACTTAAAATATGCGTTCATGAAACAAAACTCATAAGAACATAAATTAAAGTTTGAAATCAAGGAATTACCTTGATTAGTGCTTGGATTATGCAGGAATTGAAATAATTTTTCTCCCTACTCTAATTCTCTCCAAAACTCTCTCTTTTTGTCTATGTATTAGTATCTAAGAACTGATGATAGAATGATGCGTATGAAATAAAATGGCAGAGTGTGGTCGTCAGTTAATCCCATAATGGGTTAACTGACTCTAACCCCCACTAAGGCCATGTTTGGTTACTCATTTATTCCTCCTTTATAATTTATTTTAATAAATTACTTATAATATAGTTCATGTCACATATTTAATCAATTAAATAATCTCATTTAAATCAATTAAATAAAATAGAATAATTCTACATTAAATCATATAGTCACATAAATAAAATTCTCCTTTATCAATAATGACAAATTATTAAATCTCCAATTAATATTAAATTAATTAGAAATAACATTATACTTATTTAAATAATGTATTTAATCAAATAAACTCAATTAAACACATACTTTAAATATAAAAATTCTTCACATCAATTTAACTAATGTAACACATATAATTACATTAATCTACCACAAATTCATCAATTAATTATTTAATTCAACAATTAAATCATCGAAAAATATTTATTTAATTCAATAAATATTTAAAAATAAATTACAAAAATCTCGTTCGTCACATTTACTGATCACCCTGACCCGGCAGTTGTGGCTATTGTCTAGAAATCATACGCCAATGCACACGACAAGCCACCATATGTTGTCATTGTACGGGGTAGAGGAGTCTCATTCAGCGCTCATGCTATCAACAACTACTATAATTTGGTAACTCCTGAGGTGTGACAGTATTCAGAATTCCTGCATTCAAACCTTGATTATGACAATATTCTAGCAGACTTATGCAAGCCAGGGACCACTTGGGTATCTAAGGGCAGCAGGGGTGCCACACTCTTCCACAGCAAGGATCTGAGCTTGTATAGAAAGATTTGGTATGCTTTCTTGTGTGCGAAACTTATATCATCCTAACATGTTAGTGATGTGACTAGAGACAGGGCAACGTTGTTATATGTCATAGTTATGGATTACACTATCAATGTGGGCCACATCATCGAGGGTAGCATCCGCAGATTCTTGAGGAGTCACATTCAGGGAGGGTTGCGACACCCATCCCTTATCTGTGGACTATGTCGGGCGGCAGGGGTTCAGTGGGCTGATAATGAGGTAGTTCAGCAGCCATTACAGCTTCTCGACCACAAGTTTATTGACCGATACAAGGTCTGGGATGGAGCCGAGTCACATCCGAGGGGACGAGGTGTTATCCTCAATTCTAGTTCCGAGGACGAGGAGGATCCAGATGCACCTGTACCTTCTAGCTCACAGCCAAAGGCCCGTTTTAGTATGCAGTTCTGGAACTTGCAGCTATATACTAACAGGCGTGCTAAGCGGTTAGAGAGGAAAAACAAAAGACTTGCAGAGCGGCAGGAGCATATGTTCAACTACCATACGAGCTTCAATGAAGCTTTAGCCTAACAGTTTGCACGGTTGAACCCCGGTGCCCCTCCAGTCCAGTTTCCAGTACCTCAGCCCTTGCCTCCTTATCCACCTACCGACTCTGATGATGATGATGTCGGTCAAGCATGACGCTTGACCTATCAGGGAAGTCCTTAGTTTTCAATTCTGTATTTTATAGACAATGAGGACATTGTCCAATTTAAGTTTGGGGGTAGATTTGTATCTTATAGTTACTCGTATCATATAGTTAGGCATGTTTAAATGAATTATCATGGTAGTTGCATTCATATTCTATGTTTTTAAGTATTGGCATTGTTAGAAATAATCATGTGAAATATCATCAATATTTCATGTGAAATATCATCAAAATGACTTTTCTTGCTTGTAAAATTTATATTCAATCTGTTCATTACATTTTGATGATGATGAGCATAGTTAATTTTTTTTTAAAATTATTATTAGTTCTTTGTTAATTGCATTTAGGAACATTGCAGTAGTTTATTTTAGGAAGGCCAATGATATGATATTATTCAATTTTCTAATGCATTCAGTATTACGGATTAGGATTGCGAAGTTAGGAATGCTAACTGTTGCTAGTTTCTTTAAATTTGTGACCGTTTGATCTCATATTGCACAAGTCAATGTTTTGAACTGGTTAGGTTTTAGTTCAATTTTATGAATCTAGTGCTCATTAAGGATATGAAAACCTCTATTATTTGTTGGAACACAAAAATAAGAATAATTACTGCTTCAATGTCTGTCTATAATACAAGAAAAAGTAGAAATTGACAAAATGAGAATATTAGACAGATATGAACAGATCTTGATTAGTTTATTTTTGTGGCATTTGTCATTCGAACGAGTAAGCCCTTTGGAGTGTCTCTACGCTCGGTGCCCTAAAACCATCTGGTTTGGGAGTCATCGGTGGAAAGTTTGCTACATGGGTGACATTGAATATCCTAATAAAGATAGACATTACACAGTCAAGAATAAGGATTAATAATCAACGAGATGGAGCATAAAACGCACTCATTTAAAAAAAATAGTCAAAACAAGTCAATAAGAGGGGTGCTAAGAGTTGTCTATTTATTGTTGTGATATTCCAGACCTTAATAAGATTCGTATATGTAAATTATGTGTTTATTAAATGAAATTTCGTATTCCGACTTTGTGTTATGTGATTGTATATTTTAATAAAGAATTAGGTCAAATAAAAAAAAATTCGAAGCAGCTTAGTCGTGCTTACACTGACAAAATAATTTATCGTGCTTTCCACGATTTCACCGAGAAGCATCCCGATAAATTATTTTCAGCAAGCTGTTGTGTCGTGCTTGGGAATGACAAAATGATTTGTCGTACTTCGAAGTTAATATAATAATATATTAACTGATAAAAACCTAAATAAGTTAATTAGGGTTTAAAATGATAATTTGAATTCTAAACCCTAATTATAAAACCCTAATTGATAATGGATAACTGAATTTGTGAACCGAAACCTTAATTGGTGTACAAGAACCCTAATGGATACAATTAGATCGTAAGTAATGAATCATAATATAAATTATGAATCATTAACTTAGAATTAAAACTTAATGGAAGGATTAAAACCCTAAATCACAAATTTGGAAATCTTAACCCTAATTAGGAAACCCTAAACCTAATTAAGAACCCTAATTCTAATTATGGGATTCTTAAACTTTAATTATGAAACTTAAGCTTAATTAAGTTATTACTAACCTAATTCTGCCTCACGCTTCATTTCTTCAGTTTGTATAAGGTGTAGAACGGCGTAATTAGATTTTATTTATTAGTTCTTCTAATTTTAATAGGATTCAAATCTCCAAATTTTAATAAGATTTAAATTACTAAAATTTTAAAATGCAGTTATATAAATTAGTGTATATCTGTGTATATTTTAAATTATTAAAATATTAAAATGCAGCTAAAAGTTTTAAAATTTAAAATTTAAAATTAGTGTATATCTGTGTATATTTTAGATTATTAAAATATTTAAATTAGTGTATATCCACCCCAATTAGTGTATATCCACCCCAATTATTTCTAGATAAAATTTTAAAATGTAGTTACAGATAAAAGATATATATTGTTTGGTACTTGAAGTGCAACCATTGATGCATACACCGAATTAGTAATGCAAAAATAATACGAATAGAAGTTATAAAGAATGCAAAAATAAATAAACAAATTTCATATATTGATAGATACGGATAGAGGTCACCTTAAATTTATAAAATGCAGTTATAATCACGGATTAAATTGATATACAACAGTAGTAAATTGATATATAGCAGTATTAAGATGAAGAAAACAAATTGTGATAATCACGGATTAAATTAGTGTATATCTGTGTTTATTTTAAAAGTTTTAAATTATTAAAATTTTAAAATGTAATTAAAGATAAAAGATATATATCCTTAGGTTCTGGCTCAAACCAACTCCTCAATGCATCAGTTTATGCATTTTTAGAGAAAATTAAATGAATATTATTTTAAAAATATTAGGTTAAAGAAAACAAAATGTAACAAATATGTATAAAATTAGTTTAAATTTATAGTAATTTTAGGATATTGAAAAAAATTAAGAATATTATGGAATTTAAATAGTATAGAAATTATATTACATACTCAAAGGTTAAATAGGGTAAGTTTTATTACCCTAATATTTTTTTTAGTATAAATTATTTAATTTATTGTGTAAGATTAAATTAATTAAAAATAAATTTTAAATATGTAGATTAGTTTAATCATGAGGTTAAAGAAATATGTTAGTGGGATGTGTATTTAATAGTGATTGGGTTAAAGATACAGGTATAGTGTATTTGAGATTTATAAAATCAACATATTAATGTCTTTGGATTAGTATATGTTTTATTTAAAAATATTAAGTTGCTATAGTGATTTGATAATATTAGAATTATTAAATATGTAGTGATTTGATAATTATTAGATAAACGTCGTTGTAGGTATAATATTATTAAAATTAAAATATTAGAAAAACAGAAAAATCGGAGATATAGTGTGTGTATAATATTATTAAGATATTAGAAAAACACAAAAACCAGAGATATTATGGTTTAACAGAATGTGAATAGTAATTAATGTTGTATAATATGTGTCAAATATTGAAAATGACACTTGTCAAACAACGGTGTCAGGCAACTGCAATTTAGTATATAGATGTGTAAATTATTGTTCATTTTAGTGGCAGAAAATATATTTAACCCTTTAAGCAAGTATTTAATAAATTGTATTTCAAAAAGAAAAAAAAATCCAAAATTAGTATTAAACATTTGATTGAAATATCAAAATCGTAAAGGGTGCATGTGTAAGTAAAAAATGGAAGAAATGAGAAGAACTCAATAATTTTTTTTGTTTTGTTTTAAAATTAAATATGGATTTTTAATAAAATTAACATAATACTTGATTGTTTACCATATTATGGATTTTTTAGTTCGTTTGAAATTTTAAAAGCATTTAAGAATTTTATTTGTCAACAAATAATTTATTTTAAACACATCTTACGTAATTCTTATATACAACCTTTGAGAATATAACACATCATTTTTTGGTACGAAACGCTCCTGCTAGAACTGTTATCAACAATGACAACCAAACATGTTATTTTTTTTTAATATATCAGTATTTCTATTTTAAATTAATCAAGTATTATTATTATATCACTATTATTATATTTTTAATAAACTCAACAAATCTATTTAAGGAAAAACTAAAAAGTTTACTAAAATTAAAAATATTTTTTTAAATTTTAAGACAAAGAGAGTTTAAACCAAAAGTTTAGACGTGTATGGTGAAATTAGTTCTAAGTCATAACCACACGAGATGAAAGAATAATTAACCTATAATATATATATATAGGGGAAAAAAATTTACTAGTCGCAGGTAGGAGTAGCGATTAGAGAATTTTTTTTTTTTGCTGACCACATGAGGGAGTAGAGGCCATGAGAAATATCTAAAATACCACCACCTTAGTTAGTTAGATTTAAATAGTTTCAATATATAAAATATTTGTATAAATAATTTCTTAATTAATAAAAATTAACATTATCAACTATATATAATGTATTCATTGTATTTATTTGTATGAATAATTTCTTAAGTAATAATTTTTTAATGTATTTATATTTTAATAATTATTCAATGTATTTATATTCAATGTATTTTATTAAATAAAAAATTATTTATAAAAATACATTAAAAAATTATTTATAAATTATTTTTAAAGAAATTTTTATTATTTATAAAAATTATTTATAGAAATAAATACATTATATATAGTTGATAATGTTAATTTTTATTACTTACGAAATTATTTATACAAATATTTTATACATTGAAACTATTTAAATCTAACTAACTAAAGTGGGAGTATTTTAGACATTTCTCCTGACCTCTACTCCCTCCTGTGGCCAGCAAAAAAAAAATTCTCTGGCCACTACTCCTACCTGCGGTCAATAAAAAAGAATTCTTTTTGGGCCATTGAATATCTAAATTAACGTTGTGAGATGTGTTTGATGGAATAGTACTCATAACAAACGTTTGCTATGGAGTATTACCCATATACATATATATCTATACATATATATAGTGCATTTCAAGAGCATACCATCTTAAATGACATATCAAACATACCCCTTTTAGCGACGGATCGAACCTATGGCGACAGACCAAATCGTCGCCCAGTCCGTCGCTAAAGGGGGTATGCTTGGTATGTCATTTAAGAGGGTATGCTCTTATTTCGTTCTCTCTCTCTCTATATATATATATATAGTTCGAGAGATCCGTTTCATATCTGTTTTGTTAATATGTAATGCTCCCTCAAATTGGACCCAACTCCGAAAACAGTAACTTATACTGCCTTGTCCCCACTCTATTTACTCGATTTTGCCCCTTTTTTTCAAAATTAAATATTCTCAAATTCTTTTATTTTACTTTTGTACAATTATTTTCAATTCAAAATCAAATAACATACAATATTTCAGTAATGAACAAACTTTTGTATAATAAATGTTATGAAATAAAATATTTATATAATTATATATACAAAAAGTTAATTTTAAGGATAATTGTTTAAATCTTATATGGGATAATTGACTTTTTGGTCACTATAGTAGGGTCCAATATTCATTGTGGTTACCGAATCTTTTTTTGTTACAATCACATGACTATACTCGAAAATACTTACAAAATGATCACTACTTATGATTTCATCCAAAAAATTGACGAAAAATACTGAGTAGACTAACAGTTGACATGTGGCAGTGACGTGGTAGATGGGTCCCTCTAATTACGCTAAAAGAATCAGCAACAAATCAATTAAAAACTATATTAAAAAAAACAAAGAATTCTCACCATCTTCAACCCAGTTCAACACTTTCCGCTTCTCCTAATGATCGTACCCCCACCACTTCCATTTCCATCTCTCATCCCCTCATCGAAAATCTCAACAATATTCTAACGAAATCAAAACTCCAAAAATTTAGAGCAGCCCCAATCACTTCAAATTCACTTCGCCTCTCTCTCTCTCTTCTTTCTTTCCATCCGCACAACTGGTTGCAACAGCGAAGCAGCCATGGTTAGATGATCTAACAGACGACAATTATCCAACACCCCTGGCGACATCGTCCAAGAAGCCATCTGCAAACTTAATCCTTCTTCTAGCCACAATCGTCGCTCTGTGCCCTCAAGTATCAAAAATCTCGAACATCTCCAATTTGGGTGCCATGTTTGCTTGAATATTTGGGGTTTTGATTATTTCATTAATTTGGAGATTTTATGAAGTGTCTCTTTTCAACTTTTTTTAATGATGATTTGGGCATGTAAAGGTGTTGATGGTGGCTTTATGTGTATTAGGGCGGTGGCGGTGGTGGCTGCTAGTTAACGTATGTTGGTAGTTTTTGTTTGGTGATCAATCTCTGTTTAGTTACAACAAATTATAAATTAACACTTGATAGTAATAAGGAGGGGCAGCAAATTAGCCAAACAAAATCAATCGCACCCTAATTTTTTTCCTAATATCTGAATTCGTTGCTGCATTTGGGTATATACTCAAAAATGGCCATGTGCAGAGCACATGATGATACACATGACAAACCTAATTTACACATCAGCATTCAACCCTCACGTGATATGCACGCTCACGAATTCTGTCCGTTTTTTAGACGGAATCATAAGTAGTGATCATTTTGTAAGTATTTTTGAGTATAATCATGCGATTGTAACAAAATAAAATTCAGTAACCAAAATGAAAATCAGGTCATAATATAGTATCAAAAAGTCAATTATCCCAATCTTATATATAATCGGGTTGGGGATAGAATGAGAGATATATCTGATTATGTCTTATACTCGATCCTAATCTTATATGGTTTAAAAATTTAGAAGTCATCCAATTCAATTCGGAATCGAACGAGCCCGTCTGCCTGTTATATTCTTTTCAATTATGGCTCAGATAGCGAGAGAGAGGGAGACGAGAGTGGCGGAAGAAGTGGATACTATGGTGTTTGTTCCGCCAGACTGGTATGGTAAAAATGGTCCTAGGAAGCGTGAGCGATTAATATATCGTTCAATCTATGAAGTTGGTAAACAGGTGCAGACTGATCTGGGTTTCCTTCCTCCACAGCCAGAGGAGGAGGATGATCAGTTCATGGAGGAGGAAGGGTCTGACAAACGGAACCGGAAGAGGAAGAGGAATAACCAGGATGAAGACGAGAAGAGAAACCCTAATTTTGATTCTTCTGATTCTGATGATGATGATTTTGATGATTCTGATGTGAGGGTTAAGATGCAGTCTTGGGATATGTCGATCAAGGAGGGTGATAAATTTGATATCCCAACTCTCCTCAGCAACTTTTCAATAGAGTACCTGATCAAAAACAACGGGGAGAAGGTACTTATTTGTTCATTAATTTGTTTGTTTATTAATTACATTCATGGATACTATAATCTTCTAGTAGTTGTAGTTTTTGATTAATTTTCTACTATTTTCTCTCCTGTATCTATTAAATAATTGAATCTAGTATATTACTTAATTAATTCTACACTAGTTGCTGCTGTGCTCTGTTTGGTATGCCTTGCCAGTTTAATTCCCATGATGATCTTGTATGTATAGGGTATTATACCTGTATGTATGCTCAATTAAGTTGATAATAGTAGTACTACTCATGTGATTTACGTTCGGTTGGTTGGGAGAATTATTAAGCAATTCATTGTGCAAATTGTTTGTTTCCCCTCAGTATGTATGTTGCTGTTTTTATATAGGTTTATCTATGGAGTACATTGCTCAACTTAATAATTACAAGCTTCATTTTCTTGTCAGTCATTGCAAACTGAAGTGCATCCATATAATCCACAAAGTCACCTACTTTTATACCTAAATTATTCAAGTTTCCTTAATTCATGCTTTTTATTTCTTCAGGTTCAAATTGAAGATCACTTCTCTGGCAAACGTGTTGTCCTCTACTTTTGGAATCTGTCCGATGATTATCCTCTGCCTCATGTAGGCAATATGTGTCTTCATGAGGACATGAAAGAAATATACAGTGAGTTTAGTCCCCTTGGACTGTTAGAGGTTGTGTTTGTTGCATTAGGTAACAACAAGAAGGCTTTCAATGAAGCATTTTCCGTCATGCCGTGGCTTGCCATCCCACACGAAAATCAAAAAGGCAGAGATATGATTGAAGAAAAGTTTGCCATGAAATTCTTACCAATAGCAAGATCAGTTTTGTTTGATGTAGACGGCACAGTCTTGCTTCATGAATGTGAGTCCGACTTCCGCTATTATGGTGCCGAAGGCTTTCCCTTCACCAGGAAAAGGTTTCTTGAAATAGCAAAGGATGATGTTGCACTTTGGACAGAACTAATTTCCTTGAAAAAACCCCCCTGGGAAAAACTCTTGGGTGAGTTTGTATTTTCCAGTGAAGGGAAACGGGTAAGTAAATTTTTTAGGGTGACTAGTTTCTCTCCATACAATGTGGTTGTAGATAATTTCTCAGGCGTCCCAATATATGTTGATTTCTCATCAATATCTGTAATTAATTCTTGAATACATCTTTTGTTTGCAGGTAAGTACCTCCGATCTGGAAAATTGTATTGTGGGACTGCATTTTTTTTGCAATTCACCTTTGAGCGATCCGTGGACTATAGAACTTCTGAATGCTTGGAAATTGCTTAAAGATGATCCGAATAAAAAATTTGCTATTGTTTCTGCTAATGAAGGTGGTCTTTCCCTTTCCTACTTCAAGAACACGTTCCCCGAGGAATATAAAGATATACCATGGTATAGACTGCCATACGATGGTAGAAAGTTGTGCCGGCTTCTCCATATTCCTCTTGACAATTATGATTATGATATATCGAGCAGTGCAGGTCATTTCGTCATTACTGAGCGTGATAGGTATCAACCCCTGAATTTCTTTGCTCTCGATGTCTTGAAAATTTATGGAATCGGGGCATTTCCTTTCACCCTGGAAAGGGCTGTGGAACTAGAGAAGAAGAAACAAGAAAAGCTGGAGTTGTGCAAACTCTTATCACCCTCAGTTCCTTTGCGCAGAGGATGTTCTACGCAATCCAAGGTATATGTTGTGCTCTTATGATTAGCCCTAGCTAGTGTGCAACCTATTATTTTTGTGTCATTTTGTGTTTCCAAACCTAAATAAGCATTTCTATTTTCTGAAATTTTATCCCTCTTGTAGGAGTATATTGTTGTGTCCAAGCTCTTAGGGGAGCGTGTCCTTTTATTGTTTGCTACAAACTCTTGCTATGGATCCGGATCATTTTTGCGTGCATTGAAGAGAATGTATCATGAAAAGAAGGGGACAAATGATCACTTTGAGATCATTTATATTTCGTTGGATGAATCTCCAACTTCCTTCTCCAGCGGCATCCAAAAAATGCCGTGGTTGATCCATTCTTTTGTCCCAGATTTTGCTATTGAGCTGGCTGAAAAGGTGTTTGGATTTACTCCTCGCCTTCCTGCCATTGCAGCGTTTGGACCAGAAGGGAATCTTCAAACAAAAGAATCAAATCTACTTTTTAAAGAAGAGTGGTGCTCCGAGTATCCGTTTATTCAAGATGATGTGGACGACGAGGTTTGCAAGGAACTTATCAACAGGCATGGATGGGACTTGACTGAAGTCTTCGAAGAGTTTTACTACCCACAGTAGATTCACTTTGGTAGCGGTCCCAAATTAACCTTGGTACATGGGTCTCTTTTCTTTAATCAGTAGACATCACCATTGATTTTGGTGTATTAAGAATTAACTCTGTTTCTGGCACTATTAAGTTTGATATTGGAAATTTTAAGCCCTACTTACGTAGTTGTGAGTTGCAGCTGCAATTATTCTATGTACATTTTGTAAGATTTTTAATTTAGGAAAGATGGTAAAAATTTATTAAAGCAAATTTGGCAAAATTTTCTAACAAAATCAATTGAATTTATTTGAAAATAACAAACATTTACTCATAGTTGAATTGAACAAATCCTAATGGTGAGGGGAAAAAAAAGGGAAAAAGAGGGAACATTCTGGGCACAAAAAATATTTTAAGCTTCCGTTTGGAACCTGAAGATGTAGAACTAAAATAAAATAAAGGAACAAAAGTAAACCTAAGATGCAAAATCTATCTCAAATCTCAATGAAGACAAATTTAACCAACTATACTTGTAAAAAAAACTAGAGTAAAATGCAAAAGTGATTTATACCCTTTTTCGCTTCATCATGGAAACTGCAACTTCACCTCATTTGGTTTGACATTTGGTTGCACATCGCCATCTATCAACAATTTCATATAACACTGTTACTTTTAGTGGATAAAGACTACCAGACAACATTTTCTTCATTTTAAAAAATACTCCATCCACTACAAATTTTATGATCATTATTGACTTTTAAAAGTCAATTTGAGACATTTTCAAACTCAAAATTGAGATGACTCATTAAAAATTATGAAACATTTAAGCTTACAACGAGTAATACTTCTTAGATAATTCATAAGATTTATCCCTTAAGTTGATTTCTTAAATAGTTCATAAGATTTATCCCTTAAGTTGATTTTAAGGAGTCAACATAATCAAATAATATGAAACCGAGGGACTACAAATTTATTCAAATCAATCTTCCCCTTAGCCATCATCTTCAACTCCAAATCAAGTCAAACAAGCATGTCCAAATCACCCATAATTCAGAATGTCATAATCAGGTGCATATGAGTGTCTGGGAAATATTAGCTAAAACTTCCAGAAAAATAAAAATTAGAGATTACTTTAATGGGTATATCGAAATACTCAATTTGATTGTGGGAAGGGAGACACGTTTGTGAAGTATTGGTGATTGAAACATACACATGAATTGAGTGTTCAATTGTTCATGATGTGGTTTGATGACCTGATTGATATCAGAAACTACAAGGCAAACGGGCTATATCTTATGTGAAAATTAATGCTTTAGTATTAGGTAAGACTATTTTGTACTAGGCTTTTACCCCTAAGAATAACTGTTACTATAAAAATAATAATGATATATATTTTGAATGTTTACGTCTGATTTTTTTTATTATTAGTGAAGTTATGCACTTTGATGACTTAGCGGAGACTATAAGAATACCAGACTCTGAGTATGAGGTACATTTTCTTAATGGTGGTTTAATTTAGAATCTCTTTTCCTGGATACATTCATTTTTGCAGAACCACTCCTAATCGCTTAGTTGCTTGCAGAATGGGATTAGAAACATTGGCTTAACTCCTCTGGATCCTTCTTTTGGTGATTTTGATATCTCTTCTTTGCAGGTATTGTGCCTGTTTGCACTAGTAATATGTGTCGGACAATTATACGCAACCTTTCCATGGACCATTTGTGTGTGTGTATATTTGGGCTTCAGTTATTTATCAGAAATGGGGAAAAAAATATTTGCCTTTTGTATTTCAAGAGACTCAGTTGTTGTGGTCAACTATTGGTGACTGCTTTACCTGCATGGTCTCTCTTGTCTACTTCAAGTCTGGTCTGATCAATCAGTTTCAATAGTTTTAGGTCTTATTGTTTGATATCAGTTTAAATGTATGAAGCAAGAAAGAAAACCCATTTAAGTTACGCATGTGGTTGATTATACAGATCATAAAGAATGAAGATCTTGAGGAACTAAGGGAACTTGGTTCTGGCACATTTGGAACAGTTTATCATGGAAAAAATTTCTTCACTATTTGAACAAGTAATAGCAATTGACTAGAAGAAATTTGATGGAAATGGATAACATCACTTAACATTTGTTGCTCCAATAAGAAGTTGATTGATATCTAATTACCAAAATATGGGCTGGTATTTCTTTTGATTCTCTTTCACCCATTGGCTGTTCATGTGAAGGAGTGATTTGGCGTGATTTTGGGCATGCATGTCTGAGTTTTCCTTTTTGTTTTAAAATTTTAAACTTTACATTACAATTGATACTGTTGCATCATAGACCATAGAGTTCTGGCGGGAAGCTGAAATTCTGTCAAAACTTCACCATCCAAACGTGGTAGCATTTTATGGCGTGGTGCAAGATGGACCAGGGGGAACATTAGCTACTGTTGCAGAGTTCATGGTAGATGGTTCTCTAAGGCATGTTTTACTTCGCAAAGATAGGTAAACTTCCACCTATCATTCTCAAGTTAGACTTCTAATCCTTTTGCTCATGTTCCAAGCTAAATGTGCCACAAATCATAATAGCAAAGCTGTTAATTTGAGACAGAATCAAGCTTTCAATTTCAAATCTGCTATCTCTGAAAGTCCTTAGTTCTTCATATTTTGTTAATACATAAGTCTGAATACTTCCAAGTAAAATTCATTTTTGCTTTTCATTTAGCTTGTTTTTCTTACTTAATCCCCTAGGCACAACCTCCAACCCAAATAACAAAACGTGGCCACTTCTTTTATACTGTTCTTCATCCTTTTGGTTTCACTTTTCAGGCATCTTGATCATCGGAAGAAACTCATAATTGCCACGGATGCAGCCTTTGGTATGGAGTATTTGCATTCGAAAAACATTGTGCATTTCGATTTGAAATGTGACAACTTATTGGTGAACTTGAAAGACCCTTCTCGGCCCATTTGCAAGGTTATTACTTATGCTGATGGATTTTTAAGTTACTCCCTCCAATGAATATTGCTTTCTCCAATTGTATATATAGTAGATATTGTATTTTTGTTAAGTTTATCTGTAGAAGATTTTGTTATTAAGACAAAGCATGCTTCAAGTCATATGATATCTTTTCATTATAGTATTCCTCCTTTTCAGGTAGCTGATTTTGGCCTATCAAAAATTAAGCGAAACACCTTGGTTTCGGGTGGAGTTAGGGGAACCCTACCTTGGATGGCTCCAGAGCTGCTGAATGGAAGTAGCAATAAGGTTTCTGAGAAGGTGTGATGTATGTACATGTATAAATATGTTTGCTAGCCTGTGTTGATAACTGGAATAACAGATAAGCAATGAAGAAGGGAATTGATATTTCCACTAGTCCTCTCTAAAGTGAGAGTGGGACCCATTTACTATTCACGTGAGAGGGTCCTTGTGGAAATATCAAAAAGTACTTGTGCAAAATAACACTTCCCATGAATTTCTTGACATCTGAGATGGAGGGGTGGTTTAGGTTTTCAAAGTCTCTTGGTAATCATAAATCCCTCGATATAATCCATTATTTCATTTGGACAAGCAACTAGGGCTGAAAATGAATCGGTTGGAAACCCGGTTCATGATCGGTTCGAAATATTCGAGCGAGACTCGGATTCGATACTTAAACGAGTCGAATTCGAATTCATTTTGATACTCGGACACTTATACGAGTCGAATATGAGCCGAGTCACCCACTGTTCGCTCATTTAGAGTATCGAATTTTCCTTATCTACATACTCGATACAAGTTCGTTAATCCTTACTCGTATACAGTATCAAGTATACTCGATTTATTTAATATATATTATTTAACAATTAAATTCTCTGCATACTTTTAGAATTGGAAGTAGTTCATTAATTGTTTCAAGAGTGATAATTATCATCTCATTAATTTTTTTTACAAGACTAGAGATTTAATTTGAAGTGTTCAAATTTTAAGCATTTAAACTACTTGATTGAGTTAATTTTATATACATTATCATAATATAAATGATTCAGTTCTAATTCGTGTATGTCTCAAATGTTCGCGAGTAGTTCGATTAAAAAACGAGTCCTCGAACTCGAGTATAATAAAATGAGTCGAATTCGAATCTGAGCAAAGATTGCAAAATTTTATTCGAATCTGAGTACCTTAAAAAAATTTCGAGTAGAATCTGAGCAAGGTACTGATCGAATTGACTCGGGATCATTTTCACCCCTACAAGCAACCCCCTACCCTCCCAAAATTTTTTTTTAAAAAAATTATAAAAAATAAAAAAGAATGAATTTTGCAGAAGTTTTTTTTTCTTCTTATTTTTCTCCACTGCTATAGAGAAGTTTCAGAACAACATATCTTTGTTAATTTTTCGGGTTGGGTTATAACAAGCCAGTCATTGTGTTTGCTTTTCAATAAAGAAGGGAAAGGAAGCATTATAATTCAATAGAAATAAGCAGGATACAAAGTCCCCATTTTTCTTACTTTCCTGATTCATCTTGTGAACCTCCCACCCAGCTTATGTTTTCCTTTTATGTTTAAATAGGTTGATGTGTTCTCTTTTGGTATTGTCTTATGGGAGATTCTCACTGGTGAGGAGCCTTATGCAAACATGCACTATGGTGCAATCATAGGTGCGCTTTCTTGTCCTGATCTACTTTTGGAGTAGGTTAAAATGGAATTTGGTTAGGTGTTTGAAGACTTCCAGTTAAAATCAATGAGCCATAAAATAATTGGTACTCTTTGTGACTACTCAAGTGGTTAGCTAATATTCATAGAAGACTGTAGTGATGGAAAACCACACTGGGTAATCCCAAGTCAGATGCTAATATTGCCTGGCCCCAAAAACCAGTGTCAGTTACTTAATCTGGTACAATTTGTTTGCGTTGGTGATTGTTATTGGCCCACCATTGCAAAGCCCAGTTCAGGTTTGACAGGCAGGCATGAATGTTCTGGGCTCCTAGTGTACCCAATGTAGACTTCTTTAATAGCTTTAGTTAAAGGTTTTTTGTTTTTTTTTTCTAGACTTTTAGATAGAGGCAGAAGTTTGAAACATATGAGCTGTGGTATAATGTAAGATAGTGGTCCAGAGATACGGGAAATTTTCTGAAATATTGTGTTTGAACAATTTTCTATCCTCTGAATATTTTATAAGAACAGACTGTAGGTCTTAGATTGGGGAAGATAAATATCCAGCTTATGTCGCTTGGTTTTTAAATTTGATTGGTGTCACTTAATTGAATATGTTAATGATGTACTCTTAGAAACACCATACTTGGTTCCTAGGTATTGTTTGGGGTTTCTCCAAAAGACCTTTATTATAGTTGGACTTGACATTGGTCCGTAATGGATATGAAATTATTCATGGATGAGCCTTTGGTTACAAGTAGTGAGACCTATTGTTCCTATATATATAATTACAATAAGATATTTTAGACCAGGGATTTTTTATTGAAAATGCTGATTCAGTAATTCTCGTAGTAGTAATTTATTATGTTGCAATTTGACTCGCGTGTAGTCCATTCATATAGTTTTAGCTCCAGAGGTTGTGGTTGATATTTCTCATTCTCATTCAGGAGGTATTGTGAATAACACACTGAGGCCAGGCATTGCAAGTTACTGTGATTCTGACTGGAAAAGGCTAATGGAGCAGTGTTGGGCTCCTAATCCCATGGGGAGGCCATCCTTCACTGAAATCACCAATCGCCTACGTGTAATGGCTGCAGCTTGCCAAACCAGACCACAGGTTCACAAGGCATCTAGTTAATGGCTTTATGTATCTCATTCCAGTTTTTCGTGATGGTTAATGTGATCAATATATACATTAATTCAATTGTATTCTGTAAAGATTGTGATTTGTGCATAATGCGTTGTTGATAATAGGGATGATTAAATCCCCAGTGTCTTGAGATGAAAGGGTACTTTTTTACATGTGCCAGAACATAATCAAATTGCTTCTGCTTCGTTACAGAAGTTTCATTTATATTACAATTTTATTATTTGATTTGATGTACTGTTATTATGCATCTCATGATAAGTATAACAATGTACCATGGCGCCATCTATCTCCATGTTCCATTTTTTTTGTAATCAATTAGGCTTAAAAAATAAATATTCAAAATCCCCTAGGAAAATATGTTCATTCTTCTATGTAAAGGATGGACATACCATAGTAGTTCTCAGTTGTCATTTTTTTTCCCTTCTTTAAGGAGTCATATTTGTTATCGAATTTGTCATCATAATTTTATTATTGAATCATCACTATTAAATTAGTAAAAGTAAATATAAAATTAAGAGGGTATGCTCTTGATCCTCTCCCTATATATATATATATATATATATATATATATATATATATATATATTCAAAAAGCTCTCAGTCCCTCTTGTCCTTTCCCCTTCGCTCTTCTTCCCTCTTATTTCTAGCATTTGCTCTCTATCTATAAGCCCAACACTTGTCTCAGTTCCCCACTCTCTCTCTCCTCTCTCTCTAAGTTCAGACATATATATATATATATATATATATATATATATATATTTAAAAAGCTCTCGGTCCCTCTTGCCCTTTCCCTCTTATTTCTAGAATTTGCTCTCTATCTAATTAGGGTTTCTGAAACTGATGATTCAGACAAGTAAAAATGAGTATGTAATTTTTTCCATACTTTTTTGCTCTTCTTTATTTTTGGGAGTCGAGAATTTTCAAAATTATTTCGTAAAAAAATGTATTTTCTTCTTCTAGTCTATTATGTCATGTTGTTCTTATGATATTACCCAGGTGTAGGACTGACTATATTATCTGTTTATTTGTTGTCTTTATATGCGATGCTTTTGTTTTCATTCAATTCTGTAGTTTGGTACTATTTTTCTAGCTCCATCCTCTCTAATCTGACTAGTATACAGAGTACTTGCAGAGAGTAAGGGCTTCCTTCTCTCATTTCATTTCTTTTAATCAGGAGTAATTGATATTTGGATTTTTAAAATAGGTTATGAATTATAATGTTTATATTGTGTATATCAATCCATGCGTCCAAGAACAAGAGTCGGATCATCTCGGCATGTCCCCCAATAACACAAATTGGATCATCTCGACCCACCGCCACCCAAAAACTCAGAAGTAATGACAAGTTATTGGTACTTTAAATACTAGAGTTGAGGCTTATACACATACCAATCTTACTTATCTTACTTGAGGCTTATACACATACCAATCTTACTTATCTTACTTGCATGTTTTGATGTGGGACCGGGTATTAAATAGACTGGTGGCTTCCGGTTCCTACAAAAATGATTAGAAGTTTAGCTTCGCCCCCATTTAGTTAAAAGTTTTAACCTTTCACCTCTATACTAGTTACAATGCCTTTCACCTCTGTACTAGTTACAAATATCTACTCCTCAACTGCAGTCCTGCATAGACAGGGCCTACTCAAGGTAAGTTGAAATGAGTTATTACCTCGCACAATTTCAAAACAATGTTATGGAAATTTAACTCCTCTACCAAAACAGGATAAGAAAGCGACTGCTCATCCCTCGGTCATAAGCAAGCTCAACAACGAGGTGGTAGATGGTTCTGAAGTAGTTATTGACGGTAAACTGATCATCAGCAGGGGACTTGCAACTGCAATAGATTTTGCACCAGCTATTGTAAGCAAGCTTTTTGGACATGCGAGGGACAGGAGTGTTGCAGAAGGCCTTTGTTAGAATATGTTAGGTGGGAAAACATGTTAAACATGTTTTCCTTCTCATGTTATCCTCTCCATGTTTTCCTATATTGTGTGCTATCCTATTTCCTATATAAACCAATGTAATGCTATGTAAATACAAAATGAATGAGAGTAAAGTTAGATAATGGAATTATTCCTATTCCTTATACTTATTTGTTCTATTATATGAACACTCTTAGACTCTCACTTTCAACATGGTATCAGAGCTTGATCCTTTATCAGGCGAATTTTTCCGACGACTTTTTCCGACGACTTTTCCGGCGACTTTTCCGGCAACTTTCCCGGCGACTTTTCCGACAAGTTTTTCCAGCGTGCCTTTTCTCTCTCCTCCTTCCATCTGCAATGGTCGACTTTTTCGGCGACCTTTTTCCGGCGGTGATCTATTGATTTTCAGCCGCTTCTCGAGTGTCCAGTATCTCCCCATGTTGGTTTTCTTGCTGGTCCTTGACTGTTTTCCAGCTTTCTTCTTTGATGCACCATATTTGCTATGCTTTCTTCCCATATGTTACCCATTGTTGATGTCTCTTCCAACATGGAATCCATTGTTGATGTCTCTTCCAACATAGTCCCAGGTCTGAATTAGTTAGAATCTGCAACTATGTTGTTTGCATCTTTCTGATTTTTTTTCCTTTCTTTTTTTGTCCTCCTTTTTTGTCAAATGCACTTTATTTTGTCCTTTTTATATAAAGCTGCATTTGAGGGGGAGATATATGAGATATGAGATATGAGGTATGAGATATGATATGGTCTAGGTTGCATGAGGGGTAGTTCATGCTACGTCATGCTCATTTGCAGCCGTATGGTTTTTTGCTTCGCTTCGGTTTGTTCTTTGTTGGCTTGTGCAACTTGGGTCTCACATGGAGGCAACATTGGTTCTCGGCGTTGGCTGCTTCTTGGTGATTCCAGCTCACTTTCCATGGCGCTTTTCTCATGTTCTTCAGCTGCTTGCTAGTCATGATGGCTCCTTTATGTTGTTGCAATTTTTTCTTCATATTTTTGTCAAATGCACTTTAGTTTGTCCCTTCTATGTAAAGTTGCATTTGAGGGGGAGTGTTAGAATATGTTAGGTCCTCCCCATGTTATCCTCTCCATGTTTTCCTATATTGTGTGCTATCCTATTTCCTATATAAACCAATGTAATGCTATGTAAATACAAAATGAATGAGAGTAGAGTTAGATAATGGAATTATTCATATTCCTTATACTTATTTGTTTTATTACATGAACACTCTTAGACTCTCACTTTCAACAGCCTTCTTTTCGAATATCCTAGGAGCTAGAGAAGTTTGGCGCCCCGTTTTGTTGATTGAAATGCATCGAAAGTGAGGAATTGTAGTTATTACATCAACTCAAATTCATGGTGGAAGGACAAGTCTACTGTAAAGGGCCGTGGAAATGTGTGTAGAAATCAAGTTTCTCCGCTGGCCAAGTTTAGAGAAGTCGCAATCAGTTTGCCCATACGGCCTTAACCCTAGAGGGAAACTTGCTGGAATTCTTAATCATGATGGAAAATGGAAATCAAGGGTCTGGAATTACTGCTGAGATGACTTGGGAAAGCTATTCATACCCATGACAAACAGAATGCTTTTCCGAAAACAGGTTGGCGATTGAAGCTTTGTAATGAGGTTCCTTTTTGCAGGGCTTATTATCTGCTGACTTTGTGATGTTATTCAGGATTGCAGCTGTTTTTAGTTTTTACTTGTCAATTTTTGGGTTTTACTCCAGCTGAAGAAGATGAATTCAATATTTGCGGATTTTATTGCAAATTTGGTGCACTTTTCTCTCATCTACAGATATAAATTCCAAGATTTTTGTATAGTAGTTGACTATTGTGAAAATGGTAAGTACAATTGTTGAATATCCTGCCAGCACAAGGGCATTTTTTTTGCCCTTTTCATTTCAATTAAATAAATTGGCAGATAGGTAACTTTCTAACAAACTGGTATTCAACTCCTATTAATTATCTTTATAGATGGAGAGGAACTGGACATCTTTGGACTAGTTTTTTCAGAATCTGTGTTTCTTAGAATTAAAATGGCATAATTTCAGATGTTTAGAATGACTTCAATTGTTCCATATAATCAGATTTTTGGAAAAAAAAAAAAAAAAAAACCCCACTGAAAATGCAAGGTAATTTGTGTCCCATCATTGTTGTAAGCAAATTATTCCCCATGGAAAAGAACTGAATTTGAATAAAGGATTTTATTTATACTTTTTCTAACTATGCTAACTTGAGTCACTTGTTTAAAAAAGAACGAAAGAAAGAAAAACAAACAAACAAGAAAACTACTACAAAGTGAAGAGTAGATCATAACTACTGCAAGTGCAGTTAAAATGTCCAAACTAAATAAGAAACCAAATAGTTGCTCTTCTAATACTTGCATGATGCAACCCAGCAAATGACCTCCACTGCTCCACATCATATAATATATCCCAGAGTTATAGTAGCAATGCATTATTTCTAGTTTCTACAGGTCCCCTATTTCTGCATCACCTGCACTGAGAAAATCCAAACCACTGTATGCCAAACGATAAGAGAGTTCATGCGTATGCTGTAAGTATCGGTTGTCACTGAAAGTTCACCTTACTAACTTGGGAATGCGAAGAATTTAACCTGTTTCCATAATGGTTAGAGGTCTAATGATTTGCTGTCCTTCTCATTTTGGCAGTCAAAATAAGAGCAAACAGATATCATACAAAGGGGAAACCTTGAGAATACAAACCATACCATTTCGCATAATTTACAGCGCACAACTCTTTGGTTCTATACAAACAG
Organism: Aralia elata; assembly: GCA_034770075.1. Classification (NCBI taxonomy): domain Eukaryota; kingdom Viridiplantae; phylum Streptophyta; class Magnoliopsida; order Apiales; family Araliaceae; genus Aralia; species Aralia elata. The sequence continues at coordinate 7,735,278 of CM068385.1, read as the reverse complement.
CTATCTACCATTAGTAGAACAGGATTTGAACAATATCATAATTAACTATTCAATCCTTTTATCTAACAAAAAGGTTATACTTATCTACTCTAGCATTATTACTCCCACTTCCATACTTCATTTATTCTACCAAGGTCCTGTCAGTGTCCTTCTCAAGCATAGTCTGTTACTTTTCCAAGGCATTTTCATCATCTCCAATATCTGAAGAACAAGGATAGCCGGGATCAAAAACATGACAATTACTGAATATATTTTAAACTAGCAGCATATAAAAACAACCGCTAATATTACTAGAACAAATAATTGCATAACACAAGTAACATCATAAGTTTACAAAGATTAGGCCAAGTGTTGACCAGTAGCGCCTCGTGTATTCAATCTCCAAGCTTGGAGGTAAACACCTAGAATAGGACCTCTAAACACCTTAGTGATCTAATCCCTTACCTTAAGACCCCAAGCTACCAGATTCACACTCTATTTATCATTATTCCATAGTTCCACCTATTCACACTGTCTAAGGGGGAGCATCTAATAAGAGATTTTCAGCAGTTATGAACCAGCATAATGAAGAAACTAGCAAAAGGCAGGCCAAAAATGGGATCCAGTCAAATAGTAGGAACGGGAAGGCATTGGACACCATTTTTTGGGGGGTGGGGATAAGGCATTAGACACAATGTTGTCAACCTGCAACCTTATGATTCAGTCAATATAACGACTCTAGGTTCCACAAAAGAAATAATGCATATTAATACCTTATTACTGTAGTTCATACTCCTTGTTACACTGGCCATATCAAGGTGGTTTTAATGCGATTAATAGTACAATTTTTTTCTAACGCATTACATCCAAAATAACCATTTTGACCAACACTTGGCACTATCAGATATTAAAATTATAATCTATAACAATGATTACTTCATTTGCAGTCTTGCTCAAACCATACTGTTGCTTAAGATGTGCAACATTCTCAATGTGGCCTTGAAACAAGTAGAATATATCGTCCACAACAGCAAACAATCTAACCGAAAAAAGATAAAAAATTGTTAATTGATTACTAGAAAAAAAAACAACTCAACATGTAATTCTTTCTTTTTTATTTTCCTTCTTATTGCAAACTTTTTGCAAGCTTGTAAATCTTAACTACAGAACTGAAAACTGAATAGTCAGTCGGTATGAACTAAAGCAATGCATTGCATTTTATGTATTTAAAGGCCAATCAGAAATCTATGTTACATAACAATACAAATTATTAACAGCAATCATAAAAAAAAAAAATTGGATGACAAAACACACAGAGAGAAAATCAAGAATTAAAGAGTTAGACAAGAAATCATAGAAGAAACCCAAATTAAATTGTAAGGATACACAAAGTAGAGATTACTAAGATAATCGAAAAACCCTCTTTTTCTTTTGGGTAATAAAGTGAAGATTCTGAAGAACCCAACTAAACCTAAATTAGACTCAAATTGACAAGAAATCGCGGAAGAAACCCAATTGAACCCAAATTAAACAGTATCATCAACCGAAAGTAGAAATTACTCAAAAAAAAGGGTTTACCTTATTAGAGCTCCATAGATTAATTATTGTGTGGAGCAGAGCATGGTTCCTCTTTCTCTGCGAGGTTCTAGGAGGAAAGAGAGGGATCCGCGTGAATCCGGGATTTGACCAAAGAAAAGTTACCGAAGAGGCTGAGTCGGCGGAGGCGAGTGAGTTTAGACAGAGAGTGAAGGAGTGAGCTGGAGAGGGAGTTGTAAGGGGGCAAAGAATTTTATTAAAAAAAAATACCCAAAACAACTATCAAGAAAGAAGGAAAAAAACTAATTGCTCTATTGGAAAATCACTAAAAGGGAAACAAATGTAGATTTATAAAATTCAACTTCTCTTTCATTAGACAATAGACATACGTTCACTAGAACACTGTAATTTGGTTGAAATTTAGTCCTCAATTCTAAAGCATGAAATGAACCCCAGTATACGACCTCCCTTCAAGAAAGCATACAAAATATTCAATATTTAGGTATAAAAAATAAGATCTTGACTTCTAAAACACAACACTCAACCTTCAGGGACCAGCAAGTATGTTTACAAACAAGCTACAAACCTCAGCCTCTTCTATTAGACATTGGCTTGTATAAATTAAGGAGTCAGTTTGAAATAAATATGAGCAAAATATTGCCAGGAAAATATTGTCTACACAAAGCGATGTAGTGCTTCGTATTTACAAGTTACAATACTACCAGTAATCTCGGCATGAACAAGTTCCGTCCTCGAAATGATGGAACCTCTTTATATCTCTCAATATTATCGCCCTCTGACTCATCTTACTGATAAACTTCATCATTGAATGGCAATCCCCACATACTCTCAGGTTCTTCACAATTCTAATGGTAGTCCCAGGAGCAGTACTAATGAGAGCAAAGGCAAGTGCCAATTTCTCACTATGACTTCCCAATAATTATTCCTTCTCTACTTCTTCAATGTTATCAAGTATCCACTCAGTTTCTGGCATATAGCCCTGTTCTCTCGCACTAGATGTTATTTCCTCTAATTTCACGTACAACTCTTCTGCAAGCGCATGACTGTGATCACCCGCCACAAAACTATGTACTTGACCACCCACCTCAATATAACTCCACCCAGGTTCTTTCTCTAAACCTGTATCCTTCATTGAAGTTCTCACTCTTTCTACGTCTTCCCATCTCCCTACTCCAGCATAGATATTTGATAAAAACACATAGCTCCCAGGATGTTTAGTCTCGAGCTCCAGAAGCATCTGTGATGCATATTCTGCCATTTTGATATTTTTATGAGCTCTGCAAGCACAAAAAAGTGCTCCCCATATTACAAGATCAGGTTCTAGTGGCATGTTCTGTATGAAACTGAAAGCTTCGTCCAGTCGGCCTGCCTTGCCAAACAGATCCACTACTACTGCATAGTGTTTTATGTTGGGTTTAATGGAAAAGTCAAGCCTCATGCAGTCAAAGAAATGAAGTCCCCACTCAACTTGCCCAGCATGTGAGCATGCACTTAGAATTGCAAGGAAGACAACTCCATCTGGCTTTACTCCTGCGAAACATGAAAATATTTCAATACCCTATATAACCATAGAAACTGAAAAAGTTAAGAAAAGAATATAAAACTCACACCTGCCAACTTCATTTTATCAAAGAATTGAAGAGCTTGCTCAACACAACCATGGATTGCCCAACCCCATATTATAGCGGTCCAAGTCCGGATGTCCTTATCTTTTGTCATGGAAAAGACCCGACTTGCAGAGTCTATAAATCCACATTTCGCATACATGTCAATTAAAGCAGTTCCAACAGCTCTGTCCAACCGAAATCCACAGCTCCAAGCATAACAATGAATCCTAACTCCTGTATCAATGGCTCCTGCTTTCGCACAAGCTGAAAGTGCAGGAACAAAAGTAAGCTCACTAGGCCTCACACCCTCTACCAACATTCGAGAAAACATACACAAAGCCTTTTTGAAGTATCCATTATGTGAAAACCCAGTGACCATCACGGTCCAAGAAACCACATTCCTTTCTGGCATACGATCGAAAAACTCAGCTGCTCGGTCAACCTCTCCATTCCTCTCCGGCATTGCCTCAAATATCTCCACAGCCTTTCCCAAGTCTCCAACTTTACAACACCCATTTATCAATACATTCCATAACACACTCCCTAGCTTATTTCTTTCAGGACTTTCATCAAACAACAGCAAAGCAAAACCCAATAACTCAACTTTAACATACATATCAACCAAAGAAACTCGAACAAATGAATCAAACTCAAGACCCCTTTTCAAAATCTCACAATGAACCATCATACCAGCCCCACCCTCAATCAAACCCGCACTCGATTTGAGAACAAAGATTTTGATACTCTGGTCGTAATCTAAGCTTTTTGTCCTAGATTGTAATGGAAATCTGGATTTGGTAAAAATTTATAAATATTAAAAATATATCTTTGTTTAATATTTAACCTTTTTTAGGGTTAAATGCACTTCTGTCCTCGAAGTGTGACCCCTTTTACACAAGTGACCCTAATCTTAAAAAACTTAAAACAGCATCCTCCAAATACACCTAAGTAACCACATCCATACTTCACTTATTCTACCAAAGTCCTGTCAGAGTCCTTCTCAAGCATAGACTGTTACTTTTCCAAGGCATTTTAATCTTCTCCAATATCTGAAGAACATGGATAACCGGGATCAAAAACATGACAATTATTGAATATATTTTAAACTAGCAGCATATAAATGCACTAACAACCGTTAATATTACTAGAACAAATAATTGCATAACACAAGTAACATCATAAGTTTACAAAGATTAGGCCAAGTGTTGACTAGTAGCGCCTCGTGTATTCAACCTCCAAGCTTGGAGCTAAACGCCTAGAATAGGACCTCTAAACATCTTATTGATCTAATCCCTTACCTTAAGACCCCAAGGCACCAGATTCACACACTATTTATCATTATTCCATAGTTCCACCTATTCACACTGTCTAAGGGGGAGCATCCAATGAGAGATTTTCAGCAGTTATGAACCAGCATAATGAAGAAACTAGCAAAAGGCAGGCCAAAAATGGGATCCAGTCAAATAGTAGGAACGGGAAGGCATTGGACACCATTTTGGGGGGGGGGGGGGGGGGGGGGGGGGGGGGGGGGGGATAAGGCATTAGACACAATGTTGTCAACCTGCAACCTTATGATTCAGTCAATATAACGACTCTAGGTTCCACAAAAGAAATAATGCATATTAATACCTTGTTACTGTAGTTCATATTCCTTGTAACACTGGCCATATCAAGGTGGTTTTAATGCGATTAAAAGTTCAATTTTTTTCTAACGCATTACATCCAAAATAACCATTTTGACCAACATTTGGCACTATCAGATATTAAGATTATAATCTCTAACAATGATTACTTCATTTGCAGTCTTGCTCAAACCATACTGTTGCTTAAGATGTGCAACATTCTCAATGTGGCCTTGAAACAAGCAGAATATATCGTCCACAACAACAAACAATCTAACCGAAAAAAGATAAAAAAATTGTTAGTTTCAGACAACAAGAACATTGATTACTGGAAAAAAAACAACTCAACATGTAATTCCTTCTTTTTTATTTTCCTTCTTATTGCAAACTTTTTGCAAGCTTGTAAATCTTAACTACAGAACTGAAAACTGAATAGTCAGCCGGTATGAACTGAAGCAATGCACTGCATTTTATGTATTTAAAGGCCAATCATAAATCTATGTTACATAACAATACAAATTATTAACAGCAATAATAAAAAAAATCCTGGATGACACCCACAGAGAGACAATCAAGAATTAAAGAGTACCATCAAAAATTAGACAAGAAATCATAGAAGAAACCCAAATTAAATTGTAAGGATACACAAATTAGAGATTACTAAGATAATCGAAAAACTCTCTTCTTCTTTTGGGTAATAAAAGTGAAGATTCTGAAGAACCCAATTAAACCTAAATTAGACAAGAAACACAAAGAAGAAACTCAAATTGACAAGAAATCGTGGAAGAAATCCAATTAAACAGTATCAACAACTGAAAGTAGAAATTACTCAAAAAAAAAAAGGGTTTACCTTATTAGAGCTCCATAGATTAATTATTGTGTGGAGCAGAGCATTGTTCCTCTTTCTCTGCGAGGTTCTAGGAGGAAAGAGGGGGATCCGCGTGAATCCGGAATTTGACCGAAGAAGAGTTACCGAAGAGGCTGGGCCAGCGGAGGCGAGTGAGTTTGGACAGAGAGTGAATGAGTGAGCCGGAGAGGGAGTTGTAGGAGAGGTCACTGGTTTGTAGGAGAAGGGGACAAAGAATTTAAAAAAAATAATACCCAAATCGACTTTACTCCTTGCGTTTCGGAAAGCAGAGAGTAAATTAGATGTACGTATAGATTTATTGAATTCAAAATATTGCTTACCAACATGTTAACTATCTATAACGATAAATTGGATCGGATTTTGTAATTTTTTGTTATGTAATATCTCAACATGACATAAGTTGAACTTTAATATTGAAGGGAAAAAATTATAACTTTTTTAAATCACAATAAGTAAATGACGATTTTATAATTATGAGTGCTGAAACATAAAATGTGTAAATTAGAGATGATAAATTATATAATTTACTTACTTTTTAATTCTAGCACTGTGTTTGTGAGTTTTAAAATAGAGAGAGAAAAAAAAGAGAGAAGAAAAGAAATTTAGGGAGGAGAATAAAAACCTCTTGTTTGTGAGAAAACAAGAAAAGTGAAGACAAACATAGAAGCTCTGAATGATTTTTCTTAATATTTTTCATTTGTTAAGGAACTTTTTTCTTCGTCTTTTATCAGATTTTTTTTTTCTGAATGCGTTAGCATGTGTGTATGTTCTTATGTGTTGTTTGTATGTGAGGGTATGCGTGTGTTGAGAGAAACAGATAGTGAGCTTCAACACAAACTCTGAATGATTATAAATGGGGATACAACATCTAGTGTTTTGCTCAAGATAAGTTATCTAGATGATCATGCAAAACGATGTAGTTTAAATTAGTGGGTGGCACCTTTGTAAATACATTGATATTCAACAAATCAAATGCAAATATGTACAGATGTGTCATTCATTAATCTAAACTACGTCGTTTGCATGATCCTCTAGATGAGTTATCTAGAGTGACACACTATATGTTACTTTCCCTAAATTATATACACATATATATATGTATATACTTTTCCACCAAAATTAAATGTAAAACTTCCGATTCTGGATTCCCCCAAATTAAATGGGCCTGTTATTTTGACAGAAAAAACTGCTGAAAAGATCATTTATGCTGAAGTTATTACTGCTGATAAGTGATTTCTAAAATAAGTAGGGAGGTTTTTAAGTATTAGCTTAAAATAATTGGATATCAAATAATTCTAAGAAAGTATGCATTGCCAAAACAAATGGTGAAAAATAAATATATCATTTAGAGGTACTAATGGTATTATTATAACTTTATGGTGTAAAAGTGTCTAAATAAAAGAAATAAAATAAGCAACTTTGCCTCGGGTCAGTCAGATTATTGCTTATTTTCAACTTTTTTTACCCCAATAAGCAAACAGCTCAAAATCACTTTTCTGCTAAAAATAAGCAATAACAAAACAAAATTTTGAAACAGACAAGCCCAGTGTCAAAGTTGCACCATCAAGTCTAATATGCTACAAAATTAATACTTTAAACTTCTAGTACTACGCTAATTTAATAACAAAGGAGAAGAACAATAGAGACAACCATCTACTTCTCAATATATACTGATATCGCCAAGCACTGCGTTTCTTACAAGAAGTTACCCACAAGTGCATGCCATATGTATAAATTTAATACAGACAGCTGGAAATAGAATACTTCTAATAAAACATAATTACACAAATGCCCTTTTCTTCAAATTGGGCATTTTAAGGTGTAACATTTAATTCCGGACAAAAGGAGTATGTATTTCAATGTTATGGAATTTTACATGGTGCTCATAGAATTAGTGCAGAACAGTTGTTGCTCTCTTACATCTTTCAGTGTTGCAATAACATAGCGAGTGCACAGTTTGGAACTCTTTATAACAGCAGAGCCATACATATCTCTATAAGAGGCATTGAAAGTGGGTGTAGTAAACCTCCTTGAAAATAAACCCAGTATATGTTATAAACTTAAGGCACAAAAATTGTCATAAACTAAGGAAATATCCATCATTCTCTCACTTTGAAGAATACAAGGTAAGAGAGAGAAATTACTTATTGGAGCCCACCTCTCTTTATTGTACAAAAGAATCACACTTTTTTTGCAAGAGAAGAAATTTTATTAATAGAAAAGAGAGAATACCAATATATGAAGTACACGGAGTCCACAATTTTTAACATTTCTTTTGGTATGTTATGAAAAAATTCTCCTTCAAACAGAGAGAAAATTTAATGTGCATATTATAGCACAATTCTACTTAACAATGCCATTTAAACCCTAAAAGTTTTTTTTCCCTCACTGACAAGCAATTTAAAGCAATAAACTGATGCTGGACAATCCCATGAAACATGGTTGGACCATAAAACCATGGCCCCATGCCACAGGCCAACAATAACTTTCTAGAATTTCATTTCCATAATTATCATATTAGATTGTCATAGTTGGTATAGTTGGTTTAGGAAGTTTAGTAGGTATATTATATATAGTTATTCTCCCTTCTGAAACTTTTAGCATTGTGTTTGTTCCTTCCCTATTCTTCCCCAATTCTCCTTCATTTCTAAACCCTAAATTCCATCCCAAACATAAACTCTATACCTTTCAACTAACTGATTACTTTATCAGACAAAAACATGAACTATTTACCACTGCTTGATTAATCGATAAGATTTCATCAGTAAGCAGAAGATCGCAGCAAAAACCAAAACACGAAATACAGCAGATCTACAGCGGTGATGATCCAATAACTTCACAAAAACCATAATTAGATCAAAACAGATGAATTTCAAAAGGAATTTCTGAAAAACTTACTTGAAAATCGGTACTCAATCCGAACAACAGCTCTTCAACTAAATCCGTGACTGTATTAATTCAATTAACTTGGCAATATGAGAGCTGCAATACAAAAAGATTTGCCCCATTCCCGTTCGGGAACGACTTATTTCACGGGACTTATAAGTTAAAATATAAGCTGACTTATAAGTTATTTTAAGTTCTGATTTATAAGTAAAAGTGTTCGGCAATCAATTTGACTTATAAATTAAAAATTAAGTTAAGGTAAGTTATGAAAGTGTTCGACTCATAATAACTTATAAGTTAAAATAATATAAAGATTACTAAAAAAATATTAATAAAAAGAGGGACAAAATATAAAAAGGGCAAAATAGATATTATATTTGGTCAAATTAATTTATTCTAAAATGACTTATAAGTCATTTTAAAATAAGTCACTAATAGTTACTCTTTTTTTTTACTTAAAAACCAACTTATAAATTAAAAAATAAATAGCTACCAACCACTCAATCAGTGATAAATGACTTATAAGTTGGTTTGTCCTTTTCTTATTCTATTTGGGTAATGTTTCGTTTTTTTGTTGATGAATTTCCACACAAATCGCTACTTTTTTTATGTCTCTCTAGTTTATGTCGATACTATAAATATATTTTAGCACATCTACGTTTAGTCAAACAGTAAAATTATTTCAAAAGTCTATTTTACCCTTAATCGTCTTCAAATTTTACCAAATTACCACAATATTTATTTGACTTATAAAACCCTCCGCTTAAAGGATGATAAGGTGTCATTTTCCTTCATTTTGTTATAAAACTTTAAGAATAATTTAATAGAAGTTGGGTGAATACTTTTTCTGCAACTTTAAAAGAGAAAAATAGTAAAAGAGAGAAAGTTAATTGAATCAGAGAAATTAGTGCAGAAATTAGTACCACTTCATTTGATTCATTAGCCATATATATAGGCGAATATGCTAGTCTTGTACTACCCCACGGATCTGCAAAAGGAATGATAGGCTCATAGCCTTTTATTAGCCCACATGCAAAGAATAAAAGAAATCATTATTATAACACTCCCCATTGATTTCTTAAGATATAAGATTATGTCTCATTAAAAACCTTGTTAAGCAAACTCGATGAGAAAAATTTAACAAAGGGAAAAAGAGTACATATCTTTTACAAAAATATATTATATCTTAATTGACTGCCTCGTTAAAACCTAATCAAGAAAAAACTATTGGGATAAAAACCGTGACTAAAGAAAAAGAGTACAGCCTCCCCCTCAAAAGAATTCATTACTCCTTGATGAAATGTTGTGATAAGTCTTTCAGTTGACACATTCCGATCTTTTTCCGAAGTTTTGCAAACGTTGCATTTGGTAGTGACTTTGTGAATAAGTCTGCTAGATTATCACATGATCGAATTTGATGCACATCTATATCACCTTTCTTTTGCAGCTCATGTGTGAAGAAGAATTTAGGTGAAATATGTTTTGTTCTATCTCCCTTGATGTATCATCCTCTAAGTTGAGCAATGTATGCAGCGTTATCCTCATACAGAATTGTGGGAATGTCTTTGATTGATAGTAATCTGCATGACTCTTGAATATGCTGAATTATTGATCTCAACTAAGCACACTCTCTGCTTGCTTCATTATAGCGAGAATCTCTAAGTGATTTGAAGATGTAGCTGCCATGGTTTGCTTCGTGAATTTCCAGGATATAGTTGTATCACAATATGCAAATACATAATCTGTTTGTGATCTCCCATTGTGTGGATCTGATAAATATCATGCATCGGCATATCCAACCAATTGTGAAGTTGAATCTCTTGAATAAAATAACCCAAGATCTATACTTCCACAGAGGTATCTCAAAATGTGTTTGATCTCATCCCAATGCCTCTTGGTCGGAGAAGAACTGTATCTTGCCAACAAGTTGACAACAAAAATAATATCAAGTCGTGTACAGTTTGCAAGATACATAAGAGCACCTATTGCACTTAGGTATAGAACTTCAGGTCCAAGAACTTCTTCCCCACTTTCTAAAGGCCGAAATGAATATTTATTAACTTCTAGAGATCGAACAACCATCGGGGTAGTCAAAGAGTGAGCTTTATCCATATAAAAATGACTGAGAATCTTTTCAGTATATGTGGATTGATGAATGAAAATTCCAAATGCTAAATGCTCCACTTGTATGCCCAAACATAATTTTGTCTTTCCAAGATCTTTCATTTCAAATTTATCTTTTAAATAAGTAGCAGTTCTTGTGAGTTCTTCATGAGTACCTACAAGATTCAAATCATCCACATATATAGCAATAATGGTAAACCCACTTTGTGTTTTCTTAATAAAAATACATGGACATACTTGATTATTTATATACCCGTCTTTTATTAAATAATCACTAAGTCGATTATACCACATATGACCAGACTGTTTCAATCCATATAATGAGCGTTGCAACTTGATTCAATATATATGACGTGACCTTTGTAATTCAGCCATTTTCAATCTTTCAGGATTCTCATGTAGATCTCACTGTCAAGTGAGCCATATAGGTATGTTGTTACAACATCCATCAAACGTGTTTCCAAACCTTCCATGGTTGTCATACCTATCAAAAAACGAAAAGTGACTCTATCCATTACTGGAGAGTATGTATCATGATAATCAATACTAGGTCTTTGTGAAAACCCTTGAGCTACAAGTCGGGCTTTGTATCTCACAATTTCATCTTTCTCATTTCGTTTTCGTACAAATACCTATTTGTTTCCAACCGGGATTACGCCTAGCGGTGTTTAGACTACTGGACCAAATACTTTTCTTTTAAATAATGAGTGTAGCTCAGTTTGAATAACATCTTTCCATTTTGGCCAATCTTTTCTTTTCCGACATTCTTCCATATTTTGTGGTTCAAGATCCGTGTCAGGAATCAAAGTAATTTCTGATGCTATAGAGAAAACAAATATATCATCAATCATGACTTTGCTGGGCGTAATCCCGGTTGGTAGCATAAAACTAGCTTTTCCAAATCCCTCGATTAAATTAGATGTGCAAGAAATAGTTCCTACGTTTCCCTTAGCTTTGATTAGTTGTGAAAAATATTGTTCACTTTGAAGGATTGTATGAGTTGTTGCACTGTCTGCTAAACATATATCTTCCATATCCATTAAAGTTGGTCTGACACATATAAAAATATAGATAAGAAAAGTTATACTTCATTTATAATTTTATTTAGCGAAATCACATAATATTATACATGTAATGTACAAAATTAAAACTAATAATATTATACATACAAGATGCTCACTTTGAAGGATTGTATGAGTTGTTGCACTGTCTGCTAAACATATATCTTCCATATCCATTAAAGTTGGTCTGACACATATAAAAACATAGATAAGAAAAGTTATACTTCATTTATAATTTTATTCAGCGAAAACACATAATATTATATATGCAATGTACAAAATCAAAACTAATAATATTATACATACAAGAAGCTTAATTAAAACAAGAAATTAATTGATATCCCAAAAAATACTTTCTGAAGGTCCAATAACATCGCCAACCTTTTTCTCATTGTTGGTCATTGGTGGAACATCAATAAGATTCGATTGATAATTAACAAAGTTTGTTTCTGCCTCCATTACTTTGTTCTTTTGAGACTCCTGGTATAAATTAACCAGATGCCTCGGCGTACAACAAGTACGTGACCAATGCCCATTCATCTCACACCTGAAACAAACATCTAGTTTGTTCTTTATTTGTGCTGCATTTTCTTTATTTTTACTAGGCCCAGATACTTGCCACTTCTGGTAGCCTGAATTGTTACGGTTTCGAAATGTGTTGTTATAATAGCCTCGTTTATTTTTTCGTCCCCAGGACCTCTTATTATGTTGCCATCTATTGTCACGTTTATTCTTCTGGAATGACGTGTTGTTAATGTCTGGCAATGGGGGCAGAACCTGTTGGCCGTACTTGATGGTTTTTCAACAATAATTCATTATTCTTTTCCGCAACAAAATAGGATAGACAATAATTCACTAAATTTTGTGAATTTACTTTGTCTGTATTGTTGTAACAGAATCATGTTGGTGGGATGAAAAGTTGAAAGCGTCTTTTCAAGCAATTGAGGTTCAGAAACTGTATCTCCACATAAAGCCAAAGTAGAGGTTATTCTATAAATATTGGAACTATAATCCGTAATTGATTTAAAATCTTGTAGCCTTAAATTAAGCCACTCAAATTTGGCATTAGGGAGAACAACCAATTTTTGGTGGTCAAATCTTTCCTTTAACTGTGTCCATAAGGTCAAATGATCTTTGACTGTTAAATACCCGGTCTTTAATCCTTCATCAATATGATGACGAAGAAAAATTATGGCTTTTGCATTTTGTGCCGTAGTGGCCGTGTTTCCTGATTCAATAGTCTTTTCTAACTCATTTGCACTAAGATGTAATTCTGCATCAAGTGCCCAAACCAAATAGTTGTAAATAGTAAAAAAGTTCCCACCAAATTTTATAATAAGGATATGTGGTACAATATGTAAATAATAAATTTAAAAATGGAAAACTAAACATAAATATAATTAAGCATTAAAGAATACCAATTGTAGGAATAAAATTATATTATCGATTGCAAAGTCAGCTCGTATTATAATAATTAATTGTAAGAAATTAAATTTACCGTCTCAGTTGATTAGAGTTTCGTGCTGATAATGTGTTATAAAATTTTAAGAATACTTTAATAGAAGTTAGGTGAATACTTCTTCTTCTACAACTTTAAGAGAGAAAAATAGTAAAGGAGAGAGAGAGATAATTGAATCCGAGAAATTAGTGTAGAAATTAGTACCACTTCATTTGATTTATTAGCCGTATATATAGGCAAATATACTAGTCATGTACTAGCCCACAAGTCTGCACAAGGAATGATAGGATCATAGCCTTTTACTAGCCCGCATACAAAGAATAAAGGAAATCATTATTATAACACATTTAAATTTGTTCTAAAAAGTCCAAAGGAAAAGTTAGGGATCTTTTGGGGACGGAAGGAGTAGTAGTATCCTTGTATGTTTGTCATACTTATTTGGCTAAACAACTATTTGGTCTTGTACTTTACGGTTGGTTTCAATTTTATTCACGTATAGTTTTTTTTTTCATAATAGTTCTTGTACTTTAAAATAGAAGAATAATTTAGTCCCTTTTTAGCTTAAATAATGACGCGACTTTTCTTTTTTTTTAAAAAAAAAAAATATGCCAACATTTATTTTAATAATCTAAGTGGGAATTAGTAAGAGAGAAATTAGTAATTTGATAAATTGTGTAGAATTTTTTTTGCATACAAATTTATTTGAAAAAAAAGAAGATGAAGATTTTGCTCTCAGAAGATCAACAAGGCAAACTGATAGTGCACATACGATATTAATTCGTGATGAATCTCAAGTTCTAAACTTAATAAGTGGTATTTTTTGGATATTTAGTACTAAGTCTATGAATTTATTTATTGAGATATTTAATGTAATAAATATAAAATTGAGTAGTAATTCTCGTTGAATCAAATTTTTATTTTTCTAATTTAGACTTTCATTCATATAGCTCTTTATCAAAAAAATTATGTTTTTTAATTTCCTCTTGTGTATGTAACCTCATGTTTATTATTTTATTTTTTGGACATTCATGTTTATTGTTTATAATATCACTTTTTTGGGTATTCATCATTTATAACGTCTTTATTTTGCCTTGTCATTGTGTGTTATTATCACTTAATCATTAGAAGCAAAATATATTGAAGTTTTATACTTATTGTTTGTACACATATAAATTCTCAATAAATCTAAAATTGTTTGGGAATGTAAAAAATAATTAGTCTCATTGTATTTATTAGAAAGTATGAACGTCATATAAAAATCTAAATAATGAGGAACAAAAACATAGCTAAGTTGTGGGGGAAAATGAGTATAAATTTATAAATGTATTACTTAAAAAAAATAGAAGTTTGAAATATCACTTAATAAATAAAAAAATGATAGATTAAAAAAAGCTTATCCATGTTAACATTTATTTATACTTTTTTAAAAGCCATTTCATAATTATTTTTTTAAGAAAAAAGACTAAATTATTCATCTATCTTAGAGTACAAGGACTATTATGAAAAAAAATATATACATGAATGAAATTAAAACCAACTATACAATATAAGGACCAAAATGATTGTTTTAGCCTACTTATTTGGACGTGGCATAATAGTAGATTATCGTTAATCATGGTTTTATTATTTCCTTATTTTTTATTATTAAATGTTTTATTAATATCACTAAATATGTATTAAATTTTTTTTGAGTGAAATGTATAATAAAAGGGATTCTAATTGGGTGAACGTGTAATAGAGGAAATCTTATCATTTTTTATTGTTTTAGTTTTACACCTATATCTAGCTAGATATATTTTTTTTATTTCGATACCTTTTATCTTATTCTCAACTTTAAATCATTTCATATCGTAATTCTTGTGGTGAAATCATTACTTAATGACAAGTATTCTTCAAGAATAATAACGTTTGCGTAAAATTAAGAAGTTAATATGGATAATTCCTTTTTCTTCTTATAATATTCTAAAGGATCATTTTTTAAAGGTTATGTTTTCAATTACATATATATTTCAAAGTAACTCAAATAAAATTATCTTGTGACTTGTGATTTAATATGTACATAATAGTTATTTTATAAGTTATGACATGATTTAAGAATTATTTTTAAATAGAAATATCAAAAAGTTAACGAATTAAATCGGTACTTACAATTCATGACTTAATGATAAAAAAAAATCATGATATTTCTAAAAGGACTACAAAAAATTGACCTAACTTCAAATCATGGTTAATTATTGATGATGCGTCGTATGTGATGGCTATTGAGGTGTAAAATGGTTTTATTATAAGATGATTTAAAAGATATATAAAAGAATATTAAAATGTCAAAAATATGTCACATGCTGAAATGTAAAATAATTTTATTTTAAATTTTTTTTTTTGCTGACATATGATAAAATGATTTAAAAGATATATAAATTAAAAATATTAAAATGTCAAATTTATCACATTCTAAGTCTCCATTGTACATATAATTGTGTGAATTTTCAACTTGTAGTAATATTATCAAATTTGACACATACATATTCTCAATGAAAAGAGAATCAAGACAAATATTAAAGGAAACTGATATTTTCATATTTATTTTTGATATTTTCACATAGTCTTCTCTCACATGAACATACAACGGTTCCACCTTCATGTGAGAAGAAATCATATGAAAATATTAAAAATACATGTGGAACTAGCGCTCCCCATATTAAATAGAAGTTTAAATACCCTCAAGTCTCAAAATATATAACCATTAACCATCAGTAACCCAAAATGTACCTAGCTACTTAGGTTGTGTTTGGTTGGTGGGAATGGAATGGAATGAGCTGGGAATGGAATGATCATTCATTCTGGAATGACTAAAAACATGTTTGGTTAGTCAGTTGGAATGAACATTCCATTCCTTTAGTTATTTCATTCCTATCTGAAATATTATTTTTCATTCCTTTCTAAATAGGTGGGTTTATTTCATTCCCTTCTGATTCGTTCATTTTATTATTGGTAAACAACTTATCTGAAATATAATAAGCTTATTAGTAAACAACTTATTATTGATAAACAACTTATTATTGGTAAACAACTTATTATTCAAACAGCTTATTATTGGTAAACAACTTATTTAAACAACTTATTATTGATAAACAACTTATTATTCAAACAGCTTATTATTAGTAAACAACTTATTATTGGTAAACAGTTTATTATTGGTAAACAACTTATTTAACAGCTTATTGGTAAACAACTTATTATTTAAATAGCTTATTGGTAAACAACTTATTATTTAAACAACTTATTGGTAAACAACTTATTATTTAAACAACTTATTGGTAAACAACTTATTATTGGTAAACAACTTATTAATACTTAACAACTGATTATTTAAATAGCTTATTGGCAAACAACTTATTATTGGTAAACAACTTATTATTTAAACAGCTTATTAGTAAACAAGTTATTATTGGTAACCAGCTTATTATTGGCAAACAACTTATTGGTAACCAACTTATTATTTAAACAGCTTATTATTTAAACAGCTTATTGGTAAAGAACTTATTATTTAAATAGCTTATTATTGGTCTTTAACATAAACAACATAAACCATCAAGTACCTTAAACCATGCACCACAAAAAGAGATTTTAATATTACTTCTCCCGTTTCAAAATTAGAGATATATTTTGACTTTTTTGAGTCAATTCGCGAAATTCTAAAACTCGAAATTGATATAATTTCGTTCAAATTTTAAAAACAAGAAATATGATAATTAGTAGTGTTTTATAGTTAGTTTATAATTGTTATATTTGTTTGTATTAAAACTAAATAATTTCATATCAATTTTGAATTTTAGAATTTCGCAAATTAACTCTAAAAAATCAAATGCATCTCTAATTTTGGAACGGAGGTAGTATACTAGTATATTTTTTCTTTTAGTTTCAAATTTCCGTTCATTGTCTACCTGTATGCATGTGACATATTTTTGACATTTTAATGTATTTTTATATATCTTTTAAATCATCTTATCTTATGTCAACAAAAAAAAATTTATAATAAAACTATTTTACACCTCAACAGCACGTCATTACTAATTAACTATGGTTTGAAGTCAGGTCAATTTTTGATTATTTTTGTAGCCTTTTTAGAAGTATTATAGGTATATGTGTTAAAAAATTAACATCATTGGTTTAAATAAAAACAAACCAAAAGTTGAATGATTTTTTTGATTATTAAGTCTACAATTCATTTTTGAAAAACTCTATGCGGACATGATAGTGGGGGTAAAAATACAAATAAGTAAAATTATAAAGCACACATGTTCAATTTTCATATTCAATTATCATGTTAATTCGCATAGAAGAACTTTTCATTTATTTAGAAAATTAGGTGTCGCTTTTTACACCCATTTATAAATAGATAGTCTGATGTATAAATAAAATTATCCATCACATTACGACCCAACCCATTAGTGTATATATTCACCCATTTATCACTTTATCATAATTTCAACAAAAAATCTCTACCAGATTTTAACTAGCAATAAATGATTCTAATTATTACACGTCATCCATTCAAAATTTTATAAAAATATTTTTAGGGTAAAAATATTTGGTTGATGTATAAACGATTTACTGGTGCTTTCCAATATAATTACTAATCCCTTTTTCGAAAAATTGGCTAAATTGATTGATCCATAGCATATGTTTGATGAATAATTTTAATATCTATTTTATAAAGCGGAAAGAGGACTAAGGTTCTCAGACTCAGATCGGTTATCGAACTGGAAAAGGTACCGAGTGGATGAGTTACTAGTCCAATCAGTGGTATAACCGTTATTGACCCAGTGACGTCATTAATATATAAAAATAAATATTATTAATAATTAATAAAATTTTAAAACATCTCATTTTTTATTAACTAAAACATAATAAAGTTAAGTTACAATATTACTAAAAGTGGTTAATTTTTTTTTGTAAAAAAAAAACTCGGGTCAATGGGTTTTGACAAAAATTAATTTTTTTTGTTCAAACCGAACCGGAGTGCCAACCGGTTCTGAATTTTATCGGTTGAATAGGCGGTTCGGTCCGGTTTTTAAAACCTGAACACAACCACTCCTAAAAAGCCACATGATATATAAAGATTTATTTATAGTTTGTGCCTTTTTTTTACTCAAACTTCGTCACATTTTTTTTTTAATCTCATATTTCTCTTTTCTAGTTATCCCACATTTCTGTCCCTAGTTATATCATCTTTAAAATAAGTCATTGCCAGGTAAACTAGTGACAATAAAGGGGAGATTCTCAAAAGTCAATAAAATGCCAAAAAGGACCAAAATCCATTATTATTACAAAGACTAAAATAAAGCCAAGCTTTGAAGCTATTATTTATTTGACATTGAAGCTATTAAAAATTAATTGAATAAATTTAAGCTCAAAATTAATATGATTCATTAGTAGTTTATAATATTTATAATTATATTAATCAAAATTAAATGAATTTGTGTTAATTTTAAATTTAAAAATATTTTAAATTAATTTTATAAAATTAATAATGATCTTATATTTTAAAACAGATTCAACATTAGTTATATAATACTACCATAATAGTGATCGGAGTGACCACTACAAAATCAATGTTACTTTTATGCCCTTTCCTTCAAATTTAAACATAAAAACTTTAAACTTAATGCTGATTTTATTCAATATATATGATGTAGACAACAACATATAAGGTCAATTACATTTTTATATATGTATATATAAAGACGGTACTAATTGATTAATTTAGCAATGGACGGTTTAGGCTGATCCTTCTATTTTTAATTTTATGAAAGTTCCAAGCGTGTCTTTTAACATTTTCTTTTTGGGTTTATTTAGGTCAATTTCCATGACAAATTTTAGGCCTAAATATGGATTAATACCCTGAACTTTTAATGTTTTTCCACTTTGGGGATTGTCTTTTCAATTTTTTCAATTAGGGGATTAAACTATTAATTTTTCCCACATTGAGGATTGTCTTCTCAATTTTTTCAATTAGGGGATTAAACTTTTAATTTTTTTCCACTTTGGGGATTGTCTTCTCAATTTTTTCCATTAGAGGATTAAATTTTTAACATTTAACATTTATTCAATTAATTTTTTATACCAAAAAGGATAAATATAAGACCATTATTAATTTTAATTTAAAAAATTATAATTAAATTTACTTTAAGAAATAAAATTTACCAAAAAATTAAATTTAAAAAATTAATAATTTACCAAAAAGGGTAAAATTATCATTAAATTTACTTTAAAAAATTAATAATGGTTTTATATTAAAATTATAATAATAATAATTTACTTTAAAATTAATAATGGTCCTATATTTACCTTTTTGGTACAAAAAATTAATTGAATAAATGTTAAAATGAGACTTAATATTATACATAAGTATTTTTTTAGTCACGTGTCGCTGTTATGTCATCAATTTTCTGACGTGACACTATCAATTAGACGTAATCATAAAAAATTAAAAGTTTAATCCCCTAATGGAAAAAATTGAGAAGACAATCCTTAAAGTGGAAAAAAATTAAAATTTTAATCCCCTAATTGAAAAAATTGAGAAGACAATCCCCAAAGTAGAAAAAAAATTAAAAGTTTAATCCCCTAATTGAAAAAATTGAGAAGACAATCCCCAGAGTGAAAAAACATTAAAAGTTCAGGGTATTAATTCATATTTAGGCCCAAATTTTATGATTAGTTTGCATCATTTTACAAGCTAATAGTGCCTTTATGTTTTTGTTTTGTTTTTTAAATAAAATACTCTCTCTGTCCCTTAATATATATCGTTTTAGAATTGTGCACAAGTATTAAGAAAATAATTGTATAGCTTTAAATATAATGTCAATTGCCTATATTGTCCTTGTATTGAAAAAAAGGTGTTATTTATTGGACAGAAATAGTGAAAAAACCAAAGTTATATTTAATACTTGAGATAATATTGAAAACTAAGCAAAAAAATAAATCAAACGACAAATATTAAGAGACAAAAACACTTCTCTAAAACGACATTTAAAAAGAGACGAAGGAGGTATTGTATTCTCTTTTTTAGTATTACTTAGAAAATTGCTCCCGAACAACGTCACTACTGTTTAGGAAAGATTATCATTTCACAAAAAACTCCTCCATCTGTTCCACATAAAAGTCTTATTTTCCATTTTTTTATTTCACAAAAAAATAGTTCAATTTTTAATGACAGTAAAATAAAATAACCCAATATCCTAAAGTTTGATATCATGATTTCATTACATTTGACAATAACTAAATTAAAAACTTCCATATTTAGCGATATACATGAAACAAACTTGTATACTTTTTTTTTTTGTTTGACATACTTAATATTCACAAATTTTGTAAATAAGACTCTTTTTGTGAAAGGGATGAAATTGACACGGTCCAACTTGGAGTCCAAGTAGGAAAAGGAAGGAAATCCAAGTCCAGGATGGGTTGTTACTGTTTTGAACATAACTTTTGATCCGTTTGAAGTTACGAGACTCATAATATATCAAATCGAAGCTTGTGACAATCCTTACAAGATTTATCGCCTTTGGCCATGACGGACATCGTTTGAGGCCCAAAAAAGGCCTGGAAACAGGCGTTTTGGCCTTCCGAAGTTTTTTCAATTTTGGGTTTATTTGAATATTTTCGTAATTTTGTTGTTCCTGGCATAATTAGGATTTTCAGTTTATTGTTTAGTATTTAAAGGATGTTTTCATGTGTTTTAGGGACTCTTATTATTATTCTGATTCATAAACATTGTGGCTACTTTAGTCAATTTTATTCAACTTTATGAATTACTCTAATTACAAAGTTACATAGATCCAATTTCTGTAATTGTTTCTATTCCCTTTCCCGTCTTCCGCTGTGTCAAAATATTATAATTCTTCTATTTTCCATTATCAGGGAAATTTTCTAATCATAAGCTCTCATATGTACTTAGGATCCATTTTTCTACCATTATTAGTACAATAAATAATGTTGTGCTCATGTCAAAATGCAACATATAAGCCTCTGTGTGTGTGTGTATATATATATATAAATCAAACCAGCAGGGAACCAATGCAGCTCACTTTATGTATCAAAACATAAACACAAAACTCTTCGTCTAACATATGTTAGAAAAAGTTGGCCATCATGAACAATATCCAAAACAAGACAAAAAAATTTCACCCTCCAAGTACTTGGCTAGTTAGCTACCATGAAAACATCACTCACTATAAGCAATAATTTCTATATGCCTACAATTGTGTGTAGCTTCTCCTAGCTAACTTCAAGCATCTTATAACTGATAAATTTGACTCAAAGGGGGAACAAAAAATGAAAAATTGAACCTAATGGCGTAGTTCCATGTCGTTGAAAGAATGGAGGTCAAATTAGCATCAAGCAAATTGTGTCGGCTCACTGTCAGCTCATAAAATGTTACAGCCCCCTCGGTCCCTGTCCAAATCAGATTATTTGCATGTGATTTTAACATACATTAACATAAAAACATGGAGAGTTACTAACTTACTATGCTAGTTAGATGTTTACTTACTTTTTTAAGTCTTCATAACGGCTTAATGCTTCCTCAAATTTAAGCCACAGAGGACCTGTCTCCTGAAAATTTACGTTCTGTGGCCCACCAAGATAAGCCTGAACAATAAACTGTGGAGTCCTTTCCCTGATTATGGCACCAAATGAGTAAGAATAATCCTGTTCCGAAAACATTCTAAAAATATTTTAGTAAAATCACATGGCGGAAAACAACACCTACCTTCCTTCATAATTTTCTAACCAAGCCAAATAGGCTGCACCATAGTACATGGAAACAAAAGGCTTGGTAAGATCCTCGACAGACTCCACTACGTATGCCTTGTAACCCACATCCCTGGACATCAAATTCAAATATTCCATAAATGAATTTTTGGTTTAGGTTTCTCCATTCCCATAAATGTAGCCGGAATAACTAGAAAGTAGAAACTATTGACATGAGCTCCCCCAGGAAGTTGAGTAACATAACGATTTACTCCATATTTAGTATTATTTGTTTTCACAGTAAAAAAAATTTCATTCTAATTGATAGCCTTGACTTGCTTGTAGAACCATTTAGCTGTGGGGTAGTCGATTCCCATTAGTCCAGTGTGCTGTCCAATCCCATTCAGGTAACGCATGCTAATGATCTCGGCAATAGCACACAAAACTGACTGTGGAAGGGGGAGGAGAGTAAAGAAAACAAAGATAAACAGAAGAGTTACAAAGGGTATTAGCAGTTGGTTGGTAATGAAATTAAAAATATGAAAGAACATAATGAATAGTAAAATGCTAAAAGAATTTTCCCAAAGGCAGAGTAACATATATTACTAGGTGGACTAAGATTTGAAATCTCCTTTGTGCTCTATAATTAAGGTCATTGGTTTAAACATTAAAGATCATATATAAATGGCACCTTCGGCCACCAAGTTTCTTTCAACCAATACAGGCATTGAATTCCCACCTCCTAGATCTGCCATTAACATTTACCGACTTATGCATAGGGTATTATCAATGTGCTGTATGAATCAGTAATGAAATATTTATAGCACCAGCTAATTTTATCAAGGCTACACTACTGCTGCAGTGCTGCTACTACATATATTGCAATATTGTCCTCCTTTTAGTTGGTCGGGGAGGAAAGAACTGGGAAAACGTAGATGGGTGATGAATAAAATAAAGCAAAATAAAATAAATCCTCCATCAGAAGTGAGAGTAAGGTAAAATAATATGTTATGCTAAGCCTTTCAACTGTAAAAACTATTTAAGAAGAATATGGTAAACAGTCTCTGTTATGGATCCGCCAACAAATCCATGCAAGGCAAAATAAAATCTATCATTGGTAAAGAAGGCAATGCCTTTAGAATCTCATCACATACAATAAAGCAAGGGGAAATACCATAGTGAAATCATATAAGGAAAAGGGACTATATATACAATGAAATCACAAAATTAAAGGCAAAGGGAAAGGATTTTGCGAGAACAAACAACAATGGAATTAGGGTCCTTCAACAAATGGGAAAAAGCTGAATGTGCAGGACTTTCCTTTATCATATGATAGATCAAGAAATCCAATATATTACAAGGCAGGATTTAGGGCATTTTATAACTGACATGGAGCTGATGCAGCCACTCTTACTGTTGGATGCGTCAAGAATTCTTGTGGAGCTTTGGAATAACCAAAAGTGAACAACTCCAAATTGTTTTATGTTGGAAATAATAATGGAGAATATTTTTCTTCACTTTATTCCAATATTCCTCCACCTTTTCCCTATATTCTTCCTTATGTTTTATTCCATGTTTCCCACTCCATGTTTTCTTCCTTGTATTAGCTAGCATGTTTCCTTATATTAAGGAACATGTTTTGTCTTCATTATTTCTTCCAATTGTATAAGTAGGTAACCTTGTAAGCTTTCTAAGTAATCAAAATATATGAAATGTAAGTTCAAGTGTCTCTTTCTAACATGGTATCAGAGCTGATCTTTTTTTCCGGCGAACTTTTCCGGCGAGTTTTCCGACGAAAGTCAACAGTGCAGCTTTCTGAAGCTTACCCGCAGTTCCTAAAAAAAAAAAAAAATGGGTGAAAAATCAGAAACTTCAGAAGCTACTCCAGTGATGTTTTTTCAACAAGAAATCCCTTCTGCAATTGGGGTAAAACTCAATGGCACCAGTTACCGTCTTTGGTCCAAAGTTCTTGAGATGCATATTGCTGCCCGTGAAAAATATGGCTACATCTCTGGAACGAAGAGTGCACCCAAGGATTCAGATCCTACGCATGAAAAGTGGAGGGTTGAAAATGCACTAGTAAAATCATGGCTCATCAATTCTATGGTCCCTGCCCTCATGATGAACTTTATTCATTGTGAGACTGCTAAAGATGTTTGGGATACTGTAAAGAAAACGTATCATGATGCTTCTGATGCTTCCCAGGTTTATGAGTTGATGAAGAAATCCTTCCAAATGCGTCAAGATGGCCGACCAGTGACCATCTATTTCACAGAACTCAACTCCACCTTTATGGAGCTTGACTTTCGTCGTCCTAATGACATGGCAAATCCATTAGACTTTGCCAAATTGAAGAAGCGTATCTCTGAAGAACGCGTCTATACATTTCTTGCTGGACTGGATCATAATCTTGATCAAGTATGTGGACGTATACTGGCCACATCACCTCTTCCTGATATTGATGAAGCTTTTTCTATAGTTCGTAGAGAAGCACAACGCCAGGTCACCATGGCTGTCGAAACAACTTCAGAAGCTTCAGCCTTGGCAGTTAAAAGAGCTCACCATTGGCCAACGACTTCTTCAACATCGTTAGAGAAAAAGTGTTCTCATTGCGATCGTAAAGGTCATGAGAAAGAAACTTGTTGGAAGATTATAGGCTATCCAGAATGGTACAAGTTGAAACAGGCTGAACGCGAGGGAAAAAAATCCTCCCAGGCTAACTCAGCGTCTACTAAAACACCACAACCATCCCAAGTTTATTACAGTAAAGAATCGTCTCACGAAGATGACGATTGGTGCTGGTAAGGAGATGGAGGTCTTTACAAGTATTGTCCAAACTGCCGGAATTGCTATTCATAGACGGAGTTACTGGTCACTACCAGAATTGCTATTCATAGACGGAGTACTGTTCACTGCCGGAATTGCTATTCATAGACGGAGTACTGTTAACTGCCGGAATTGCTATTCACAAACGGAGTTTTGTCCACTTGCCGATCGTTTTCCAAGCTGAGAAATAAGAGATTTCTATTTATCAGCTTGAGGGGGAGTGTTGGAAATAATAATGGAGAATATTTTTCTTCACTTTATTCCAATATTCCTCCACCTTTTCCCTATATTCTTCCTTATGTTTTATTCCATGTTTCCCCCTCCATGTTTTCTTCCTTGTATTAGCTAGCATGTTTCCTTATATTAAGGAACATGTTTTGTCTTCATTATTTCTTCCAATTGTATAAGTAGGTAACCTTGTAAGCTTTCTAAGTAATCAAAATATATGAAATGTAAGTTGAGTGTCTTCATTTCAACATTTTACTTTCTCTTCTAACATAGTCCATATAGAAATGAAATATCCACAAAGTAATATCTTATTTACAAGGTATAACTCCTAATTGGCAAACTTCATACTTACAGGCTGTACCCTTTTTGTGCTGAAGTGTTTTGAAAGAATAATCTCCGCAACCCCCTGCAGGTAGAAGCCAATAGTAGTGATTTTTTATATGTTTGATTATCATATATACTCTTTGTTGGTAAGAAAACTAGTTGAATGGCAGATATATGTACTATATGGGTATTAAAGACATTAAGTCAATAATAATCCGTTCTTAAATTTTTGTATCAAAACTTTTATTGAAGCACGGAAGTGTTCTACGAAAAACAGCAATGAAAAAGAAGAAAAAAACAATAAAAAGGAATGTAAATAATCAATATCAATAACAGCAGAGAGGAAGCACTCAACGGATCCATTAAACAAGAACAGACACAACACTGTAAGAGTTGTCAATTCATGCTTAATTAATCTTACCCTTAGTTCATCCCGAGAAAGATAGGGCCTAAGATTTGTATCATGAGAAATTCGTACATTTCCACGTTTTTCTCCACATTTCTTCCACTCCTTATTTACATTTGGGATATTCCACATCTCCTCCATGTCTTCTGAAGAAGTCCTGGAGTCCCATGTTATACTGGCATGACCTGCTCAATCACGTAAAGATTAAGTAGTCATCCTCGATACATCAATACTACATAGTATTGTAAGAGGAGATACTAATTTCCCAATCAACATAGAGATATTTGATAAGATGTTTATTGTTTATTTTCTTTTTGTAAACTGAAAATAGAAAAATGTAACAAGGAGAATGCTTTAGCAAGAACAGCTATGTTATTGACAATTAATCATTATGATTATATTTCTAATAGTTTACTGTGTAAGATATCCAAAACATACTTGATTAGTGTATCAGCCATTAATAATCAGGTGCAAGGCCTTGCAAATTGTTTTTCTTTTCTTCATGCAAGGTAGGTGAAACGACGTAATTTTGACTCTTCACTTAATAATCCTACTGTACAGATTCAAAGAGCATGTAAGAATATAAGCGAATGTTTAAACTACATGCTCTCATATTTTTACAATGCTCCTTGCATTTGAACCGTTGGATTGTTTAGTGAAGACTCAAAATTACATTGTTTAACCTACCTTACATGAAAAAAACTTGTAAAGCCTTGCACCTCCATTATTCTCTTTATATATAAAACAAATTTTTAGGCTCTCAGTGCGATAACAATCTAGATAGATATTCCTCCTAAATGAACTAACAGTTGTAGAATTAGTTGGCAACTGAAGTTCAAACTAGGCTTCTCTTTGTTCTTCTATTTTTCTTATTGGGCAAGATCAATATATTAACTTGGAAGAATGAAGAATTGCATGATGAGATTGCAGAATGCTCAATAAGCAGTGACAGCCATCAAATTGTTCACACACTGCTACCAAAATATATTATTTCAAACACTTGAATATTTCTTATCCATTTATAGCAGCTACACAGATGCAATGATGAAACCTCAAATAGCTCAAGAAAGGGGTACCTTTCGTATGTGAAGCCGGAATAGCAGAAGCAGGACCAGCCGGCATGGGACCAACATCAAAAACTTTTCTGCACGATAGTATATGAGTAAAAACTATTTGTCAATTCTCATAAATAATCTTTCACCTAAAATGGAAGTTACTATCAAAATATTTAAGGATGAGACCATTCTCAACAAATTTGTAGTCTGCAACAATGCAATTTCACTAATCGGTCTATTGAGACGCCATATTCTTCACATGACAGACACAATAATATACGTCCACCTCTATATGATCTAGAATGCAAGAGGATAACTTGTGAACTGTGTCAAATAGCTCAGTTTAGTCGACACTTCATCATATTTAAGCTATATGTATCAACTATCCACATCCATTTCATGTTTAGCTATGTAAATACATGTTGTCCAGGGTGAAGCAAATGCACTAGATAACACAACTCTTGAAACAGCTAG
The DNA here is from genome assembly GCA_034770075.1 of Aralia elata. Lineage (NCBI taxonomy): Eukaryota > Viridiplantae > Streptophyta > Magnoliopsida > Apiales > Araliaceae > Aralia > Aralia elata. Next base: position 7,708,048 of record CM068385.1, on the reverse strand, counting down.
GCTTTATATATAGTGGAAAGACATCATGGAGTGTAAGCAACAACCTGGATGGAAGACTTTCCTTGACAGAAAGATATCGTCTCCAGAATTGTAAAGTTGATTTATGAGTCGCCTTCTTTATACCACCTTTATAAGCCCTGACCATGAATTCTTCACTTCTTTCTCTGTATATTAAAGTTTGTTGTTAGAGTTCAGCATCAACAGCATTCAAGTTGATGTTGTGGCCCACAAAAGAAACTAGTATATGTGAAAATTGGAACCAAAAAACAAATATTTCTATTTGTTTCAACATACTTTTGGTCATACGTTGATAACCACTTGAGATATCCAGCAGCAAGATATATATTTACAAAAGGCTTGTATAGCATCTTTGAATCTTCCTGATCTTGATATGTACTGTACCCCAATTCTCTGCAAAGTCCATTCACCACCACCCGAAAAAAATAAGAAATAAAAAGAGAATGAATGCTGCCATGACCAAATTCATACCATATGATCAAAAGAAAAGATTTAGTTAGTACCTGACCAGCCACTCTGCAGTTTTTGGTAGAAGTTGCATGATACCAATTGTAGTTTCTTTCTTCTTTTTGTTATACAGCGTACAGAGGGGCTGTCTGTTACTTCCAAGTTCAGCAATAGCACATAGCATATCCTGAGAACATGGAAAGGATGCCAAAATTTTCAAACTCAATGTAACTTCCAGCTTTTGCTACTCATTAGTCATTAATAAGTTGTTGCTCACTTGCTCAGTACACATTGATAAATAGTTGATACAAGGGGTAATTTTGCCTGAAAAAATTCCCCCAGATGACCAGTGGGTGGTAATTTTACTAGGCATGCTGATTATTGGTAATATAAGATTACCAAGTGTACCAAACATAGTTTATGAGAACGACCGACTCATATTATTAGTCATCTGATATTACAACCTAAGATGACCTGTATCAAATGCCGTCCCTAAAATCATTTCCCCTAATTCACACCCCAAAGGGTGGGGTGCGATACCCTTTCCTATCAAGAACCATAAAGCACATATAATATACATCATCATACACTGCCATGACATAATTTCTCTGATATCCAAGTGGAGAGTGGCGCATAGTCCAATTATACAAGAACATACCGAATCTATTTGTGAAGCAAAATGCCTGCGAACAATTATCCCAGCTACAGCCTGAAACGTGAGCATGATATGCAAGTTATACCAAGTAATATATTCGTAAGTAGATGTTGACGCCAAATCACAAATAATTCAAACCCAAACTTCAGAATACTACTACACAGCTTTTACTCACTTTTACCTTATTAAATAATCAAAACCTCATAAAAGATATAAAATCTCAGAAATTAAAATTTTCTATTGAATCCAATGAACAAAGGTTAGACAGTGATTCAATGCGACAACTTACAAACACTTCTCTGCATCCTTGATTTCTGTTTTTTTTAACAGAATTATTATAATTTAATATAGGAAAACTCCATGCCCGTAAAAGTCCAAGGATGCTTTGCAGATAGATTGTGATTGCATCATCATATAAGCTCTACCTTCATTTCAGTTTGTGTAAGATAAGGTTGACCATCAGGATCGCGTGAGAGGTGAACTTTCGATTCTTTAGTCTCTCCAGCATTAATCCATTCGGTTCTCACCTCAGGATCCATCCACATTAAATCCAGGTCCTGGGGATCAACACAATCATCCCAGTATCTGAAGCTGACAGCCATCCTTGTAAGCTTACTGGATGTTTATGGCATCTAACTGCAGAAGAAAGGCAGAATTTATAACAAGTGTACATGTAATAATATTAAGAAACATAGCATATCTTTTCATGCTAGACACTTGCAATAGAACCTAGCTACATTTCGTTCAGAAAGGAAAGTCGAAAGGTTCTTGTTAAATGCATAAGAGATTCGCTAGGAAACTCAAGTATTAAATGTATGTACATATAGGACATAAAACACGGTTTGTTTGTTTTTTTTGCTTAGAGGAGTTCCTGGCCTTGCGACCAATCAGTCTCCTCTCCCCGAACAAGGCTTTCGAAACAGGCCTAAACCTCCAGTCCGTAGTAGCCCCTATAGTGCTTCGAGTGGGAGTCGAACTCAAAACCTCCGGGCGGGTTTATGGCTGATCTCAAGTTCTTCCTTGAACTACTGAGGCAACTGACGGGGTTAATAAAACACGGTTTCATATCTTTCACCAATTTAATCTAACAATATGAGCTATTTAAAAGAATCATAATCCGCGCAAAGCTAAGAACAAACAAAATAAATAAAACAACTGATTGACTAACAATATATATATATATATATATGTATATATATATGCGGTAACTAATAATTTTATAATCAACAATATCATGGTTTTTATAGCAAGTATCTGGTAACACTTAATTGTGCAAAGAAAAAGGCCCACATACAAAGCCCACTAGCAAATGTTAGTACACATGTATAATAAAGGTACAAGGTGAAGCACACAAGCTTATGCTAACAAGCAATGAGTTCAACACCAGGCCAATTTTGAAATTTTATGTGAAGATCAACATAGTAAAACTTCATTACCTCAACTTTTCTTATCAACTTTTCTATGGGATAGTTGGTATACAGAAGGATGGTATTAGATTATCAGAAAAATAATCAATCCAGCATATTAGACAAACCAAGTGGGAAGATAAAAAATTGAAGGAGATAAACTGCAATGTTGATAAAAAATAAAAAATAAAAAATTAAAGAAGAAGAAGAAGACTCCCGTTAGGTTTTATCGCATTATAATCTTCACGATGAGATGAAGTCCCAATATTGAAGACAAAAAAAGTGCTAACATGTTATGCATATATAGTTGAATTATGATACAAATTATTAGCACTCAAGTTGAAGAAGGCCAATAGTTCGAAAAATAAGTTATTAGTTTAATAGTGATGACATAATAATCATACGATGAAAACTTGAGATGTCACGTCTATTTTATACTACTATATCAAACAAAAAGAGAAAAAAAAAAAGAGGACTCTTTTGGAACAAATTTTTTTTTATTTTTTATTTTTACAAATGTAACTTTTTTTGTGGAAATACAAAGAAAAAGGAAGGCAATGCAACTAAGACTTAAGAGATAGACTGAAACAGATCTCCTAAATTATTATTATTATATAATTTAGCATATCAGCAACACATATAATGCTGCAATTCAAGATTACCATGGGAGGGATGCATATAATAGAAATTAAGAGAACCAATAAGTTTCCTTAACAACATTCCAAATCACAATAATAAATAAACTTCATGATAAATAGCAATGTATTTGCCTGTGTACATCATATGTAAGAGTCATGTGTATAGATACATGTATATCAACATAATTATATAAATGGAGAGAGAATTAAGTACCAGAATGAGAAAGACAAAAGCAGGTGGAATTGATATTCCCCTGAATTAATGTATATGTTTGTGAGAATTAAGACAAACAGGGGAATTCAGAGGGAGGAGGAAATATTTTCCTCCTCTCTCTGGAAAATTGGAAGGGAATTTGGGCTGTTAAGGGAATTTGTATGTTTGTGAGAAATAAGGAAGAGAGGGTAATTTGTATGGAAGGGAATGGAATGAATGTATAGGTCTCAAATTTTGCAGGAGGAGAGTTTGTTATCAAATTTGTTGTCAGTTGGGTTTCCTTCCATTTTTTGCCTATTTTTGGAAAGGTCATGTGAGGTACTTCTGTTTCCTTCCCATATGTTGTTCTTTTTTTCTTTTCTGTTTTTTTTTTATTATTATTATTTATTTATTATAAAATCTGGCACTTTGAAATATGATTATTATAATTTTTTGTTTCAAAATATAAGATTAACAGTGTATTTGTATTTCGCCCTATTTCCCGGTTTTCCCCTGGGCTTCCTGTGTTTGTGAATTTGGGAAGAGAACAAAAAGAAAAGAATTTAAATTTTTTGAGAGAATAGAGTGAAAGAAAGGGAACTTATTTTCTTTACTTGTATTTGTGAGTTTTGGGTGGAAATTTTAACTTAAAATAGTATATTATTATTTTACCCTTATGAAATTACATTTTAGAAATTATTATAAGGGTAGTTTTGGTATTTTAGTTTGGAAGATAGTGTTTAGCAAATTTCCTTCCAACTTTGGAAGGAAATTTTTGGGAGAAAATTTTTAAAAAATTTCCTTCCTTCTGTTTTTTGTCCTCTAAAAACTCACAACTAAGAGGTTTTTATTCTCCTCTCTAAATTTCATTTCTTCTCTTTTCTATTCTCTTTATTTTAAAACTCACAAACACACTGTCAAAATCGAAAAGTAAGTAAATTATATAATTTATCATCTCTAATTTACACGTTTTATGTTTCAGCACTCATAATTATAAAATCCTCATTTATTTATTATGATTTAAAAAGAGTTACAATTTTTCCCATCAACTTCAAGGTGATTGAAGTTCAACTTATATCATGTCGAGATATTACCGAAGAAAAAATTACAAAAATTGATTCAATTTATCGTAATAGATAGTTAACATGTTGGTAAGTAATATTTCGAAGGGAATTGTTATTTCTACAAGTAAAAAATGATATTTTCACAATATTTCTTTCACATAAATGTAAGACTCATTTACTATTTATGTGAAAGAAATTTTGTGAAACTATCATTTTTACTTGTAAAAATATTAATTTCCTATTTTGATAATCGGCACAGTGAATTGAACCCAATGAATGGGGAACCACCCTTATGCCCGATCTGATTTGGATCAATTAAATTAGTATCGTCAAAAAATTAATTGAATTGATTGAGCAGGAATGTTGGTTTAACTAATAAAACTACTCATATACACATAAACTATCTTGTAAATATTTTACAATACTATATATTTTTTTGGTTTTTAATAAAGATTAAACACTTTTTGTTATTCTAGACCAAAAAATTATTATATGCAAGTTTGGCAATAGGGCGATGCTATAAAATCTTATTAATTAATAATATTTTTTTGTATTGATGGCATCACCGTTTCAATAATGTTCAATCACTGGGAACTTATTCATCCGATAATTATTTTAGTTTGATGATTGATTCGAATCAAAAAATATTGTCAATAAGAGAGTGGATGACCAGTATGCAAAGTACTAAAATATCATTTTTTGCTTAAGTTAAGCATAGAACCACCATCTCATTTAATTTTCAATATTATATTTTATTTTATTTTTCGTAAAATATACTGACACCCCCTATAGATAATCATAATAACACTCACCGTCTCTCTAATTTTTCAAGTAATACATCTTTAGTCTACAATATGAAACTAAGAATTCAAATAATAATTTTTGTTGTTAAACACCTAAAACTAAACTATAAACCTACTCAATCACTCTAATTAGAACAACTCCATTAATAATTCAATTTAAATTTCTTAATATTTGTATCACTTATTCAAAAATATGTGTTAATTAAACTAATTTTTTTTTTTATAAATTACTAACAATTTGAATGAGATAATCTTAATTATAAATAAAACTATAATTAATATATATATATATATATATATTATATTCATGAATTAAAATTTGATAGCATACAAGGATAAATATGTAACTTTATCTATTTAGTCAACTCTAAAAACGTGTAAAAGTACTAACTGTTACTTAAAAAACTAGAGGGAAGGTGAATGTTGTTATGGTTGTCCAGAGAGAGTGAAACTGTATTTTACTCTATATTTTTTTTATTCTTTAATTAAGTAATAATTACTAATGTAATATCCTAATCCCACTTCGATTAATGTGGAATATTTAAATATATATATAAGAATTCAATCTACTATCACTAATATCTTTAATCATAATTTTTTGAATGAAACTGTGATGGGACTCCGGATTTAACCCGAATTATTACTTATAATATCAAAGTTGGTTATCGGAGGTGGGGACACTTACTAATTTACAACTGCACCGAATAAAGTTGTTCCAAATAAGTTGCAACTTACCACGCTTATACGCTTCCCTTCCTGACTTCCAGAAAGCGCACCTTTCCTTTTTGGACCACCACATGCTTGATGTTGTTCCCAGTTTAGTTATTTTTTGTTTTTCCTTTTTTCTTTTTTGTTTTTCTCTACTAAAAAAAATTAAAAAATTGGTGATTTATAAGAGGGCCTAAAGCTTAGTTGCTTTCGCACCTCCTCCTTTCCTTACTTTAGAATAGACCGTCGGTCAGTTTTCATCATCTTTGATCCAAACGCCCAATATATGTGTATATATTTACATGGACTCTACTCTACAGTTAATTACCCAAGCCACCCCACTAATAACGTTTTGAACATTTTTATTTTTGTAATCATTTTTACACACACATTTATAATTAATGTGCAAAAGATCTTCCAAGATAATATCGGTTATTAACATAATGTTACACAAATTTTTCTCTCAAAATTTTAAAGAACTCTTTCTCCTACTTGAAGATAACAGAACATTCATAAATTTGTCATCATAATTTCATTATTTACTATTATTAAATTAAGAACTTAGTATTTTTAAGAATATACATGAATAATTTTGTTTTATTATACTTCAATTAATATAGGTTGGCCATTTTCCGTATTATTTGATTTTAATTTATCAGTATTTTTAAGAATATACATGAATAATTTCATGTTTTTTTGTCATAACTTTTGATATTCCCAAAAGTCAACTCAAAAGTTAAAAATTATATTTTTTTCACAAAATTTTAGTACACAAGACAATGTATCATTTGTCACTAAGAATTGAGTATAGATAAAAAAATAAAATAAAGAAAAAAAAACTTTTGAGCTATCAAATCACCAAATTTGGACGACTAAGTTGACTCGAAATTAATTAAAATATCATTTAAAAGTATTATATATAAAATTTATCTGATAAGTCATTATTAGCTTACCCGTACTTTGTACGAATTATTAAGTTTGTGTCGATAATTAATTATGATTGATTTCTTTTGTCAATAATATAAATTTGTAATAACCATTTGTTTTTTATATATTTCATTTAATCATATTTATGATTTAATGGTAAAACACAAAAAAGAATAAATATAACGACAAGGAACCGACGGGGAACGGGACAGAAAAGTAAAAAAGCAAAAAAGGCCTGATTCGGTCTGACGTGGCTTTCAAGGGCGTTGCCAGCTCAGCTCTGCAACAAACTTCTAATATATTTTTTAAGAATCTCCGCTCATGTGACGCTTATAAAAACTCGACTCATTTGGCTTCTCCTTCCTCTCAAAAGGCTCAATACTAGTTCATCTAGGGTTTTGCCGTTGACATTTTTGTCGGGAAATTCGATAGCCCAATTTGAAAGAGAAGAGCTCCTATTTTTGGAAAAATGGCGACCTCTTCTCTCCTCAGATCTGCAATTTCACCGGCCAATGTCTCGGCCTCCGATCGATCAAAGGTAACGTCACTTTCCCTGAAAATTTATAGCCCGAACTTAAAATTTTACTTTTACTTCTTTGTTGGATACTCAGAATGCGTCTATATATCATTTTATTACCAACTTTTGTAAGAGTTGTTGTTTTGACTTTTTTGATTATTGCTTTTAGTTTCTTTAGCTTATTTGATTTTGATAAGCAGTTTGGTTAGCTTATACTTCAGTGGAAATGTAATATCAGTTGAACGCATTAAACTTAGTGGAACTGTAATTGGGCGTGAGTGATTTCCGTATTTGTGAATTTAAAGTATTGCGAACATAGTTTTTAACTCCTTTGTTCTAAAATTTGAGGTACATGTGAAATCCTAAAATTCAAAATCTACCAACAATTATAAATTATTGTCAACTAACTGAAAACTACCAGTATAGTTGTTTCTTTCAAAAGTCAAGTGAATTCATATTAGTTTTTAATTTTAAGATTTTGCATATTGACTTCAAAATGTCAAAATCATCTATAATTTTGGACCACAGGGATAGTTGTTTTTCAAAAACAGTATTTAATTTTTTTCGTGTTGTTTTTTTATTATCAACTATTTTCTTCTCTTTGCTCTGTTTTTTCTTAAATACAACTGACGCTTCTGTTTTATTTGTTGAATTAAAATGTATAAGGAATTGGCGTTTCTGCTTGTTTATTCCTCTGTGTGTGTGTATGTGTGTGTGTGATAGTCTCATGCATGCATAGCTATTTTTAGCTGATTTAAGCTTGAATGATGTATTCTTATATGTTTCTTCAGGTGTCATTGGTTAGTTTAAATCGTAATTCAGTGACGTTTCAGTCGAGCATCTTTGGTGCTGTTGTTCCTGGGGATTCATTGTCCTTACAGTTGAGTAATTTGTTACTTATTATGTTAATTTTGTAATCTATTATTGTATTTAACTTTTGTAATTTCTTATTTCTCTCCAAACAATGCAGAAAATGTAGTTCCCGTAGTATCCAGCCAATCCAAGCTACGGCCACAGAATTGCCTCGTACGATTCAGAGTAAGAGCTATAGATTCACATCAAAGTCTTGATCCATTTTGAATTGGGTAATAGAGAACTTCTTCTTCTGACTATCTCAACCTAATTTGCTTTGCTTAGAATCAAAAAGTGGCGGGAAGACAAAGATTGGAATCAATGGTATGTTATATCAATATTTGTGCCGTGTCACATTTGTTCTTTGATATATGTCAGTTTCTTTTCTGCTGTGACCCCTGATACTTGAAGGCTTCTACAGTCTAGGGTTTGCAGCTTGAAGTATCACTAAATGTGATAAAATTCTTATATCTGAAAAGGGAAAATAATGATGTCATCATGTACAATAATATTACACAAAGAAAAATCCAACAAGTATATATCTGAGATGCCTAAATGTTGCAGGTTTTGGACGAATTGGAAGGTTGGTTTTACGAGTAGCGACTTTTAGAGATGATATTGATGTAGTAGCAGTGAATGATCCTTTTGTGGATGCTAAGTACATGGTAAGAGAGGGTCATTTGCTAGCATCATTTCTTTTATTTTTTATGACTGTAGATGATAGAGCTGTAATGAAGTGCTGGTAGGGTTGTTAGATGAACTCATTGCTATGTGGACAGTACAAGTTTTGCTGTCTAAAATCTTGAGTCAAAGCTCATTTAATTGAGGTATTGTGAAATCGAGCCTGAATATTGAGCTACATTTCAAAGTTAATCTTGCTTAGACTGACAAAACGGTGTGGGGTCATAGGATTTTGAGGATATTTGGAACCTTTCATGTTGAACTCTAAATTTAAAAGTAAAAAGCTAGAGTAAAAAGAAAACCTTTAATTTGTATTTTGTTTGAACCCAACATTTCTTGATAGTTCTCTCATTCTTAGTCACCAATTAAATTTTGAGTACTTATTTTTTAGTGCTATGACAAAGGACTCAAATCAATTGTATTTGAAGAACATTTATGATGGGCATTGCTTATTCTACAGGCTTACATGTTTAAATATGATTCTACTCATGGAGTATACACTGGAACCATCAAGGTCTTGGATGAGTCCACTTTAGAAATTAACGGGAAGAAGATTAAGGTTACTAGCAAAAGGTATATCACACTTATCGAGTGGCAACTAGAATAGTTACCAGCCAACTAATTTGTATACAAGTCAGATGTAATATTCAGATCCTCTGTTTTTTTTGGGCTTGAACCATTGAATCCCCCATTTATTTAATCTCTATTAGGAACCCGGCGGAGATTCCATGGGGTGATTATGGGGCAGACTATGTTGTTGAATCTTCTGGGGTTTTCACAACCATTGATAAGGCTTCAGAACACAAGAAAGTTAGTACAGGCTCTCTCTCTCTTTCTCTCTCTCTCTCGTTCTCCCTCCCTCCCTCTGGCACTTCAAGCTGAACCTTTGTTGGTTTTGATCTGCAGGGTGGTGCCAAGAAAATTGTAATCTCAGCACCATCAGCTGATGCACCTATGTTTGTTGTCGGAGTTAATGAGAAGACATACAAACCAAGCATGGATATTGTATCTAATGCAAGCTGTACTACTAATTGCCTTGCTCCCCTTGCCAAGGTTTGATTGCATCCTGGAAATGCTTATTGATATGTTTCTTAGAAACATGGGCTATATGTGGTGAGAGATACATGACCAAAAGATAATTAACATGACTTTAATTACTGATAAGCTCACCACAATACAATCCCCTCTAAAGCGGATAATTGAAAAAGAGAAGGGAATAAAAAAAAAAAGAAAAATGATATGAAGAGAAAATTGATGTGAAAATATTTCACTATTATCTCTTTTGCTTAAAGAAAGTGCCTAGCCTAATTATGTCTTATATTTATGATATTTTACTGTAGGTGGTTCATGAGGAGTTTGGCATTCTAGAGGGGTTAATGACTACTGTGCATGCAACCACAGGTATCTCTCTCTATCTTTCACAGGCGCGCCCGCACACTGAAAAAAATGTAATGCCCTCATAGTTATGCATTACTTTGATCTTACTTTTTTCATCTTGGATGTTCAGCTACACAAAAGACGGTGGATGGGCCTTCAATGAAAGATTGGCGTGGGGGCCGTGGTGCTGGGCAAAATATCATCCCAAGTTCAACTGGTGCTGCAAAGGTATGAGATGGTCTAAATTGAAAATAAACTTTCTACTTCTATTAGGTGTGATTCTATATATGGAACTGTAGGCTGTTGGAAAAGTGCTGCCAGAACTCAATGGAAAGCTCACTGGAATGGCTTTTCGTGTCCCAACACCTAATGTATCTGTTGTGGACTTAACTTGTCGACTTGAGAAGAGTGCTTCTTATGAAGATGTCAAAGCAGCCATAAAGTATGTCTTGCATTATTCTGCTTTGCTCTCTCTCTCTCTCTCTCTCTCTCTCTGTGTATTTGTCATCTGCACATGCATGCTTCTATACTCAACTTGAATTCTTCCTGGCAAACTTTACCTCATTTTATAATTACTAACCTTACAATTCCAATCGAAGGTATGCATCGGAAGGCCCACTAAATGGCATTCTTGGATACACTGATGAGGACGTTGTCTCTAATGATTTTGTCGGTGACTCGAGGTACCTCTCTCTCTCTCTCTATATATATATATGTATATGTATATTAAATACATTGTGTGTCTAAATTTCCATAATGGTTAGACAATTCTTGATAAAAATGGAGATGCTCACTAAATTATCTCCCAGGATCTTGTTTTTAAATTTAATAATTGGGCCAATGCTTGTAATGCCAGTTCAGTCTTCCATCTGGGTATCGAAATATTACTTAATGTGAATTGTAGACAATTATCACTTAGTTCTAAAACCATGCAATAATTGAGGAGCCCAGTCATTTGGCACCGGTTTATAGACCTAGTATTTCCTTCCATCGAGCTGTAGTGATGATTGGAGTTATGCAAACAGTAAGGAGGCCTATATCTTTTTATGTTACGTTGTTCACAAACCTGACAAGCTAGGCGAACTTTAATAGTTACCCAATGCAGATGAATTATTTGTCTTCATTTACTGGATTTGTTGTTTTTACAGCTAATTTTTTTATTTGTTTTTTTTCTTTTTTCTAGTAAGTGTTCTTATGATTACTTGTGTTGTTCACAATTTCTTTTGCACTATATTTCCAGGTCAAGCATATTTGACGCGCAAGCTGGGATGGGGTTGAGTGCCTCTTTCATGAAGTTTGTTTCCTGGTACGACAATGAGTGGGGTTACAGGTACAGCTTCTATCCTGAATCTCTGAAACTGTCAAACATGTATTTTTGGTACGCCATTGCTTAACATTATTTTACTCTTTTTTTCAGCAACCGAGTTCTTGACCTGATAGAGCATATGGCATTGGTAGCAGCTACCAAATAAATTTGATGGGAAGCAACTGATGCTGCAAATTTTTTGCATAAGCAACTAGTTTGTAAAAGCAGTAGTTACATATATAGTGGTCATTTTTGTGGTTAAATGACCTTTGTTGTCATCCTATAAGATTAGGTACTTTATGCTGAATTTCTAAATAAGAAATACTCTTAAGTATGAGTTTCTTTCGTATATGCCGATCAATTTGACGGAGTGATCCCATGTTCTTTTCGGCAGTGGGTTCTACTCTTCACCTTTCTGTTTTTAAATGCTTTAGTAAGTTAAAATAATGACATGTTGTGGAATGGGTGTACTATTATTGGCAAAATGATGTGTTGCAGTATCGTTTCAAAGGTCCTTGAAATATACTTGTATCGTTCTTACCTTGAAATATAGTTGTATCGTTCTTAGTAGTCTTCTCGGTGTTAAAACTTTGTGTTCCCTTGGCCAACCTTGTAGCCGCTGGTACCGAGGCATTGGCATTTGGCACTGGGCAATATCGTTGAATCCTCAATTACCAGCCCTACCCCTGGCTGTTCCCACCTTGCAGAGGTGGGGTTGGCCAGGGTGGTGGTTTGGAAATGTGTATATGGATTCCTCTTAACATGTTATAGGCAATGCAGAGGCTTTATGCATTGAGCTTTGAGGATGGGTATGTTTTCTTTTTTGGTTTGGGATGTAAAATGGCTAGATGACCTACCAGGATTAATGAATGTGCGCAGACTGAGTTGTGACATTTTCCTCTTCATTTTTTCCTGGACTATATCACAAATTGCATCCTATAGTTTAAGCTTAAAATCGATTTCCGTCCTTAGTTTTATTTTAGATCAAAAGTAGTATCAAAACAATTTGCACTCTTCACACTAAAGTTTAGGGTGCAAATTGTTTTGATATGGAGGATGCAAATTGTTAAAGGCTTTAAGCACTCAAAAGTTTAAAGTGCTTTCAATTGAAAATAAAGCTTGGAGTGGAAATCGAATTTGGTTCTAAACTATAGTCGTAGTTTGTTATTTGGTCTTTTTTCCTGCTCCTAAGTTCTTTGATACTGTTGTTGGTCAGTGCTTAGTCTTTCATATGGTTATCGCAACAATTGCTTTTGGTTTAAATGGCAGGTTCTTTATTTAATTACTTCTAATAGATGTTTAAATCTAACAATATGAAATGGGTAACCTTGTATGGACAAACTTTCTTTGTATATACCGTCTGTATGTAATTTTTTTAAAGTCAATTTGAGATAGTTTTAAATTCAGAATTGATATAACTTTAGATCAAAAAAATATTTCATACTGACTTTAACTTTGAAACATGACTGAAAGATTTTTTTTTTTTTTTATTCTACAAATATGTGCCTTCGTTTCTCCCGGAATAAATACAATATTAGTCAATGTAGCCATATGTATTATTATAGGCCTCAATTTTCTAAGAACATTTTGTTTTTATTAAGTAAGGTACAGTATACCGAATAGTAAATAATATAAAGGTAAGGTGGAGCAATTTAGTTTGAAAGGGACTGGGGGAGTTGGCCTGTCTCCATTTACTTGTTAGCTTTTGTTTATTAAATAATCCTAATAAATTATTTGATCTGTCTATCTGAAATCTGTATTGTATTCCCATTCATTCCCCCCACGCAACTACTACCAGTACCAGCCTTGATTGACCGCTAGTTAAGTTGACAATTGAAATTAAGATGAAATATTCAACCAGCAAGCCACGCATATTGGGTATTGTATTGGGTACCTGAATCTTCTTCTGATCATTGCCACCATCCAATAATATTATACTCTATCACCAAGTTACCCACCAGAATTTTCAATGATTTAGCCATTTTTCTCATATTACTGGCTGGCTGCTTACAAGTCTCGAGACTTTTCTTCCTAATAATGTTATGTGCAAGCACAAGATCATACCATTAAGCTTCAACCTTTAATTCCTCCGACCGATTAAATGGGTTGCATTTCATCGAAAATCTTGAAAAAATCATTGAGTTTCCGGGAAGATCTGAGCCACAGCCATAGGTCTAAGAGAAACAGGATAGCCGCCAGTGGCATACCGGATGATTTATTATTCACCTCTGGTAATGGTAATGGTACTAGTGGTGATCATAAGTTCCTTAGCAAAAAATCCCAAATCCCAAAATCAGCTCTTGCTCTTGAGCCAACAAATGTAGAAATGATTAATACATGGGAGCTTATGGCTGGTCTTGAAGAACAAGAAGTTGAAACAGCAAGCTCAAAAATAGTTGATGCTGACAAAATTAGGAGGCGCTCCAAAAGTTGTCATTGGTCACCGGAGGATGAAGGGTCTATAATTGATCATGTGTTTGATGTGGGAAAAAAGGGCGTTGGGCGCTCTAGAAGCTTTCACACAGTAGAGGAATATGACACGATGCTAGAGAGAATTCTATTGTCCAAGGCGCAAAAAAATGATGATGATGATGATGATGATGATGATGATTATGTTCAACTTAAACCTTGTGGAGCTTCTTCAACTATGAACTATCAGTACACACAGAATAAAAATGGAATTCAGTTGTTATCGAGGGGCAAAGATTTAGTAGAAGATAACGCCATGGTTTTTACTTCAGGACCTGATGATATCAAAGAAATGTTCCCAAGCAACACCATTACCATTACTATTGAGGAGTCGAGTAGTTTCAAGGATGTTGTTATTCAAGAAAGGAGCATAAAAACAAAGGGGTTAGAATCACTCCAAATCCCATCCGCGGTCGAGTTACAAAGCATAGGGAGTCTTAGAGAATGGCTTCTTGGTGGTGGTGGTGGTGTCGAATCTACCGGAGATTATGTGACACCCAAATTTGGCAACTATGATAAATCTTGTGGGGAAGAGTGGAAGGAGGAACCTATCTTAAATCCAGAGCTGCTGGCTGCATTTGAAGAGTTTATTCAACAACTAGAAATTGAAGAAGAATGATTTCTTAAAATAAAAATTGAAGGGAATCCGGATGAAATCGCTGACAAGGATATATAATTCTGCCCAAGTTACAAGACTAGAATGTCTAAGAGGGGATTATTGGTCATGTTGCTTGAAAACAGGCATATTCTAGAGGTAAGTAAACTCAAGTTTTCCCCCAAGCCTTATAATAGAAATTGAGAACTCTACTATACTTTTTTCTTTTTCTTTTTTAGTTTATTTATTTATATATAATTTTTTGTGATATTGTAAAGGAAGATAAAAGGGGGTATACTTAAAGGCTAGAAAAGGAAAACATATTAGATTGTTTCCTATTGTTGTTTGTTTAATAGAAGATAGATGTAATAATGCAAAAGAAGAATGTGTATTACTTTGTTGTTTAATCAGCAGGAAATGAGCATACAGGCTAATTGTTTATATTTAGTTTTAGTGGATGATTTTGCCAAGTTCAGATACTCCACTTGGTGAAGATTCAGAATTGGCAGCTCCTGAAATCTGAATACTGCAGTGCAACTTCACTATATAAGCATGCCCAATGTCTGCTCGAGCCCTTCCCTTCTTGCTCCTTGACCTTTGCTGATGATATTTTGACATTCCTAAGCATCTCTATTCACATGGATTCCCAAGTGCAAAATTCCTACGCCCTTCTTTCACTCTTGTGCTGCGTTTGAATTAAAATAATGAAATGAAAGATGAAATGAAATAATATTTAAATATTTTAATTATATTTTTAGTTAATGGTGGGTGTTATTATATAATGACAAAATTATCACATATATCCATTCCATTAGAATAAATTATATTCTACCTTCTACACATAAAATAAATAAAATAAATTTTCATTCCATTAGAATGATTTATCCTCTAAAATGATCATCAAATACTATTTTATTTAATTCTTTTCTCTATTTCATTCCTTCAATCCAAACATAGGATTGCATTGGGTTGGACAGCAACACCTCCAGATCCGTAGTAGTAAGACTCAAAAAAACTTGGTCAGTAAGCCGTCCACCATACATCAATCAATGTACTTGCCAATTTTACTTGGTTAGGAAAAAGAGAGAATTCATACCAAATCAACAATGTCGTAACAGCAAAAAGAAAAACAAAACAAAAAAGACAAAAACATAGCATTGCAAGCCAATTCTCAGTAAAAGGTAGGATCCAAAACCACAAGTCGATCTATTCAATATAGCAATTTATACATATACTTTCAATTTCCTAAAAGTCAAATAGGGCTTGATTGTGGGGCAAACAAATCAAGTGAATTACGGCAATCATATCAACGTTTCTGGCTCCAATCATTCAACTGTTCCTTCTGTATTACGCCATTCTCAATTAAGTATTCCACAAATTCGTCAATTAGATAGGGCCAAGCACCTTCAGAGTCATAGTTTGATAGTGCAGGATCCACCGTCTGCATTAGAAATATAGAAGATAGGCGTTATTGTTATGAACAAATTATGCTTAGAGATCCTCAGCTCTCGGCGAGAATGACTACTTATTCAACAAAATTAGTTTGCTTAATACCTGCCTTCTTCTATGTATTCAGAAGAAGCATAATGGATAAAAACCATGTTTTACGCAAAAAAAAGTCTTTTTCATAAGTTGAGTTGGGGGACGTGTGAACAATTGTAGTAAGGCCAGCTATAGGCATGCAAGTACAAGTGTCATTCTTACCCTTGCAAACTCCAGTAGTTGAGACCACGTATCCCGAGAAATGGCTTTATTGTGTCGTGCCTGAGTTGCATGTCACCAAATGAGTAGTAAATTAAATTGGTGGATAATTACGAAAAGTAAAAACTCAAAAAGAAAATATTCACAAGGTTAATCTTTCCATCCTACAAAAAAGAGAGCACAAAAATGTGGACTTTTTATTTACTTATTTATGAATATTTAGGTTGCATAAAATTGACATATCAGAGAATTCTATAGGAAACAGGCAAACAGTGACGTAAGACGATATAAAATTTTACCAGGGTTTAGGCTCCACACCTAAAAACTAGGACCACCAACCAGGGAGTTTTGAGTTCACTCCACAAAGATTACTTGCCTCCGCAGACAAAAGATAGATAGCAATCGAAATCTCAATTTTATAAACTCTCAATATTCATAAGCTTATGAACTTGTGGTTACATCAATATTTAAAGAAAAACAAAACTCAATCTATAATGGAAGAAAACAAAAATCTTAATGGATTAGAAATCCTAATTACTAACTAAATATTAAAATCCCTAATTAATACTCCCTACGTTCCAAAATATAAGATCACTTGCCTTCGTATTTTGGAACTGAGGGAGTATTAACTACCCTAATTCCCGAAGTATTTAATGAAATACCTAAATACATCAATTTCAAACCAACTGAAAAATCTAAAGACTTAAATAAATAAATCTAGGGTTCTCTTCCTCATCAGACCTTCCATACCAAGCTAAGGACATAAAACTAAACCGTCAGCTTTTATTTGAGACTATTCCAACTGTTCAAAGTTAAGATATACAGGCATGGTAACCAGCTGCATTATCGCAAGTCTAATTTAATAAATTAATACTCCCTCCATACCACATATATTGCAAAACACCTTTTTGCACAAAGTTTGATAAAACTTTCAAATTCTCATTTGGTTACCTAATTGGTCCCTATGAAGTGTGTGGTCAAGAGTGGTGCAAGAATGTGAACCACATAATATTAGTTGTAAAGGGACCCCCCTATATGTTCAAATTATTTAATTAATAATGACTATGGGTAATTTAGTCATTTAACCTCGCAAAAGGTGCTAAAAAAGGAAGTGTTGAAATTTTTTTGGGACTTCCTAAAAGGGAATGTGTTGCAATATTTGTGGGATGGAGGGAGTATGATAAAAGGTATTTCCATCATTATGCTGCAGGATTCCTTGTAAGATCTTCGATAATTTATTAATTTTTCGGGACTCAAACTTGAGGATGCTTTAAGAAAGTATGGAAAATGTTGAAATGTGGCCAATAAACAACTTGGCTACAAGAACTTATGAAGTTCGTTGATGTTTCTGAGTCCTAGGCACACAACCACAATTCTTTTATTTCATGCCCTTAGCTTTTATTGTCTTTTGACTTTCTTACCTTCACTGTTAATCAAGAAAAATACAATATGAACCTAAAACCTCCAAGACCCAAGGACCAATTGTATAACAACTGAGCAGTATGTCCTATGACATAACTCACGGATCAACAAAGACCATGCCGACAATATTTTTAGATAAAAGAATTATTAGAAGAATAAAGAGAATACGAGTGGGAAAAGGATTCCATCAACCCTATAACAAATGGGGGGAACACTTATAAAAGAGCAGTTCTCCAATATCCATAAAGATCGGACACAGAAATGTCCCTAAATCCACCCATGGCATTGGCCCACAGAGGAGCCAGAAAAATATCCCATCACGCAACAAAGCAAAGATAAATAGCTATCTCTAAAAAGCTTAGCAATATGCTCATCCAGATACCCCAAAGAATAGAAAAACTTGCACACTTCCATAGCATCTGCAGATAATATTAAACCTTACTTCTATAGTAGGCATCACCCATATATCTCTACTTGGATTACAAAGCAGAATGAGAACCCTCAAAATCAAGCATAATTTGAGATCTTCTACTTCAAACATCCAATATAATGTTATCATACAGAAGGAACCATGCCTGAGATGACACTGAATACTGACTAGTGAACCCATACAGCAGTTTGCAACAATTCAGTACTCTTTTTGTTGTAATTTTAAAGAAACATAACAGCGATCAAGATATTTCCTTTGGGATACCTGTAAGAACTGGCACCAATGATCGACGAATGGCCACTGTTTTTCTGCAAATAGCAACTGCCACATCCCAATAGCTGTGTCCAATGCTAAAGACTTTTGACCCTGCAATTTCATAAATGAATATTAGCAGTTGCAGACCACAGAGAACTTTGAGGAACTCTTGGTTCACTGGAAACCAATTTCAAAGAGATTCATATTCTGGGATTTTTTTTATAGACCGAACCCCACGCACCCCCAAATTCCCAACGATTTAAGGGGTCACATAAGTTTTTTTGTTTTTTTTCGGTTTGTTGTTTTGTCTAAATACGATTTTATTTTATTTTTTAAGTCCCGCTATGTATTGCGATAAATTTATGCCAAATTACAATTGCGAAGCTGATCAATGCATGGGATTGGTAAGAATTATAGGAGGACCCCACATATTACACATATCTCTAAAAAGGTTACCACTAATACTTATCCACGTAACTAGCAATCAAAAAATCGACGTAAACATTTGCAAAATATATCATTTTCCTTTTTTATATATATATTTTACTAAGTTGGTTGGCTTAATATATTAGGTAGATGATTTCAAGAACAGACAAATGCTTACACAACACCGGTAGACACAATATCCACAATCCAATCTTCACAATATATGAAGGTTCAAAGACAAGTTAAGCATTAGGATCAGGTTTTGGGATGGCGTCAAAACTTATGGCATTCAGTTTTTCTGTCAAGAAGAATGAAGCTCTTCACCAATAACAAGCAGGTAAGAAATAATGCTATCACTTGCATCAATACGAAACACTTCCAAATCTGATTACAAATTGATATCCATCAAGACGCTACCCCCCTATAATCCATCCAGAATAGCTCTCCACCAAAAACTGAACAAAGAATACTATCCAAATCTGATTAAAAATGTATATGTCACCCCCTATATCCATCCAAAATAGCTTTCCGCCAAAAATCGTACAAATAACACAATCCACATAAATAGTCGTAAAACCATCATACCTTCGCAATAGACATTTAGCAGTAACTCCTGATTGAGGATATCCGGAAACATGTATTCCGCTCCAAAAATTTCCATGTGAGAAGTAGCATATCATCAATTAAAGTACATCACTAATATAATCTTTACAATTCTCAGTAAGGGAGCATCATCCTATTTTCTTTAACACCTTTCGATTGGAAAGATTTCATTGCTTCTATAAATGGATGTCCCAAGGCCCCCAGGGACATATATATATATATATATATATATATATATATATATATTGTGGGGTCCGGAGGTTTGGTGGGCAGGGAGAAAGCAAACATTCAAATAAAAGGCGCAAATAGCACAACCTGTTGCTATTTTTTCTATGTCCACATAGGGCAGCACTTTTACCCAGACAATTTTTTACCTTAATGCACATTCTAGAAAAAATAATCAAGATATTACAAAGTAAAAGTAGCGAGCATATGGCTGAAAAATGCATACCTTTTCTTTCGCCCAGCCGAATGCAAATATATAGATCTCACGGAACTTTTCTGGAAAGAAATAAAATTTAAAGATTATTTACAGAAAAGAAAACAGAAGTACCATATTTTACTCCGATCTTTGATAAAATTAATATGAACTGAAGGGTTTAAATATCTTCAATATATATATATATATATATATATATTATTTGAACAAAAAGCTGCAATATAATAAAATTTGCTAACTCTTTTTACTAACAAAAAAATATATGTGCTATTATACGGACGTTCATCTTTTAGCTCAGAGCGCATAAATGGCAATCTTTCACGGAACTTCTCTAGTGAATCTATCCTGCCACCAGAAAGAAACTTAAATGAGATATGATATAATACTTTATACAAATCTATGAGAAAACCAATTGAGGCTCTTAATTAACTACCCAAGAGCTTGTAATCCGCCAATAAACTCCTGCTTGGAAAATTCACACATGGTAGCAGCCTTCATGTGCCATGAAACAACCAACTACAATGGAGACCAAAGCAATGTCAGCACTGAGCAACAAGGCCATTAGTATCATCACTCAAAATCTGACATCTTGAAAATTTAGAATGATGCGGGACAAAATACTTATACTTTTGTATTTTGTATTTTACTCATTATACCGGAAGATATGATGTTTTATAGTAAGTAGTAACTAAATGTAATTTTCAGATTTTTAATTGTTAGAATTTTTATCTTTAATTAGGCTTATTTTAGGCTCTAATAAGGGATTTTATTTTAGTATCGTAGATTTCATGTATGATCTTAGGGATTTTGAATTATGTTTTTAATTTTCATTTGACTTTACTTTTAAGTTGTAATCAGCCATTCTTATAAAAGGGTCTTCATTATTACATTGGGAAAAAGCTATTGATTAAATAAAAAAAAATCTTTGGGTTGTTTTCCTTACTCTCGGGTGGATTCCAGTTAATTTCCTTGTGGATTCAAGGACCCCTAGTGGATTCTAGGTTCGTCTACTAAAACAATATCTAGTTTTGTTTCATCGCTTCCGTTATGCGTCATAGAACCAGAAAACCTATTGCATATAGCTCACATGGATTATGATTGTAATGACTCTAATTTTAATTTAAATAGTTAGTTGGCCTGCTTGGTCTCCTTTGCACCATATATATATATATATATATATATATATATATATATATATATATATCTCACATGGGCTATAAAAGCTTTATATTTAGGTAACCAGCAAACACTAGCTTAAGAACGAATATCCTGTTCAAGAACAGTAATCAATACAAGAATGAAATCTGAAACAATATTTGATAAACTGTAAACACAGAAATGTAACATATATTCATAAGCTATAAATCAACCCACATGATCTGTAGATGGTCAAATACTTATGAAAGAGTTCATAAAACCATCAAAAGAGTTATGCATATGAGTGTATCTGACCTTGAAGACCTTAAAAAAAATATTATTTCATCAAATCAAAAAACAATAAATTCTAGTTGCAGCTCTAACCTCATCTAATTTTTTTCAAGAAATAGCATATAGTGTATACACTCAAGCGAAGGCATTATCATTGGTCCTTATAATTATCTAAAGGAAAAAATAAACAATAGGTTGTGTTTCACCATCCAAATTTCAACACAGATAATTTAATCCTTCATTCTCAGTCCTATGCATATCACAATAGAAACCCAAACTAGCAGGAAAGTTTACCAAAATGTAAGAAATTATAACATAAAACACCAAACACTATTAAAGAAAGGCTATCTTGGATAGAATGCGGAAAATTAAATGTAATCACGCATACTTTTGCTTGCCAACTTCGTCCATGTTCTTACTTCAGTCTCTTTTGATTTTGGGGATAAATTGGTGAGTAGAGCTTAGCAATTTATATTTAATGCTCCCCTTCTTTTACATTGGATCAGTGTGTCTTTTGGCATAGGCATTTCTTTTAATGTATAATTTATCTGTCATGATGGCTTGATACACAAATTGGTGACTTTTTAGTTAACATTCATGGAAATTGAAATTTGATGATTAATTATAAAATTATACATATCTATTGCTATTGGCTTCATTTTGAATACTATTCCAGCCTTCGTGATTTATGAACTCATATATCAATCTACCACCATATTCACAAGTGCATCGACAAGAGAATCACAGTGATATAGCTGAAATATGCGAAGCCACTTTGACTACTTGAAATCAACCTCCAGTAACTTCAATTTACACTAAAGTGCCCCAAAATTATCTCACAAACTCATCATTGAAATAAATGTGCAAGATATATTCCTTCAAAAAGTAACTTTTTCCAGCTAATTGCAATGGATAACTATATATTGATTTATTTTTCAAAAAAATACATAATGAATTTAAGCTCAGCTAAATATTCCACTCTAGTACAACTCTCCCACAATAATAAGGACGTAAAGTACTGCTCTCGCAAATGATGGAGGTGTCCAAAATACCAGCCAACTCTAGGCATTCTACATATTTTACCAAACAAATTCATAAAAAAAAATAAAAAGGAATAACATTTTTACAACTAAGAAGAAGAATTTACAAATAACCAGAGAGTGATTATAACATAAATGATAGATTTTTTTTTTCTGAACATTGGAAATTACTTGCATGCGCCTTGTGTTTTGTTAATAGATTGAGAGTAAAGAACAGAATGCACATACCATAACGATATCCTGAGGGTCCACCTGCCAAGAAAGCAGAAATAACTCACTCAAAAAGTACTTTTTTTAGCTAGTTGAGAGAACAATAAGAATGTGTAAATCTAGAGAACTATATTGAAATCTGCAGTTGGGATTGTCATTCTTTTTATACCAAAATGTATGCGTAAAAAATTGCATGCTTTAACTTAGTTAAATGATTTAACTAGTTGATAGACGGTACGGTAGAGGTACCTGAAGGTCATTGCAGAGGAGACTGATTCCATCAGCCATAATCATGTCAGCATATTGATCTGTTTCATATTACAAATCTTTCAAATAAGAACTTGATGACAAAGAAACAATTCCATGAAAAAGTTTTAAGTTCCAACAACCATGTCATTAATAACAAGTGCCTTAGCAAAACAAAATAAAATTGATATTGGGGTTGAATATTTTTTAAAACTCTCACTGGCCTATGATCTGATTAGCAACTAAAATTTTTATATTGAGATTTTCACAAGCCTAAATTGAAATGTACATATATCGAAAATGTGAAACAGAACTAATAGAAGTGTAGAAGGAAGTTGGAATAAACCATCATTTTTGCATTGTGAATTCATCTGAATGCAAATTCTACGAACTTCGTTGAGAGGCTACGGAAGATAATTTAAAAAATTCAGAGTGGACAAACTGAGAGCTAAGGATTTGTTGCCTTTTATACTAATATGGCCATTGTCTTATTGAAAATAGAGAGCCAAGTTTTTATCATCCTTGCATTCCAATCTAATCTCGTGAACTGTGCCTTGTGTAACAACTGCATGCTCCCAATATGGCATAACTAAATACATTCTCACCCAGTCATGATGACTAACAAAACTCAAACTAAAAGCTTAACTGACAAAAGGTAATGACTGAAATAACAATAAAGCTACAGGAACCGAAAGAATATCCCACAAAAAGCCCCAGATGCAACTCTTTTCAATACTACAAATATAACTCAATAATTGCTCAAGTATAACCAAATAGTTATGTATTAACTCTCATTAAGTTGAGTCCAAAGTCCCTCTGTCGGATGCAATTCAGCACACCCTCTGTTAATCTGGGAAATTAGCTTGCTGTCAAAGTTCCCCTTCCTTCCATTAATTATATACTCTTTAGACGAAAATCTTAAAAAAAAAATAGGGTTCACTAGGGCACAGCACCTTTAAGGGAAATATAGGGATGTGTAGATCAGGGGTCAGCAACTATAACATTGAAAAGGAAAAGGAGAAGCAAAAAATCAACTAGGGGAATGGATCATAGAAATGTAAATGAAATGACAAAGCTTGCCTTTGTATCTAGTGTAAAGTTCCTCCAAACGTCTTGAATCAGTGTATGATTTAATCTGGGGCTGGCTGTAGAATACATCAAATGCTCCTTCGAGATTCCAATCACTGGCCTTTAAAGACTGAAGCGAAACTTTCTCACTGCATTCAAAGCAGAATGAAAGATGGAAAAAAAGTTACATACAAAAAAATTACACTATACCATTGAGATTACTGGCCAACATTAAAATTGATGTGAAGCCAACAAATCATCAGATGACAACGAGATAAATCGCCTAGATAAATAAAAATATGCAGATATATAATCAATGAAATAAACATGAGCACTACTTTTACTAAAATGGCCACAAATAAGAACATGAGTGATTTAACAATCCTTTGCTTACCAAATATGCTTAACATACTAAATTTCCCACATGATACGATCACAGCAGCCCAGGAAGCATCAACAGTCAAAAGGACAATCTTTAAGTTAAACATTGATAAAATCTCCTAATTTAGAACCTTTGTTATCACTATTTCATGATTTCTATTCATTTCAAAACTGACTAGGGCTCTCAGTTGCTGTAAGATGATCAATGGCTACAAGACTGACACATCAAGTCATTTTACCATGGCAAGGATAATAACAAGGTGCTAGAAAAAACAAGAGACATATGAACTCTGAGAAACAAATAACAGGTTGCAGTTAAACCCATTGTGTTCACAAGCAGGATTATAAAGAAAGGGGGAAGGAAGGGAAAGGAAGACGAAAACTTGCTTCCAAGGTGATTATCTAAGAAGAGTGCCATACAATAAAATGCATTCTGTAGAACTGCTATGCAGTAAATATGCATGGCAGATGAACTTAATAATGACAAGTGAGAAATGAGCAAAACTGAACAAAAAAAACGTGCATTGTTAATGCCAAGCATAAAAAGCATGCCTCGAGGTAACGCGATAGGACTATGCTAAGGTTCTATAGAAAAAAACAGAGCACCTGATGGGAAAATGCCTCGGTTTTTTATTTTTTTTATCTTTGGCAACACCTGACAAAAAATTCTCTGTACGAGTCTTTATATCTTAAATGTCTCTTCCCAAATCCTATTATCTACAACTACATTCTTTATGAGTCCTTATTATCTTCTTCACTATCCTTTTCCTCTCTCAATTGATATCCTCTGCTGTTCTTCCCTTCCAACGTCTTTTGTTCTTTTGGATTTTTCTCATCTGACATATTAGAAAGGAGAATTACAAGGAGGGGGAACAAGGAGTTCTCCCAAATACATAAGAGGAAAGAAACTATAAAAAATGAATAAATAACGGCAAGCCAATCTCTATGACTATCTTCCAAAACATCTCAATAAAAGTTTCATTATGCATATCCCAGAACGATGAAAGAAAAGAAACTCTCTCACAATGAAGAGGAAGAAACATAAAATCATCAAACACCAGCATTCCTCTATGTCCAAATGCCCACAGGATGGCTAAGAAAGCAAATCTTGAAACAACCGGGATCTAAAGAAGACAAGTTCTTACTCCATCATCAAAACCTAAGTTTCCTGAGGCAAGTAGAAGGAAAACCTCAAAAGGTGGTATTGATCAGCATAATTTGATAGATTATCGCTCTAAAAGTAACAAATTCTAGGATAAGCAAAGACACTGCCAAGCACCAATTAGCAAATCATATTTCATCCAACTTAGATTTTATTATATGTGTGAGCTTCAGATACCTACAAAAAAAAGATCAAAAGCCGCAAATATTTTTCCTACCATACAAAGTCTTATTTCAATGTAATTGCAGCTAAATTCAGCACAAAAATTAAAGCACTTGAACAACATATTACCTTGCCCCAGTTATTGACATGAATTGCTGAACCTTCTCACGATGCCCCCTACCCAACTTGTTCTGTCAATAAACCAAAACCATACATTTAAATACCTAAATCAACAACACAATAAAAATGCATTCATATTTAAATTGTTTGTAACCCTAATCAAGATCATGCCTTCAAACAAACCAAACAGAGGAGAAACAATAAGAAATCAAAAAAAAAAAAAAAACATATAGCATGCCAAATACTAAGACTTTCACAAAATAAACAATAACAACCGCAAACTCGAAAATCTATCAAACATCTAGATCACCGTTAAAGATAACCAATCAAAAGGGAAAAGCATAAATTACTAAGCTTTATAAACAACAACAGGGTAATATAACCTGATTTTTCAGTTAAATTTCAATTACCGCACATAATCAAATATGTAAAAGGAAAAATTAACAAAGCCGAGGAAGATATAGTGACTGACCATCTCGACCTTTTTGGAGAAACCCTAGTAATCGGATAGAATCGAGTGATAATAGGTCGGAAGAGAGGGTTTCGAGAGGAGAGAGAAACAGGGGTGGCTTTTTCGTAGGTTTCAGATTTATCTCTCTCTCTCCACTCTCTTTATTTCTCTGGAGGAACTTGTATTTGTTCTTTGTTTCTATGGTTGCTGTACACTCGGTAGACCCCAGAAAGCTACCCACTGACATTGCCTTGCCTTGTCTTATACTACTACTTTATTTATTTTTAAAATTAAGCTCAAATAGTACTAGTAAGGTATTTGATTTAGGGGATGTTTGGTTAAATAAACGTATTTAAAAATTTTATTTATTTATAAATAAATAGGTTGTTTAAAACGTAATATTTGATGCTTAAAACACAACACAAGATATTAAATATTTGTTCGTCTACTAATATTTAAGAGCGTTTAATATAGTTAGAAGTTTCAAACCCATTTGAAAATCTTATTTATCTAATAACTTTTTATTTTATCCGATACTTAATTTTTTAATAAAAAACGCTATGTTTGGATTCCAAAGTTAACGCATAATATATTTAAAATTTGTGTAATGTGTTTTGGTCTAAATGTTATTGTCGCAAATATTAGTAACAAAATAAACTCTTAGATTATTTAAAGTTACAAGTTGATACAAAATCTTTAAATATATATATATATTTATGTGTTTATTTGCCAAATATAATAGCTTATTCTCAACATTAATAATTTTAAGAAAACATCCGCATCAAACAAAATATTTCTACTTCTTAAATAAGCGGCTTAATATGAGTTAATAAATAAATTATAAATTTATTTTAAAATAAATTGTGAAAAAAGCATAATTATTAATTAATCAATCAACTATCATCAACTATATAATTAAAAGCACAAACTTGGTTTCATAAATTTTTTATTCAGCCTTTTTCTTTCCTATTCTAATTAATATAAGTACTATCCAAATCTATAACAAATATAAATTTTAAGTTCAACATTTTCTTTACTATCTACATTAGTATAAGTACTATCTAAATTTGTAACAATTAAATATTACTAAAATTTATAATATTATATAAATTGTATTAAGTATATTATACAGTAGATTTAATAACTTTTTAAATTTTGTTTATAAAATTAAAAACATTGATCTATTTATATTAATCGGGGGTTCATGAAACGTGATCTAGTATATTATATATTAGATTAATAATTCTATTAGTAAAATTTATTAACACGGGGATGTAACTCAAATTTAAATCACAATCAATCAAAAAATGTCACACACACACAATAAAAAATGTAACTAAGAAGTTTTATTTTTAATTCTACCAATTTTTAACATGACTATAAGAAATATTATCATCTCTAATATGAATAGGAAGATCTTTTTTTGTTTTTTTAAACCACGACCAATCATTTTATTTTTATGCCATCATTCCCACTTAATCATCATCTAACTTTATTTATTTATTTGTATAGAATTTAATAATTAACATAATAATCATTATCCATGTCGCCCGTACTTCGCATAGAATTGGTGAGCCTGTTATCAATCAACTATATAATTAAAAGCACAAGCTTGGTTTTGTTTCACTAATTTTTGGTTCAACTTTCTTATTTATATTACCATAAGTACTATCCAAATTTATATCAATTAAATACTGTCAAAATTTAAAAATAGTTTTATCTCAAATAGGAATAGGAAAAAAAAATCTTTTTCTTTCCCATTCAAATTAGTATGAGTACCATACAGATTTACAACAAGATATGTAGGCAAATTAATAACTCATTCAATAGAAGAGGTTGATCTTCTAGATGGTTCTCCAAGACTTCTTTTAGAAGGTGAAGCAGTACTTCTTCTTAGCTCGTCAAACGGATATAATCGCATAGATCTACTACTACCAAATCGCATTATCACAAATCTATCGGGATTTTCGATGATATTTTGCAGTTGACCATCTGATCCCTATACCTTTTTAGGTACTTCATAGCTAACGTCCAATCTTCTAGAATAGTGATTTGATCTCATTCTAGGATCCTTGGTATCGAAATATTTGTCTTCATAGGATTTATTTGAAATACCGTAGTCTCTCCCTCTTATCTTTGATAAAATTATTTTTCAGATTAACATTGGGAGTAACAGTATTCATAACTTTAATAAAAATTGATAGACTCCACGGCACGCTTGCGTGAGGTGGTTGTCGCCCGGATCGTTTATAACAAGTTATGATGGTGGAACGCTCACGACACCTCAATATTTCGTCTATATGGAGACGAGAACCTTGGTACAATCGCTTGTGCAATGAAATTTGCGTTGAATGAACACCAATGACACATTGACCCAATGCTTATATGTAAGCAAGAAACTTGGTACAATCGAAGATTGATGCGGTAGATGACATCACACACAACTATGTATTGTTGTATGATAAGTCAAATTGAATTTCAAGAAAATTAAGAATAAGCTTATAAATTCTTTAGAACCAAAAGAAGAGAAAATCTCATAAGTATTTTATTAACTGAACGAAGTATATGAAGTGTATCAATTACATTAGTTTTGCCCCTTATTTATACTACTCAAAAGTAATCCCAATCCTAATAACAAAAGAAACAAATTACATAACAATCCAACTTAAATTTGGATATAAAATCCTAATTATATTAATCCTAATTTTCTAGAATCTAATAATCTTTGTCACATTCGGAAATTACATTGTCGTGTGATTAATAGCAAATCTATTAATGGCCGCGT
Source organism: Aralia elata (assembly GCA_034770075.1). NCBI lineage: Eukaryota > Viridiplantae > Streptophyta > Magnoliopsida > Apiales > Araliaceae > Aralia > Aralia elata. The sequence goes on along the minus strand of CM068385.1, from coordinate 7,679,063 downwards.
GAAGGAAAAGACACGGATTCTAAACATGCCTGCTTGATTTAATGTAATTGCCTAATTGGAATATGACATGTATGGCTAAGTGAATCCGTGAATGTACTGAATATGTAAACTTCAGAATCCTTGGCTGCTAAATATGATGTAAGTAGTAGGCCCCATGTGACATGTAAACTAACATGCTAATGGGCTGTTAGGAATTAGATTAAAATTGCATGAAAAAAAATACTTCATGAAATAAGGCACTTCCTTTACATGTACTTGCATGTATTTGCTTTAGTATTTTTTTTCATGCAATTCCATATTTTCGCGAGCCTAACAAGTTTTCCCATAAATTTCAAAGCATACAATCCGAAATTGTTGGTAACCATAGTCATACCTTTGATATTTTGTTCTTGATAAGTTATTTTTGAATTGAATAGTAAATTGTGATTTTGTTTGGGTGAATTCAAAAAGAACCTACAAGAGAGAATATTTGAGTGAAAAAAGGCAAGAGTGGTGAGATCATTCGAGGGCAAAAGCCAATTGAGTGATACACGAGCGTAATTGAGAGATTCATTGTTTGAGCGAAACACGTAAGGGAGTGGTGAGGAAAATTTGTATCTACTAACCTTTGTTTTGCAGCAAACATGTATGGTTACAATTTTGAAAGTACTCCTGAAATTCGAAGGAATTCTTTCCAATGCAAAGATGATTCTGATGCATATTTGAGATGGGAGAAAAAGAAGGAGTGGGAATTTGACTATCACGAATATTCTGAGCGTAGGAAAATCAAACTGGCGATTCAAAAGTTCTCCGATTATGCAGTTACATGATGGGATCAATTTGTGCTTAGCAGAAGGAGATGTGAAAAGCGTTCGATCGAGACATGGGAGGAGTTGAAAACTGTAATGAGGAAGCGGTTTGTTCCAATACAACTTAATAGGAGGAAGGAATATGCATCTTCAAGACATGTAGAGCATCCTCCAAGGCGGTCAACTTTGGATGACGATAAGAAGGTTCATAGGCGGGTAGATAGGTTGAAGTCGAGATAGAGACAACCACAAGACACTCCTGAGGCGTATAGCGAATGAGTCTTTCCTAAGAAGGTAAAGGAAGACATCATGGAGGCGTTTCGCAAGGGAATGGAAGATTGTTGGATGCAGCTACAAAACACCTATAAGGCGTAAAAGGAGTAAGCTCAGCCAAGGGAGAAAAAAGTTGGAAAAAATCATGTAGTCACCGAAAAACCATTGGTGACGGAATAAGCTACAAGTGTGCAAGATAAAGAGGAAGATCAACTGCTTTTACAAAAAGATCGTGATCAACGACAAGAAAGTGATCAAGAGACAGTGAGTGAAAAAGAAGAATTAGAGAAAAGTGAGGATGAAAAGAAAAGAGAGATTGAAAAGAACAAGGATGAAAATAAAAGGGAGAGTGAAAAGAATGAGATTAAAAAAAAAGAGAGAAAGAAACAGTTGAGAGAAAAATAAGTGACTATGAAAAAGAGAGTGAGTTGAAAAGAGTATTGTATTGTAAACAGTCGATGATTATACGTTTGTACAAAGAGGCACTTTTAAATATTAACCGGTTTAACTCTTCTTTGTCTAGTTATGTTGTTTCTCTATTTCAGGTTGAAATCATACCCAGTGTTATCGTTTCGTACAACCTATAGCATTCCCATGGAGTCTATCAAAAATCCTATAAATTAAGACCATATTAGAGGACAACGGATCCATCTCAAAACCTGATGTTTAAACATTCAATGTTAAGGTTTTTAAGATCATTGGATCTAGCAAGGACACAACGAAATTAGGAAAACAATTGAAATAAATTGGTCCTTCTAAAAAGGGATGAGGTTATATCCTAACAGAGAATCGGCAAATCTTAAGTGTCTTTTGTCTCTCAGACATAACATTAAAGAGGTATTTAACCTATCTCTAATTAATGGTTTAACCGCAACTTGAACTACACCAATATAGAGGAATTTATATCCTCTTTCAGCTGCATTTTCCAATAACCTTTTAGGTAGCTGTTCAACGTTCATATGACCTTGAGTAATCGGAAGAGATTGCTCAACAGATTTTATTATATAATCAGATTTAAATAAAAAACTTCCTTTATTATAAAATTGAGTAACATGAGTTTTAGGTATAGACCAATTTTGCAAATAGTTTTCGATTTCTCTTATAAAGACTACCTGCTTATTGGCAGTAGAATCCAAAAAAGAAGAAGAACTCATACATCTAGCCAAGTTTCTTATCAAATTAGCCATTAAACAGAGTAACTAGTTAAAAACTTATAAGTAATAAGCAGGCAAGGTTCGAACAAAGGGAAATCCATCACGGGATTTACGTTTAAACGGCTTAACAAAGAAATAGCCACAAGCGACAACCAACTAACCTTCAACAGAACCTTAAGCTAAATTACTAACAGTATTTTAACAAATGTTAATCACAAAATGAGCTATTGATGTCAAGATGAAAGCATGGATAATAAGTTAACTTCTACATCTTTATCTTGACTTTGAAACCAAATAGACCAAAAAATCATAAAGAGATTAATCCTTATATAGAGATTATACTATAAACAATATAGAGAAAATCAGAGATAATACAAGCAAAAATTTTATTCATCAAACAAACTTACATAGATATGAAGCTTGAGAATTTCGAACTTAAGCACACTCAAACTATAAATCACTCTTTTTACAAGAAATTAAAACCTTCTCCAAACTTGCACACCCATACTCAAACCAAAGCATTCCTTATAAAGGATTACAAACCAGACAAAATGATTACAAACGACAACAGACTTTTAAAAGAAATATCCTTTAAGGACAATAATATGCTTTAATAAAGCAGATTCCTACTTTAAAAAAGTAATATCCTTATGCCGACGAGTGTCCTTGAATAGATGGAGTCGAATAGACAGTAGAGGAAAGAACAAAACAATTAGGCCCAGATTAATGCTTTAAGTATTGGATACTGAAAATCTGTAAGCATGCCTGAATTATTGAGATTGAGCGCAAGGACCACCAAAAGGGTTACTAGATGATGCCTCATTATCGCTATCCTGCATATCTTTGGTATCATTATGATTTTTAAGAAATTCAAAATTTTCATTTCTAGGGATACTCGTAAGAGCAGATTTTAGCTTCCTTTTAGAAGTATTAAACTCATCCATATCATAAGATTGAGGCTCAACTGGTACGGACAAATCTTTAGCCACTTTTTTCCATCGAATTTAGGCCACTATTTTATTGAGACTTGCCTTGAGAGACGATGAACACTTGTTCTTGCATGCTGGCTAATTGCATAAGACCATTTAAAAATCCATAAAATATCGTAAACACAACAAAAATTGAGCACAACTTGATTATCATTAAGGCTACTAAATGTCTAGTAGTATTTTTCAAATACATCATCAATCCTTTTAGGAAAAATAGTAAAGACTGGACCCCAATAGTAAAACCATGTCTGAAACCATGTGGGAAAGTCATTGATCTTGTAACGAACGAGATTTTTATATTTGATTTTTAAATATTTATTGAATTAAATAAATACTTGTGTTGATTTATTTATTGAGTTAAATAAATATTTGATGAAATTGTTGTAGATTAACTTAATTAAATGTGTTACATTGATTAAATTAATGTGAAATAATTTTATAGTGCAAAATGTGAATTTAATTGGGATAATTAAATTAAATGAATTGTTTAATACTTGTAATGTTGTTCTAATTAATTTAATAATCAATTAGAGATTTATTGATTTCTCATCATTAAATAAATGAGAATTTTAATTGTGTGATAATTTGATTTAATGAGTAGTAGTGTCTTTTATTAAATAATATAATTTGATTAATTAAAGTGTGACAACTAAATTATATAATAAACAAGTTAATTAAAATAAACTAAAGAGGAGTTTTAAGTGACAAACAAACATGACCTTAAGAACATGGGAGCAATTAAGCCATTATGTGCTTAACTGATACCCATGTACTCATCAGTTAATTGATACGTATAATTATTATCAATATTATTTTCCTAAGTCTAAAGTTAGAGAATACATAGAGAAAAACTTATGAGATTCTGAGATTTAAAAGGAGTTTGGAGAATTAGAGAGGTTTCTTCCATCTTCTAGCAATCTAAACAACTTATCTAAGGTAATTTCTTGATTCAAAACTTCAAATTTATGTTTTTAAGTTTTCTCCAGGAACATATATTTTAAGTTATCTGTTAATTGAATTTCATGAGTAAATTGTTGAAAAGTTCTTTGTAATCATTAATATGTATGTATGAATCATTATATGATGTTTATAAACTCTTTTAGAGTAATAAATTCATGGAATTATGTTTTAATTAGAGTTTTAAAATTTACAGAGGAATAGTATTTGAATATGGCTTAAATGTGTGAAATATTTATGTTTAAATTACATATTAAACGGTAAATTGATGATTGATTATGTTTATACATGTAGAAACGAAAAGAACGAAACTTAAACGGATTGATTTGGTGTTATAACGAATCTATAGTGTGTGATTTCATGAAATTCGACGAAACTTTGAAAAATAGCAAGAACATGAAATTTATGAGTTCAAATTCATTTTTTGAGTTGTTTAAGTTGATAAAATCATGCTCTAAATGTTGGGTTATGTTTCTGTAAAGTCTAAAACTGATGGGTAGCCTTAGATTTGTTGTTTGAGCGAAATTTTGGCCTAATTTAGCTTTTTCTATGTTCTTCGCAAAACTAAGGAACTGAGTCTGCGTCGCGGCGCCGCAGCGCCGGTACACAGTATAATCCTGGCGCCGCAGCGCCAACCCGGGATTGTCCGGGTCAGGCCAGCGTCGCAGCGCCGGCTCAAGGCCAAATCCTGACGCCGCAGCGCCGGTCCGGGCCAGCCGAGTCGGGTCCGGTCAAAAACTCAAAAAATGAAATTTTCTATATTTTAATATAAAATAATTTCAAGTATATGAAGCAATATGATAAGTATGTAAAAGAATAACAATAGTTTAAGAGCGTAGGTTTGAGTTATGTTTTCGGAAGTGATCAATCGTTTAATAAACGAAGTAATTAGTTGAGCCATGAATATTAATTATTCAATGTGACTTGAATGTATAGGTCACTCAAAGAACAAATAAATAATATTAATTATAGCAGACGTGTCAGGCAAGTTTCTTAACTCTACTTTTTCATTGAGCAAGTATCTTATCCCTAACTTGATTTCAATTACGCAAGTTATAAATCCTACTCTTATATTGAGCAAGTTCCTTACCCTTATTTATTCAAGTTCATGATTTCAAATGAGATATCCTAACTCTTTTAAAGTAATACTTCGGTTATACAATGTTTATTCAATTGTATACATTTGAGATTTAGTCTTTGATTTTTAAATATCATTTACATTATATTATTGAACCTTGATTGACTAGCAAACCCTTATTGATTCGACTAGTCAATCGTTGATGAGCGTTCTAAATTCTAGAACTGTTATTGAAGTTAATCCAAACTAAACTTCCTTTGGTACGGACTCTGATGTCAAACTGAGATGAACAACCTTTTTTTAGGGGATTATATTTACGCGTTAGCGTTAAGATGTCGTGCACATACATGGTATGAAGGGCTGATCTCCCTAAGTATGAGAAGTAAGGTCCATATAGTCTTACGACTGTTAAAGGTTTAAAGTAAAAATAGTTGATAACCTAGGATATAGTTCATGGTCTTGTGACCCTCAAATATACTTTCGATTCTTGTTTTCTAATCTTGTTTTAAAAGTCGAGCTTTCCATTGTTCAGTATCCATTGATTACTCGCATGTTGTTGTTATTATTATTATTATTATTATTATTATTATTATTATTATTATTATTATTGTTATACTTGTGGGCAATTGTTTGTTCACTCTTGCATAATAACATTGCAGCTAAGGTCGAAAGAGTTGACGAGCCCTCCATTAGTAAGGGAAAAGGCAAGGCGAATAAGTGATAAAGACTTGTTAAATTATTTGAAAGTTATTTATGTATAAGACTTATGTTAATTATATTATGCTTCCGCATTGATGTTTTATTTAAGGTTAGATGACCTGGATTGATTTGTTTAAGATGTTGTAACCCCTTAATGGGAGGATTTGTATTTCAGTTATGAGTTTCAGTTATTTCCTTATTTATGGGTAGTTAGATGTGAATGATCTGGATAGTGAACACCAAATCCTGCGGGAATGAAGTACCCGGATTTGGAGGTATCACAGATCTTCATGTTCTTTGAGAGCTTTGGATGAAAAAACCAACTATGGGTATATTTGTCATTTTGATAAAACATAAATTTTTCTCAAACTATAATATAGTCAAAATAATTGTAGACTTTAGGAAACATTAAACCATTATCAAAATGCTTGTGTTTTCTTAAGTCACAACCCCACTCTTTAGGGCTGATGATCTTTAAGATATTGACTGTTGAAAAAGCCAAATTATAATGATATCTTGGCTTATGAGAGATTTTAATAGGACCTGTTTCCACTAAAAATTTCTCAAAAAATTCCCTGGTTTTAGGAAGGACTGTATGAAGATCATGAGAATATGATAGATATAATTCTGCAACTTCTTATGGAGTTCTTGTTGACTCAATATCTTCAATAATCATAATTTCCTTAAGAACTGTGTCAATATATTGTGGTTGTTCAAAGTTTTTTTAGCTCTTGAGCCTTTCTTTTGTCGTGATATTTCATCGATCTTGATGATTGTCCTTTAAGGACCTCCTTATTTCTTTTATCAGCTGGTTGAGCTGCTCTCCTTGGAGACCTGTCATAAGAAAGGACACAAATATTAGGAGTATTTTGCAAAAATTCTCTTGTTAAGAAATCGGGTAGAGACTTTGATTCTCCTTTAATAAATTCAATGTCGAAATCAAATACGACCAACAATGTTTGCCATCTAGCGAATATCTATTTTGAAGCGATATTTTTAACATCTTTTTCTAACACCTCCTTAGCTGATTTACAATCAATTCTTAGGGTAAATCTTTGATTTAAGATATCTTCTTGGAATTTAGAAACACACAAAACTATTGATAGGATTTCCTTTTTTTATAGTTGAATAGTTTTTCCGTGTAGGATCCCACACCCCCTAAGAAAAGTGTACGAGAATTTCTTTAGCATTCTTAATCTGTTTAAGAATTCCACCATAACCTATGTCTAAAGCCTCAGTTTCTACAATCTTTTAAGCGTCCGGGTGAGACAAATGTAGATAAGGTAATGTTTTAGCTTTAAGCTTAATCTTTTGTACGACTTTTGTGCAATCATCGGTCTAGGCTATTGGATTTTTATTAAGCCTTTTATAGACAGGAGCAACATCAATTGCTAATTTTTGATAAAAATCAGCGATGTAGTTCAAACTTCCCAAAATCGTTGTAACTTAGTTTTATTAGTTATTTTACTTAGAAATTTTTTCAGCAAAAGTAATAGCTTTGTCAATAGGTGTATAGTGTCCTCGGGTAATATTATGCCCAAGAAATCTAACTTTCATTTAAAAGAGTTATATTTTCTTTGTTGAGACAAATAAGCCTTCTCTTTTTACTACGGACTTAAACACATTTAAGTGTTTCTAATGTTGATCAAGGTTCTTTGAGAACACTAAAACATCATTAATATAAGCTATCATAAAATCCATATAAGGATTAAAGATGTCATTCATGATATTTTGAAATTCTAAAAGAGCATTCTTTAAACCAAAGGGTTGAACATTCCATTCATAATGGACAAACGGGATAGTAAACGTTGTTTTGTACTTGTCTTCTTCTTTGATTTGAATTTGTCAATATCCACTATTCATAACAAATTTTGAGAAGATCGTTACTTTTAGCAATCTATTTAGCAAATTTCTCTTGTTAGGGATTGGATACCGTATCCATTTAAGAACATTATTCAGGGATTTATAATTGATAACTAATGTAGGAACCCTTCGTTCTAATTCTGTCGCATTTTCAACATAAAATGCAGGACATGACCATGGTGAAAAACTCTTTCGAATAAGGCCCTTTTTCCAAAAGATCAACAATTTCTTGTTGACACAGTTTTAAGTATTGTTCTTTCATTTGGATTGGTCTTGCCTTTGTTGGAATAAATTTTTCATCAAAACCCTCAATGTAAGGAAGGGATACTGAATGCTTCTTTCTTTCCCAAAAGGCGTTAAGAATATCAGCGCATATTTCCATTCCTAATTCTTTCTAATAGATTTTGACTTTAGTCTAAACTTTTCATCTTTTAGATGCTCTACAAGCCTCTGCATCTCTATTTCTTTCTTTAAAAAGAAAAGAAAATTCTCTTTTCTTTTAAGTAGATGATTGATCCCTTGAAATCTTGGTTCAGAGATGAAATCAAATCGAACTTCCATGCCTTCCTTATTAGTCCTTATTCCATTAGTATCAATAGATAATGGGAAAAGCAAACTAATAAATGGTGTACCCAGGATGGCTGCTTGAGTCATATTTTTGACCAATAAAAATGGAGTTTCAAAACAGACTTCATTATTGCAAACGACTGTATCGGAGAGTTTATATATCTGTAGTTTACTGGCATCCGCTGTATTCAGCATTTAAACTGTTTTAGAGTAATATTTAGAAGGGACTAATTCTTCTGCCAGGCAATTTAAGTCTACTCTATAGTCGATTAAAGCTTCTGTCAATTAGATTAATTTTTAACGCAATACCACTTGAACTAGCTACACTAGGAAAAGTTTTTCGATCTTGGATGGTATAATCATACACTTCATCCTCCAAGTCATCATATCCAAATTCTTTAATAATAGGATTCTGAAATGAGATTCCTTAAGAATTCGGAAGATCCATCTTAGCTTTTCCTTTTTCATCACGGCTTTTAAGCCATCTAATTTCCTTTTTACTTTATTTGACTTCATTTTGAAGATCGGTTATCATTCCTTCATGGGTTGTATCGGTTGCCTGAAGATTTGTGACCATAATCCTTAATTCTTTAGGACTTGGTTCTTTATATTTTTCGCCTGCTTTATCAAAAATCTTTTGTAATGAGTACCAGCTAGGATCAAGTCATTCATCATCTTCTTTAGATATTTTCTGTTTACTTTTAGTAACTCGAATATCTTTTTCGATCATCTGACGTTTTTTTAACATCATCGATCTTCGAGTTGGTCAATTATGTCTAGGATTAAGCTATCTTCTTTAGATAGGACATTCAAAAAGAGTCCATTTAAGACACATAGACATGATTCAATATTCTCACATTGACAATCATCTAAATCTGAAGCTGAAATTTTACTGTCGTTGGAAATGTCAAAACCATTTTCTTTTAAAGAAGAGGAATCATATTCTTCAGCCTTTGAATCCACAAGAATAGCTAAAAGTTGTCGTTTTAATCCTTCATCTTTAACTAATTGATTAATCTTCTTCTTTGTGGTACACTCAGGACTTTTATGGCCTATTTTCCCACATTTATATCATGTAGGTGGATTAGGTCCAGTAGATTTTCTTTTAGAAAATCGGGTTCTTTTTGGCTTTTCTTTATACGTCTTATGTTTAGACGACTTCCTCTTAAACTTCTTATATCTTTTAATATCGTTAGAGAGTTTCTTCTTATGATTTGCTTTAGGTATTTCAGCAAAACCATATTGCTCACAGAAATCTCCAAGAGCTTTTTTCCCTCTAGCTCTTCCTTCTGATAAGTGCTTCTGAATTTTCAAAGTATTGCATAAGTCTGCACCTTCAACAACAATTTCTGACGCGATTTCTCCGCAAATGTATTCTTCCCAAGGAATTACGCCATCATTTTTATTCTTTAGACGAGTTTTTACTCTCTGGAAGAACAAGGTAGGTAATCCTTTAACAAACTTTTATTTCCAGTAATCGCTATTGCAATCACTTCTAGCAAACACTTTAAAAAAGAAAGTATATCGGTAGTATTTGAACTCTGATAAGGATTTACACTTTAAGTTACTGAGTTGCTCATAAGTCTTTGAGACTATTAATTGATTATTTCCCACAAAATGTCGTAAGATGGTATAGATTAAAGTGTTTACTACATCTTCGATAAAAATCGGGACATTCATATCATCTCTTCCTTTCTCGACTGAAAAATTGAAGATACCTTTTTCGATCTTCACTTGTAAGAAGGTTATCCCACCAGAGACCTAATTGGCCTACAAATCAAGAAGCTAAAGCTTGAGCAATTCTTTTTTCAGAATTTCCTTTTATGCGAAGGGCTTGAGCATAGATTGTCATATGCTTAAGGAGGACAATAATCTGGTAATCTGTGAGACCATTAATATTCTATTCACAGGTGTTTTCGCCACTAAAGCGAACACCGTCATAAATTCCCTTATTTTCAAATTGTGCGTCAATGGGTGAGGGACTATGATAATAAGGTTGATTTTTAACCTTTCCCCATTTGATCCTATTAATACTGGGATGATGATCTTTTGGCATATCTTCTAAGATCTAGTTTAAATCAAGATTCTCATTTTTTAAAATCGAGACCGAAGGATTAATAGTCAATTTATCTAATCGACTTTTAAGTTCCTCAAATATCTAACTTAAGGTAGATCTCATTTTAAGTTTTCCTGACAAAGCAGGAGGAGACTTAAAAGGGATAAAACCTAGTTGCGCCTTCGTTGTTGACTTACTCTTTTATTCCTTTAAGGAAGAAGTGGTAATGGCTTCAGCTGGAGAGGCACTAGCGCGTAATGGTCTTTCTTTATTGTTAATGACCTTTTCGATTCTTGAGGTCTGAGCTCCTAATGATTGAAGAAACAAATTGGTATAGTTATTTTGCTCAATCATATGATTAACACATAGTATTCCAGTATTTCTTCTCCAATTCTTTATCAAATTCCCTTTTAAAAGGAGTTGCTTTTGTTTTACCTCCCACAAACACTGCCAATGATGGAGAATGAATAACATAAATAACTTTATGTTCTTTTTGACTATCCACAATTATTTAGGGTTTGTAAGAATTTTCGATAACATTTAAGTTATTTTTCTTTTTAGAAAAAGGAAAATCTTTTCCTTTAGTTTTACTCCAATGCTCCAGAAAGAAGAAGAAAATCAACATTTTTCTTTGATTCCTTTAAGAAATCATGATAAACGTCTCTTATCCAATTCTGATCATTTTTTGAATATGTTTGAAAGAACCATTCTCGCTTTTTTCTATTCATCTCAGAATTGAACATAACATTGATCAAAGTTTGATCTGAAGTAAAGTATTGGTTATAATTTAATAATTAACATAATAATCATTATTCATGTCGTCCGTGCTTCGCATAAAATTATTGAGCTTGTTATGAATCAACTATATAATTAAAAGCACAAGCTTGGTTTTGTTTCACTAATTTTTGGTTCAACTTTTCTATTTATATTACCATAAGTACTATCCAAATTTGTATCAATTAAATACTATCAAAATTTAAAAATAGTTTTATCTCTAATAGGAATAGGAAAAAGAATAATATTTTTCTTTCCTATTCAAATTAGTATAAGTACTATACAGATTTATAACAAATTTTAAAATATTTGTTTCTCTAATAGGAATAGAAAAAAAGAAAAATCTTTTTCTTTCCTATTCAAATTAATATAAATACTATACAAATTTATAATAATTAAACATATACTATTCAAATTTGTAAAGTATTAAAAAAACTCGACTAATCTCTAATAAAAAAAGTAACTTCTAAATGAATATTTATTTTTAATTTTACTAATTTAATTATAATTTTTTCTCACAATTTTATGTAATTAATTAAGACAATATAACATATTATACTATATATTAGCTAAATTTATTATAACTTGAAATTATACCAAATCACATGATAAGTTGGATAATAATATATGTGAATATATTTAAAACATAATAAGTGGAAGATTTGTTGAAAAGGTTATAGTGAATTCATTACTAATTAATTGTCATAACTAAATTAAAAATTATTACTGCTTGAGTTTCATATTTTTATTTGGATTAGAATTTAAAGTAAATTTTGTCAATACAAACACTAATATAGAATTTCATTACAAATTAAAATAAAACTAAATTAATTTTATGTTTAGCTTAATAATTAATCGAAGTAACCTATAATATATAATTCAGTATTTATTATTTAAATAAATATTTAATAATTTAATAACTACAATTATCTTCTCAAAATTCTAATTAATACTACATTCTTTCTAAAATTAGAGATATAATTTGACTTTTGAGGTCAAACGATGACATATTAAACTTCAAAATTGGTATGACTCATAAAAGTTTAGAATGAAATAAATTTTGTGATTAATAGTTGTTGTTATATATTATATAATTATAATAATTGTATCCACTAAAATTAAATAAATTTACATCAATTTAAAATTTAATATGCCGTCATTTGACTTCAAAAGTCAAATTGTATCTCTAATTTTGAAACAGATGAAGTTTTTATGTATTTAATAATATAATAAATTATTATCCATACCGCCCATGCTTCGCATGGGATTGATGAGCTTATATAATTAAAAATACAAACTTGGTTTCAAAAATTTTTTGTTCAACCTTTTACTTTCTTGTCCTAATCAGTATAAGGATTATCCAAATTTATAATAATTAAATACTATCCAAATTTGTAAAATATATAAAGCAATCCAACATGTTACAAAAAAAGAATTTTTTTTTGTTTCTATATCTCTAAATGGAAAAGAAATTTCTAAAAGAATTTTTATTTACGTCTACCAATTTTATACAAGCTTTTGTATTACAATTTTACGTAAGACAATATATCTTAACAAATTTTATGTAGGATAATTCTATTATTAAAATTTTATTAACAAAGTAAGACATCAAAAAAATCTCTGAACATATAAAGTGATTTGTTATATTTATATCATTCAGGAATTTTATTAATTAAATTAATGTCTTAACCAAATTAAATTCATAAAAACTTGAAAGTTTACCAAATCACATGATTAATTTTATTAATAATATATGTGAATTTTTTAAAAAACCTAATAATTGTAAACTAGTTGACAAATTATAGTGTATTCATATCTAACTAATTGTCATGATTAAATTAAAACTTTTTAAAGCTTGAGTTTAATACTTCTATTCGGATTAGAATTTCAAGTAAATTTTATTCATATAAACATTAATATAGAATTTTATTACAAACTTAAATAAAACTAAAATATTTATTTCTCATAATCATAACTAATAAATATGTAATCCATTCAAATGTTAAGCTTAATAATTGATCGAAGAAACTAATAATATATAGTTTAATAATTTATTATTTAAATAAATATTTAGTAATTTAATAATTACAATTATCTTTTTAAAATCTAAATTAAATATTTATTTATTTTAATAATATGATAAATCATTATTCATGTCGTTAGTGCTTCCTACGAGGTTGGATTAGTGAGCTTGTTAATTTTAAAAAGTCAAAATTGATGCTTTAAATTACAATCCATTAAGCAAAAGTATAAGTACAACAATCCTACACCGATTAAACAAAAGGGGACATTAATTCTAGTTTGATCCAACTTTTGCCAATTTTTCTTCTTTAAATACCAACCACTACTCACAACTCATAAGTACGAGGGATTTATCAATTTTTTTTCCTTCTTATTTATTGTTTTTATTTGTCTCGAAGGTCTTCAAATTCTCTTCTACTACAACAATTCCGGTTGAACAGATTTTTTGGGGGCATCGCTTATGTTGAAAATCATGCCCTAATGTTGAAGGTTTGTCCCTTTTTATCTGTTTTTTCACTAACTTTTTTTATTATTATTATTATTTTACACTCGTTGAAATAAATATTTTCATAATCTTTTTATACCTAATTATTATAGTTAAATTTTATCCGGATATATAAAAAATTAATATCAAGTTTAATTTTTTAAAATTAATTTAAGGTATTTTTAAATTTAAAATTGATGTGATCAATTAAACTTTTAAAAATTATAAATATGTTAATTCATATAAACTTTAATTCAAAAATATCTTTATTTAACTTCAAAAATCAGTATTAATCTTATATTTTAAAACGAAGAGAATATTATTTTTTGATTTTGTTCATTATAATATTTGACGTCAAAATTTAGCTATATATTCATGTTAATCTTAATGTATGTATTAATTAATTAATAATAAAGCATTCATGAGAAATTTTTTATAAACTATTATCATCAATATACCTTCTAAAATATTTAATATTTATTGATGTAAAAATACATCAAGACAGAATGAATACGGAAAAATATAATAATAAACAAAATTTAATTTGATTTGAGCTTATGAAATACTAATATTATAACCGTATAAAGTAAGTATATATTTTTGACTTTTTATTTTTAATAGAATTTTTCATTATCATTAAATAAAGATAAAGATTCCTATATATAAGGCTAGGCAAATAGTGGCAAATTCATTCAGGTGAAAGGTACGTTGATTCCTACTTTTCTTTGTATATATCTTTAATTAATTTTGCTCTGTGTTTTTTCTTTCCATTATTGTATTGAGTAATCTGTGGAAGGTATTCCAAGTGTTTCTGCAGGTTTCAAGACAGTTTTGTAGCAGGAACTAGGCTAGGGTTATGATTTCTGCTGGTTATTGACAGATGAGAAAAGCACAGATCTTTCATATTTATACAAATTTATAGAAATTGTGTTGAGATTCTTTGTTTGTAATTTTATGGGTATGAATGAACTATGGAGATGAGGGAGTCGCATATGTTTGACAATAGGGGGGAAGGGGATTAGGGATTCTGTTTCTGATGATGTGCTACAACCGGCCTTTGCCATGACAGGTGCGCTTGCATGGCAGGTCACTCAAAATTTAATAAAAGGGAAGAGGTTTTTTGTTTTTGAGGGGAGAAATTCTCCGGGATTTTTGAACCGGATTCTCCCCTCTGGTGTGTGGTGTTCCTGTGTCCCATGCTGTTTTTTTTTCCTTTTTTTTTGTTGTTGTTTCTAAATCTATTGGTGTTCGTTTTAACTCGCCCTTGATCAAATTCACCAGCAACAACATAAACAGCACCCAACAATAAAGACAACAAAATCTGCACTCAAAAGATATGAATGAATAAGCAAGGCTCTCAATATGTTGAAAAAGGTACAGTTTTGTCCAACTTTTTTATAAGCCAATAAATTTGCATATCCTGATGCTCATAAATTTTTAGGATCTTTGATATTCTATGTCCTTTTTCACCTATTGAGTAACTTACTGTTGGAATAATTGGATGGACATCCATTTAGTGGAAAGGACACCCATGTGTAACAAAATGGCAAAAGCCTTTTGTCCATATTCCATGTCCTATCTATGTATAATGTATTCTCCAGCTAATGTGGTTCCCATTTTCACATCCACCAGCTCCTTTCTCTCTTTGATATAAGCAGACCATTATTCCTTCACGAGATAGAACAATTTGAGAGAAAATAATTTGATCAGATTGCTAAGTTCAAGTGAGAGAAAGAAAATTGCAAGAAGCAATTATAAACACTGCAAATATTGAGCTCCCAATATTCGGTAAAATCTAGTTGAACGGATCGTGGAATCGAGCTCCGTTTTCATCCCACAAGATTGTAATTCGGAGACACCGCTGGTTCGTGGAGTTGTTCGAGATCTTCCGCACCAAAGGATTTAATACGCTTCAAGAGGTATTTTAATTTTTGGTTCTCGAATATGTAAACTTATGCTAGCGTACATGGTATTAAATCCCTTCATTGGTATCAGAGCATGCGTATTTCGATCACATGTATGCCATGTATGTAGTTTACATAAAGCTCCATTGATGAATGTTTAAAAAGCTTGTTAAACATTATCAAACCGAACACTTTGAGTAGCCATAACTTTCTGTATATTTGTTCGTTTCATATTTTTGTTAATATGTATGCGTAGTACGTGTTGTAAGCTTTCCAACGACATATTATACGCATTAAACGGATAAATATTGAAAGAGATATGATTTTTCAAAGTTTGGATCGTGAAATGGCATTTCTGTAATTAATGGATGGCTGGAGGTTGAAGATGAAGTGGAATCTCACTCTCAGTGAGATTCACGTTCATTACACGCGCTATATGGAAGCTCCCAAAATGGGTTTTGAGCATACCAATAGACTCAGCACATCAAACCGAGCAAAACAGAAAAAACGGCGTCGCAAAAGGAGGCCGGGAAGGCGGCGCGTGAGATGCACGCGCGCCGGACCGCCGCCAGTTTCACACGCGCGCGCGCCATGCGCGGTATGCTGCTGCATGAATGGCGCGTGGGGCTCACGCGCCCACGCGGACTTGACCTAGTTGCTGACCCGCCCGGTTCTTGACCCGATTCATTAGCGGTTTGACCCGCCCGGATCCCGACCCGCGCGCCGACCCGCGCGGCTGACCCATTTCCGAAAATTGTTTTTAATTTTTGTTTTTATTTCAGAAATTGATTTCTTTAATTGTTTTATTAATGAAAATTCATTATAAAATAGTTTTAATTATCAGAAAATTCTGAAAAAAATTACAGAAATTTACTATTGAGTTATTATTAATATTTCCATTAAAAGTTTTGGAATATTATTAAAATTGGATGTTTTTGTTAATTTCCAATTGTATTATGCTATGGTTTATTAATTGTAATAATTAGCATAATTATCAGAAAATTCCAGAAAAATTACAGTAATGTTTTATTGTGTTAATTATACTGTTAGAAAATTTTTTGGAAGTTTTCTCATGTGTTTTATAGTATACTTGGTATATTAATTGAGTAATATAGCCTATAATTTAATTCCTTTTGTTAATATTTTTGGAATATTAATTGTTGGAACTTGGGATTAAATTATCATGATATTATATACAATGTACACTTATTTCCTAGTGGGAGTAATTTAGATGGTAGTAATTTAATTAAATTATTCCCTAAATTACACATCTAATGCGCTAAAAAAATTAAATTTAAATAATTGGGCGTTTATGTGGATTGTGATTCCAAAGGCCTGGCGAAGTCTCCCTTCTATATTTATGTCACATTATTTTTATGTTAATTTGATTCATGCGGCAAAGATGTTTATATACTGTGGTGAACTAATCGAATATCTCTAATAAGATTCTCCTCTTTTCTTTTCCCAAAAGAAAATGGACATGGCTAGGTTGCCATCTCTTAACTACAAAATTCAACAGTTATAACAAGATAGCTGAACATACCTTTAGAGAACATCTTCAGGTTATGTCGAATATGATAGAAACGTTAAGAGCTGCTGGCAACCCTTTGTCAGATGAACAGCAAATTTCGAGCAGCAGTGATACGCTCATTTCCCGACAATTGGAACTATCTCAAGGTTAACATAGCTCAAAATGAAAACATTAAGTCTTTGGAAGATATTTTTCATTACCTTGAGCGCTTAGAAGCTGAGCAGCTGGAGGTTGAGCGTTTGAGGACTAAACGACTAGAAGTTGAACGCCTAAAGGCTCACCAAATAAAGATTGGTAATCCCACTGCGCCTAAAGGGGCTGCGAGTGGAGGTACCGGCAAACGGAAAAGGGACGAACAAGGTTCTGATAAGAAGGACAAGGCCAATATGGCATGCTACAACTGTGGCAAGGCGGGACACTTCGCTGTGAATGCACTGAGCCGAAGAAGGTAATTCCTAGTCCTAATCTATCTATGTGCTTAGTATCAAGTACTTGTATTTGTTGCTCATTCTCTCCATATGTGGATTGTAGACTCCGGGAGCAACGGACCACATAGCTAGAGATCGAAGTGGATTTGTGAAATATCGCCGCATTCCGGCTGGCAGAAAAGTATACATGGGGAACGATATACCAGTGTGGAACGTGCTAGGCACTGGCACTTACAAACTGAAAATGCGAGGATGCTCAGCATTGACCCTGTGTGATGTACTTTATGCGCCGGATGTCCGGCAGAATTTATTTTCTGTATTATCAGTACTACGTTTGGGATATTCTGTTATGTTTGAGAATAATTCTGTAATAATTTCATTTGGGACGAATATTGTTGGATATGGTTTTGTATCAAATGGTTTTTATGGTGTTGAATACTATTGATTCTAGTATTAATAGTGATGATTCTTATTCATTACTTGTTGAAAATGATCATGATAGTTCAATTCAATGGCATGCTAGATTAGGCCATATTGGACAGGATAGAATGGCTAGGTTAGCTCGAGCAGGTCTGTTAGGCCCACTCGCTAAGGTCAATCTACCCACATGTGAACATTGTTTTGCAGGTAAATCAACTAGAAAACCATTTTGGTAAAGCTACTAGGGCAGAAACACCTTTGCAACTCATTCATTCAGACATCTGTGGCCCTATGAATGTGAAAGAAAGGGCATGGACGTTCCTACTTTCTCACAATGATAGATGACTATACGCGCTTCGGGTACACTTTCTTGATCTCTCATAAGTCTGAGGCATTAGAATGTTTTTTAGACGTTATTTGATTGAGGTTGAGAAACAGTTAGACAAAAAGTGTTAAGGCACTAAGAACTGACCGAGGCCGCGAGTATCTGTCCGATCAGTTTAAAAGGACTATGTGAAGAAAGAGGGATAATCAGGCAACTGACAATCCCTAGAACTCCGCAACAAAATGGTGTGGGCGGAGAGGAGGAACCGGACATTATTAGACATGGTTAGATCTATGATGGTGCAAGCAAATTTGCCTATCTCTTATTGGGGTGATGCATTGTTGACTGCGACGTATATACTTAATCGTGTGCCTTCAAAATCAGTACAGTCCACCCCATACGAAATGTGGACCGGCAGAAAGCCCGAATTGGGCCATATGGCGGCCATGGGGATCAGCAGCTTTTGTACACAACACTTCTCATCAACATGGGAAGTTTGGGCCCGAGGGGTAAGAAGTGTATCTTTGTGAGATATCCTGAACACTCCAAAGGCTATGTGTTTGTTGGAGAGCAGCCTGATGGGACTATATCCGAGATAGAGTCACGAGATGCAGATTTCCTTGAGATGGATTTCCCTAACAGAGGTTGATGTGAGCAAAGAGATGAACCTTTATGAGATGGAGGAAGATTTAGGCACCCCAAATCGTACAATAGAGACCGAAGAGGATATTCCTCAGGCTCTTGTAGATAGTGGGAGTGACATACCTTTCGAGTAGTTCTTTTCCATCGAATGAGGAGTCTCTTGTTCCTCAAATACGTAGAAGTCAAAGAGGTAACATTCCACGTCGTCTCTTTGAGATTGAGGGGAATGCTTTTGTGGCTGATACACGGGAAGAGGAGGGAACCTCGATCTTATCGAGATGCTCTATCATCTGTTGTCAGTGATAAATGGATGATTGCAATGGAAGATGAAATGAGTCCATGAGACTAATCAAGTCTGGGATTTGGTTGACCTTCCACCAGGGCGAAAGGCTATTGGGAACAAATGGGTTCTTAAAGTCAAACGCAAGGCGGATGGTTCCATTGAAAGGTACAAAGCTCGTCTTGTAGCCAAGGGCTACACCCAACAAGAGGGAATTGATTATGAGGAAACTTTCTCACCAGTTGTAAGGTTTGCTTCAATTCGCCTTATTTTAGCAATTGTCGCACATTTGGATTTAGAGTTGTATCAAATGGACGTGAAGACAGCTTTTCTCAATGGAGATTTAGCTGAAGAAATATACATGGATCAACCAGAGGGTTTCATTGTGGAAGGACAAGAGCGCAAAGTATGCAAGCTCAAACGTTCTATCTATGGTTTGAAACAGGCTTCCAGACAATGGTATCTAAGATTCCATCGAGCCGTCATTAGTGATGGGTTTACGATGATCGAGGAAGACCATTGTGTGTATATCAAACGGTCCAAAGATAAATTCCTTATCCTATCGATGTATGTTGACGACCATCTATTAGTTGGAAACGATAAGGAGATAATTGTCGCTACCAAAGGGTGGTTGTCCTCTAATTTTGAGATGAAGGACATGGGAGAAGCAGCTTATGTTCTTTGGAGTTAAGATCTATAGAGATCGCTCAAGAAAGCTTCTTGGTTTGTCTCAAGAGACTTACCTTAAGAAGGTTCTGGAGCAATTCCAGATGAGCAACTGCAAACCCATAGACACTCCAATCGCTAAAAGCGACGCCCATGGACCCGAACAATGCCCTACTTCTCCCGAAGAAATTAAGAAGATGTCCCATTACCCGTATGCCAATGCTATAGGAAAGCTAATGTATGCAGTTGTGTGTACTCGGCCTGATATAGCATATGCGGTTGGTTATCTCGGTCGTTATCAGTCAAACCCTGGAATTGCTCATTGGAAGGCAATCAAAAGAATCTTGCGATATTTGAAGGGTACTTTGGGACTACATGTTATGCTATGGAGGACCGGACCTGCGATTGATTGGTTTCTACTCCGATGCCAGTTGGGGAGGTAACCAGGGAATACGCAAGTCGACCTCAGGATATGCATTCTTGCTACATGGTGGCGCCATCACTTGGTGTAGTAAGAAACAGACTTGCGTTGCTCTTTCGACAATGGAGTCAGAGTTTGTAGCATGTACGTCAGCTGTTCAGGAAGCTATGTGCTGAGGAGATTCTTCGAGGATCTTGGAGTCATCCCTAATGCTTCGGACCCCGTTACTGTTTTCTGTGATAGCACAGCGGCCCTAGATTACACTAAGGACCCTAAGTATCACGGTAGAACGAAGCACATTGACCTGAGGATGAACTTTATTAAGAGAGAATATAGCATATAATGAGGTGATATTGAAGTACATGCCCCACTGACCTTATGGTAGCGGATCCCTTGACGAAGCCTATTCCGAAAGATGCCTTCTGCAGGCATGTTAGTTCGTTAGGACTTCGTAGGGTTTGATGTACTTTCTTTGGTTACTGGTATATCACTCATTGTATGGCTTGTATTTGAGATATTTACTATTGTTTTGAGACATTTATCATATATGCTAGATTCATTTGTTCCCACTTATGATTGTGATAGCGCACATGATAAATATTATTTAGTTCACACAGTTATTATGCATATTGGATATGCACACACTAAATATATGTCAACAGGTTGATTGGCTCACTCACACGAGCAATCACCCTGGCGCTTTGAGTAGCGAGCAAGGTTGAGACAGTTCATTTCATTGGCGCTTTGAGTAGCGAGCTATTGATGCTTTGGATAAGCAATCAATTGGCGCTTAGTAGCGAGCAATATGAACATAATGTCGCCTTGGCATGTGCCAAGATGAGGTTAATTTAGTTAACCAAATATAAGATGTCCCACCATCTATATAAACCTGTACTGATAGCCGGATGCGAAGTTCAGAATTGGCGCTTGGGAAAGCGAGCAATCTGAAATTTCGAGTTAGGCGCTTGTGGAGCGACTGAACTAAGATCCGTACGGCATGACTAGAAGACATATGCTCATGTAGATGAGATTGTCTGCCATAACATGATAACCGGACACGAAATTTTAAATGTGGCGCTTTGACAAGCGAGCAATTTGAAATGTTCGGGTTAGCCACTCTGGGAGTGACTAGACTAAGGTCCGCACAACAAGGCTATAGAATAGTATGTTGTGAGAGGGTTACATGAGCTAAGCGATCAAGCAATGGAGGTGAGAGAATGAATCCCTGTTTCCTCACCATGTGAGTCCAGTAGGACAGGATTGTTAGTCCTACAACTAGTGCTCTTTGTGATCTTTGACTATACTATAAAGATATGAATTGATGTTGCTACTTTGGTTTTGATTCCTACGGTCAGGATTGATGAGACAATAAGGACCGATTCTGGGAAAGCAGTTGATTCATATCTGAGTAGTATTAGGGCAAAGGGAAGACAATTTGATTTCACCTCGTTCTGCACTTATTGTCGACAACTATGGCGCTTTGATAGCGATATAGTAATAAGTGAGATACGAAATGGACATGGGCCCAAAGGTGGTTAAGTATGGCTCTCTGAGGGATTAGAGATGCTTAACCTTGTGAAAATCAAATGTGTCTGGAGTACTCTGAGTTTATGGGTTGTAGCATCTACGTGAACTAATTGAGTTTTGGCGTGAGAGCTCCCACACTGTTTTTTTTAAAAGGGTAGATGTCTCTATTTTGGCCTTAACGGGTTTGATATAGAGCTCCCGCATTGCAGGTGAACTCAGCGGTCGCACGGTCCGGCAACTAAAGATTTACGAATTTTTGGTTTGAGCTATTTTTTTAGCAGATGTGAGGATCATGTCATCCCCGCCATGGGTGAGTGGGAGATGTTGGAATAATTGGATGGACATCCATTTAGTGGAAAGGACACCCATGTGTAACAAAATGGCAAAAGCCTTTTGTCCATATTCCATGTCCTATCTATGTATAATGTATTCTCCAGCTAATGTGGTTCCCATTTTCACATCCACCAGCTCCTTTCTCTCTTTGATATAAGCAGACCATTATTCCTTCACGAGATAGAACAATTTGAGAGAAAATAATTTGATCAGATTGCTAAGTTCAAGTGAGAGAAAGAAAATTGCAAGAAGCAATTATAAACACTGCAAATATTGAGCTCCCAATATTCGGTAAAATCTAGTTGAACGGATCGTGGAATCGAGCTCCGTTTTCATCCCACAAGATTGTAATTCGGAGACACCGCTGGTTCGTGGAGTTGTTCGAGATCTTCCGCACCAAAGGATTTAATACGCTTCAAGAGGTATTTTAATTTTTGGTTCTCGAATATGTAAACTTATGCTAGCGTACATGGTATTAAATCCCTTCACTTACTTTCTTAGGTTACGATTAAAAAATTTTGTATAACAATTGTGCAAGTCATTGATCAAGTACATAAGTCATAGACCAATAGAACAAGTACCTTTTAAGAGTTCCATTTTGCACCCTGTCATTCTCTTAATTATGAACTATCTAATTTGCACCAGTTTGGAGATGGGCAAGGTTGCTGCTCTGAACCTCGTAAGCATGGTCTCTAAATAAGTAAAGCTAAAAATGTAACATGTCTTACGGCAGCTGGATATGAATCATGTCCGGATAATTCAACATATTATACACGGACAACACGGTATACTATCATTACTCCCTCCATTCCCATTTGTGAAAATTGCGAACTTCATGGTTTTTAGGTGATCGGCTTTATATTTTTCTTCAATGTGTAACCTACATATAATGATTATTTAGTTTAGTGGCGATGTCATTATAATGAAATTGTGATGTTATTAAACTTGAGGACTTGTTGTCATTTTATACCATCATTAATAAATGTGGAACTCTTTATGTGGAACAAAAAATAATTGGCAAATGAGATCTTTTTGTGGGACAGAGGGAGTATTATATTGAAACGTTGGAGCAAGTTACAACAATGACATTGAGCAAAATTAACAACGGATCTATGATAACATCGTTTATTTACAACGGAATGACTCACAGTGTCCTGTAATGTGTCCAGTAACATTTGATTAGTTCGAGTTAATTAATTTTGTTTTGCAATATCATTTACTAAACTGACAGAAAGATCTCAATAATCAATATTGTGATACATGTGATACTTTTCTGAAGAAGGGTATGTTTGTGGTGATCTATTGTGATCATTATAATATTATTTTTTGCTTTTAGTAATTGATAGTTGGAACTGTTGGAGACTTGTAAAAAGGGTTTTCTTGTAAAAAGCCTATTTGTTTTTTGTTCTTGTTTCTCCCTTAATGGTGTTCAATTCAAAAGATTGGTTGGGCTTAAGCCAATAGGCACTCATAGGAGATTGAAGGCGCTTGCAAGGATAAAGGTCTTTTGTCTCTCAATTGGGAACTATATTAGGAGGAAGATTTTGAAGCAGGTGATTGTTCCTCCAGGTGTCATGCATTATGTGTTGAAAAGCAGTACAACATGATCTGAGAAACAAAGGCGACTATTTCACACATTTGATGTCCAATTGAACTCTGCTCAGAAGATTTTGAAGCAGGTGATTGTTTCTTCATGTGTTGAATGGTGACCATTTCACATTTTGCTATCCAATTGAACTCTGCTGGTGTTTGTTAGTTTTTTACCTTGAAAATACAAGGCTCATGGTTAAACTTTCTTTGATTTGGAGCTGGATGCAAGTTTAGTTGAGCGGTGGTGAAGTATAGTTATAATTTGTTATACATGATTTACTTTACTTTGTTGTAAATTGTTTTTAATTCTGATAAGACTTTTACAAATTTTTAATGCACATCCATCACTGTAATTCATTGATAGGGTTTTGCACTGTAGCGCTTTACCAATTGGTTTTGATCTATACAATAAAGAGTTCTTAAAGTCTTCTGTTTAAACTTAGTGTGTAGATTCAATTTTTTGCCTGCTTAATTTCTTATTATTCCGAGTAACCCAATTTATTTACGCTGTCATAATATTATTCAATTTTTTTCTTTTGTACATAGTATATTTATATTATTGTTAGGATGTTTCGGTGTGTGTATACATATACATATATAGAAGATGGATCTAAAACATACCTCTTAAATAGCATACTTTTATTAAAATTACGTCGTTTTAGAGATTCTTTTAAAAAACAAAATAATATTAAAAGAGAGTGGTCCCACTTGCTTTCCTTTTATTTACAAAAATGCCACCCGCGGCCCCACTTGTTTTTTAAAAGAATTTTCAAAACGACGTAGTTTTAATAAAGGTATGCTATTTAAGAGGTATGCTTTAGATCCATCCTCTATCTCTATCTATATATATATCTGATGATTTCCAGATTAAATCTTTCTCAGCATGAAAATTGGTTTCTAACATAGTTCTCAAAAGTCCACTATTTTCACCATGTCTGTGAGAAGGACTGAAAGAGTATGAGATTTGTAAACCTGATTTACAGATTGACAGCCATCCGTATTTTTGCATGTTGAAAAATAATGCTGAGCAACAAAAATTAAAACATTACCTGGCCTTCGCTATTTTTCAAGATCCGTAGGCTCAGAATGGCAAGAGCACTCAGACCTTGATCTGAGAGGTTGGTGGTTCAAATCCACCCGGATCTAATTATAATAATGTTGGTTTTTGGATTGAATATCTTAAATTCTATTTTAGTAAATTTTAAGTAGCATTCAAGGTTTTGTAATGTAAAGGTTCTTTATGATTGCAACTATATATATATTCTTTGCATATTCCAAAAAAAGAGCATCTGTATTTACCAGGGGATAAGATGTTTGCCCAAATTTAATTATGTTGTTGATAGCCAAGTAATTGATACCTACGGGAAGAAAAAACAAAGAAGTATTGATGGAATTATTAGTGGAGTTGGTGTTTCTAGTGTCGTTTATGCGATGGTATCATCTCGTCATCTTTTCTTGTATTTATCTTATGTGTAAAATGGTCTCAGCTAATTATTTGCTTACACAACAAAGTATTTTCCATAGAAGATTTGGAATGTAGGCACAGCTGAGTTCTCATGTAGAGCTATTTATATTTTGTCAATTAGAAGAATGGATGGCAGTTTACTGAGTGCCAAAGGTCTACAGTTTTGGATGCCAAAGGCCAGAATCAGAATTTGAAGTGAATGGTTCCCATTCTTTCCCCCTCATACCCCCACCAGGATCAGGTTGACTTTCCCCTTTTAATTGTGGATGGCAAAATCCAAATCGCCGAGGTGAATGTCCCCGGTGCCCACCCCCGCTTCCTACACTAGTAGAAGAATGTTACTCTGATGTAATCTAGATTTTGTAATGAGGTGTCTTCTAAATTCTTATATGGAACTTCCTACACTAGTAGAAGAATGTTACTTCGATCTATTCTAGATTTTTTAATGAGGTGTCTTCTAAATTCTTATATGGAACTAAAGAATTGTTTCCATGTTTTTTTAATACTATGGAAAGTAGCTGTTCTGTTACATTTACAGGCACATGTTTTAATAGTTTGAGATTCTGAGATACAATTGGTTGCGACTCATTAAAAAAAATATATATTTTTTATATTTTTCACTTCAAAAACTAGTGCTTTATTTTGTTTTTCGCTCTCCATATGTTTGTATTGTGATCTAAATGAATAGTTTCGAATTTTATTTTGATTGCCAAAATATGACATGTTAATGTCAGTAATATAAACAAAAAAAGTATTAATATATTATCGTTAGGTATGTGTGAGTAGTTTTTTCTTGTTATGCAAGCATTTATCTTATGCTGAGAAAACTGAAAAAGAGCTCATAAAGCTGGAATGTGCAAGAATTTGCCATCTTTCCTTTTTAGAGTTGCAGATTATTTGCATAAAGATTATATTGTTTAGATGTCTTACATTATGCAGGCATGATATTCTGTATTACTTTGTGTCAGGATAGAAGATATTGAGCATTAGAATAGGAGTTCTACTTGATTGAGGATGTTCAGGAATCGCTGAGCATTATCCGATGCCAGATAACACTTGCTTCCCATATTTTGAAATATTTTCAATTTTTTTGTTTTAATGAACTTGTTTCTTTATAAATGCACATCTCTTTAGGCCTTTGTTAAATGTGTTGTTTTCTGAGCTTTTCAGCAGCAGCCTAGCAACTGGGGTTTGGTGTCCCACAAGTTTCTTCTCTCAGCAAGTCCATACAAGTGCTACCTACCCTAATCGCTTGACAACACCCTAAATGGCCTAAACTGATCCCAGTAATTTTCCTTATTTTTCCTTTTGGTTAGCTTACAAATTTTTTGTTTAATATACAACTTTTTGTTCGGATGTACTATTAGAACTTGTGGGAACTTGTGAGAGAGGAAACCTGTGGATGCAGGATCTGGTTGATGTACATGATGCCAACAGTGTGAAAGTTCTAGTTTTGGTTCTAGGGCATGACACATGCTTACAGTATGTAATGATCATCAAAACCATTTGTTATAAAATAGAGTTAGCTTTCATAGCCATAACACACTTCCAGCTATATATAAACCAGTAAACCACTTCCAAACACAGAGCTTCACACGGTTGAAGTGTATCATGCTATCACCTTATTTCTATCGGCAATTTACTGTTAATGTATACTTGAACTCACAAGCTAACGATAACTTTATAACATCATATCATACTAAGCTTTTATATATAACGAAGGAAAAAAGACATTTTTGGAATTCCTACTTGGGAGGACTTTCAGAAAAATATACACTATTGTTGGGATATAATATTCAGTGAGACCCACAATTCTACTATTACTTTGATTATTTAGACAAATAGTGGGAGAACGCAGAAGGTTGGAACCAAAGGTTGAAATGGTGGGGGCCAACAGAAAATAAAAGGTTGGATAACCAAGGAATTCAGAAAGTTGAAGACTTTTCATTAAAGTGGAAAACCAAAAGACTTTTACCTTTGTTATAAAAGGGGGAGGCGAGTATGACACATAAACAACATCAACATATTTACAGACCATCACAATATTTCAGTCAATAACAAGAGAATTAGAAAGAAGCTCATAAAGAGCAAATAGAGAGAAATAAATTATCAGTTGAGAGCTTGTATCTTCCTTATTATTTTCATAGTGGATTTCTGAGATTTTTCCCCGTGGTTTTTTCCCAATTGGGTTTTCACGTAAAATCCTCGTGTTATTATTTTATTTTCACGTGTCATTATTTTATTCCACACACTAAAACAAATGCATATCCTCCACCGTTATCTTTTCGGCTCGTTATTTGGTGATTTGGCGAGCGGTTAGAATTTGGTGTTAACATTGGCGCTAGAAGGAAGACGGTTTTAGTGTTGAATCAAAATAACCCATTATTGATTAAACAATTGTGAGAGGTAGCAACTAAAGGAGGATGGATCCAATTTTTTGTAGACTTGTTTTCGGCAAACTCGTATCCAAAAGCTAAGTCTCCATCTCTGTCTATTTGTCAACTAAATATAATAATATGTACTCATATGTGGTATATATGGCAAAGCCCAATTTATATGCATGATTGTATGATATGCTAATAAATGTTGTGAATACTCATGATTGCTAGGTTAATTTTACTGGCGGAACCTAAGCAGTCCACTTCAGACAACAAACTCTAATAGTAATGTCATATACTCTAATTTGGACTTCGGCTATCGCTCACACGAACTTATTATTTACATTCGAAGTCAATCCAGGACCTATCGTTCGGACGACTCCAGACAAATGAGGAGCAGGCTAAAGAGTCGTTCCTGATCCGCAGCAGGCACATAAGCCGCTAGTAGGCAAAAGCCGCTCGCAGGACAAGAGCAGGCCAAAGAGTCGCTCACCAATCCGCAGCAGGCACAAAAGCCGCTCGCAGGACAGAAGCAGGCAGAAAAGCCGCTCACAGGCGTCGGGAGTCGCTCCGGTGATAGTTCGTTAGAAAGATAAAAAGTAAAGGAAAGTGCAGAAGCCATTGAGGCACAGACAGACACAAAGCACCCTCTGGGACGATCAAGCATCTTCCGGGACAATTAAAGCACCCTTCGAGACGATCAAACATCCTCCGAGACAATCAAAGCACATTTTGTACTCTCTTATTTTAAGTTGTTTACAATAAGAGAGTGAGGGGTAATGTTGGGATATAATATTCGGTGAGACCCACAATTCTAGTAATCTTTTGATTATTTGGACAAATGGTGGGAGAATGCAGAAGGTTGGAACCAAAGGTTGAAATGGTGGGGGCCAATAGGAAATAAAAGGTTGGATAACCAAGGAATTCAGAAAGTTGAAGACTTTTCATTAAAGTGGAAAACCAAAAGACTTTTACCTTTGTTATAAAAGGGGGAGGCGGGTATGACACATAAACAACATCAACATATTCACAGACCATCACAACATTTCGGTCAATAACAAGAGAATTAGAAAGAAGCTCATAAAGAGTAAACAGAGAGAAATAAATTATCAGTTGAGAGCTTGTATCTTCCTTATTATTTTCATAGTGAATTTCTGAGATCTCTCCCCGTGATTTTTTTTCAATTGGGTTTCCACGTAAAATCCTCGTGTTATTATTTTATTTTCACGTGTCATTATTTTATTTCACACACTAAAACAAATGCATATCCTCCACCGTTAAATGTCTTTTCGGCTCGTTATTTGGTGATTTGGCGAGCAGTCAGAACAACTACTATGGATCTTTAACAACCCCTAAAAAAATACATGCACAGCCTTCTGATAATCATGGTCTGGAACAAATCTCATTATATAACATTCCATTCCATGCTCATGAGAGTTTGTTTGAAATCCTCTCACAGGAACTCTTACATGAGTCAACTAATTTGATTGAATATAAATCCAAATCGGTCCATTTTGTGGCTAATAATAGTTTTACCAGGAAGCACTCTAGTGGCACAAATTTCTCAAATAAACATTGCCACGATGCAATGTAAATACACATTTAACACAAGGCAGGGAGATATTCACAGAAAGAGACGAGTTCTTACACTCTCGTTCTTTTCGGTGCTTTTTGAAGTAGATTCAACTGCATTCTCAGCATCAGGCTGCTCCAAGAACACACACACACACACACAAACATATACAAATTCACAAATCCCTTGCAAGTGCTTAACCAACCACTTTGCAGTATACGCATTTTGACCTGTAAAAACTGAGCTACAAAATCAACACTAACAGCACAGTAACTAATTCAATGTAGATAGGAAGTACATTGACATATAATATCATCCAACTAATTTTTCTTTGCAAATAGCACAAGGCCATATCCCAAGTTCAGGACATAAATTTATGCCAAATGGCAACCAAAAGTTGCTATGTATACATGTTTTAACTAAAAGTAGAATTCAAGATTGTAATTCCCATTCGTATAACAAAAAACATCACTTGAATGGAAATCCTAACTTGAGTGAAAACCCATATATACATGTCCAAACGGAAACAACAAAAAATATGAAATTCTAACTCAAGTTGAAACCCATCAACAACCCTTTGATGAATTCATCATACTTTGTAAAGCATCTTTGCGCCTCTCAGGTGGAAACCCAAAAAGTAAATTGACCATCTTCTCATTATCCGCCAGCCAAAAATAGGCTTCATCAAGGAAGGGCTGCTCAAGCTTCATTTGAATCAATTCAGCGTAAATTTCTGATGGTGAGTAGATACACTGTTGTGAAGTTGAAATGGCATTTGACATTGTTACAGTCGCATTAGCGAAGGCATTGATTATCTCCTTGTTACCATCATTGATCGTATTCGCAACTTTTTCAATGGCTAAGATGGAAACATATTCTTCAGCGGCATTATCAGATGAGACTCTCCTTTTCTTCGGTTTTGAAGTAGCCCTACTGTGAGATAGTGCTTCGACTTTTGGCATAGGACCAGCTCCTTCAAATCCATCTCTTACTCTCTGTCGGGACATGTAATGTTCCCTACTAGATTCTTCCCTATGACGTTTACGCTTTATATTCATGGAATCTAGATAAAGGCACAAAACGAACAGTAGGAGTAGTTGTCTTGTTCTTACTTGATGAATTACTACCATCATAAAAATTTTCCACATTTCCCAAATCGCAATTTTTACTGTATCCATCTTTAAATTGTCAATAGCCCAACTATCATTGACTGTGGAAGTATTTGAGAATAAAAAAATTAGATAAAAAATCATAGGCCAAGTATGTAACATATCAACAAAAATGAGAAAACAATAAGAGAATCTCTTACATAGCATTCAAGAAGAAAATAGAATAAAAATAAATAAAAGTACATGAATAATAATGTGAGGAACATAAAGTACTTGTGTGGTACTACCTCACCCACATGCACAAATTCAATTTCTGCACTTCAACAAAGTATTTGTATTCAAGGTAACAAAAACCATAGTGATACGTAAAGACACACATTACAAGCTCCAAGCTCAAATAGAGATCATATATGTAGTGTATTCAGTCTTCATGAGAAACTCAGTTTCAGATATTCTATTTATCAAATCTATTGTGTTCCATAATATTCAAATCTTTAACTTGATTGACAGATTTACATTTAACTATAAACATGGACTATTGAATAACACGTAAAGCCTGGTCAAAACATCAAGGAACACCTCTCTAACAACTTGTTCATTACAACCTTTTTTTTATTAGCTTGATTACTGTAAGATTCTGCATTTCATATTATTCTTGGAGTGTTTCAAATGATTACTTATAAAACCTCAGGGATTGTATAAATTGAATCCTATATGTTTAACTATCAAATTTAGATTATATAAATGAACACAACAAAGATTCAAATGATCTTCTTACTGTAACGCTACCAACACATTATCCGAGCCCATAAAACTCTTTCCGTAAATATACTTTTCAATTTTTATAGAGAAAAACAAATTTAAATGTTGTATAGTTACTGATGGTGGCCGATTGTTTTTCTTGTTTTTATGATCATGACTTCATTGCACACATCAGTCATTCTATAGTTCAACTTTTTGGGGGTAAATAAAAGGGATTATACCTGTTTCATTAACTAGTCAAACTATTAATTTTCACAATTTTCCTGTTCAAACATGTAAATTCAAACTTTATATTGTTGAATATTTTACAAGAACACAAATATAGATACCACAATAAGTTTTTCCTACACTTCAAGTTATCTGGCTACTATATTTACATATAAACGTACACACACACACACACACACACACACACACACACACACACACATATATATATATATATATATATCGAGCTAATAGGAGAGGGTAACTTTGAATGGAGGTGGCGGAGTCAAAAATGTCAAAGTGGAATGCAAGTACTCCATAAATTTTGGAAAAATCGAACCAATTATGTGTTTATGTTTATGTAGGAGACGGTAAGTTTCAAAGAATGCAAGAAGTGGGTGTAAATTAGGGCAAAACAAAACTGGAAAGATATGTAATAAGGCAGATTAGTACTAACATTGAATCGATTATACGTCTTCTTCCTCTTTGATGCCTCTTCTTCTTCCCTTCAGCAACAGACCATAAGTTGAAGAAATAAACCACAAGAACAAATATAAAAATAAAAGTTATAATTTATAGACAAAAGTTAAACAATAAAATAAAATTAAACAATAAAATAAAATTAAACAATATGTGGGTTCTTCATGTTAGAGAATAATTTATAAAATTATTTATTTGCAAGAAATATCAATTCTGGATTCTTAAGTATGTTTTAGTTTTATTTTAGCTAACCCTATCAATTTTTATTTTTTGGGAATTGAGTTGAGATATTTTTAAGTTTAATTTAAATTTATATAAATTTTAAGCAATACAATTATGTAAAGTATAAATTATTTAAAAAGTATTATTAATTTAAAATTTTATTCTTTTTAAAATTAAACAAATCTCATTAAATTAAAATATGAAAACATCTTAAATTATTTTTTTAAAAATTAAACTGGATCTTATATTTACAAACTGAATTTTATTCTTTTTAAGATTAAACAAATCTCATTAAATTAAAATATGAAAACATCTTAAATGAATTTTAAAAAAATTAAACTGGATCTTATATCTACAAACTGAGGTCTTTTAATGTTTTGTTTTATACAATGGACTGCATGTAATTATATTAAGAAAATTTAGTTTCAAGCTAAAAGTAATAGACCTATTTTTAAGGGTGAAATAGATTTTATACAATATTTTGTATTAGAATTATATATTTTAGACATTGTTTATAAAACAATTTTGTGTTATACTTTACTCTTTTTCTTGTCTGATAGTATTTTTATTCTCACTTTATATACAATACTCTGTTTTTTTCATAAGATGATGGTTATTTATTTTTTTTTATTTTTTTTAATTTGAACTAGAGTTTCATTATTATCTATTGTGATATTTTGTGTTTTTCTTTTAAGAGATTATTTTTTCATGTTCGTGAGCTATTTTTAAGTATGTTAGCTATTTTTAAATAGGTTGATTATCGATAATAGATCTTTTCGTATTTAAAAGTAAAATTATGATAAGAGTTTGTTATCCATCACTCGTACAGTAGAACTTTTATAAATTAATACTCGATAAATTAATAATCTCTTTAAAATAATATTTTTTTCCAGTCCCGTCTTGGGCTAATGGGATAAATTAATAATTTCGATAAAATAATAATTTTTAAAAAGACCCTTATATAAATATATGGTCTCATCAAAATCATAAATTAATAATTCTTTTTGTTGATGTTTATATACCAGTTCTCTTTATCATCATACATGGAATGTATTAAATTCTAGTACAATGAACTTATATATACAAGTTAATTAAACTTAATGTGAATATATATATTTTTTGAAATAAAATGTGAATGTAATTTGAAAAGTGGATACAATGAACATTATTTAATTATTAAAAATAATTAATATCACTTACAATGAATTCTATTATTACATTAATTTAATAAATATAATACATTGCATCAAAAAAAAGTATGATATAAACATCAATAAAATGCAATAATTTTAATGTAATTAAATTTATGTTCACCGAATAGAAAAACACTCTTTAAATTAATAAATTATTAATTTATCGATTAAATAATAACTCTCTAAATTAATAAAATTTTTCAATCCCAAAAATATTAATTTATAAAGGTTCTACTGTACTAAAAACCTATTCAAATCTATATGTTATATTAATATTTCCCCCAACCCTTAGGATTAAATTCCTAACACTATATTTGTGAATTTCCAGAATAAGATTCCTAAGAATTTTTTTAACTCAAAAAATAATAAAAAAAGAAAATAATAGGAAAGTAACTTTTTTGTTTGTGAGTTTAATAGGAAAAAATATAACAAATTTTCTATCTTGTGTTTGTGAGTTGTTAAGAAGAACATAGACATTTTATTTTGTGATATATTATTACTATTGTACCTCTTACGTATTGAATATAATATACTTAATTATGAAATTCAAATAAATTCATAAAACTCATTTTTCTTTCCTTATCTTTCTTACCATTTTGATCAGAAAAATATCTAAAAAAGTCAAAAAAAATTTCACTTTATTTATTTATTTTAACTTAAAAAACTCATAAACATAAAATTTCTAAGAAAAATTTCAATTTTCCTTTCCTCTGCTTAGTTTTTAAAACTCACGAACATGGTGTTGTAAAAGTCATACAAATTTATTCAATATTCAAATTAGGAAAAGTAAAGTGAAACTCATAGCCCTTTTAAACCACTCAATTTTCAAGGAATCCAATTTTGCTAGAATCACCTCCTACACAAATCCCCCCTCTCCCCTCTCATAGAGAGCTAAACCAAGCTAAAAACTGAGGCCAAGCCAAACCAAACCAAACCAAGAAAACAAACAGAAAAGATATTATAGTAGTTATGGCTTTTGTTCTCCCCAATCTCTCTCCTGCTCTACTACAACTTCAATCCAAAGATAAACCCTCCAACTCCACAATTCACCACCAAATCTCTCTCCTTACAAAACCCACCTCCTCCATTATCTCTCCTCTCACCAAGCTGCTGGATTCTCCCCCAAATCGGGTCGGGCAGGTTAACCAAGCTCCGCCTGGTGGCCAGAAGCACCAAAATGATGATTTCTATGTCAATTTGGGATTGGCTGTACGAACCCTCCGTGAAGATAAACCTCTACTCTTCGCCAAAGATCTTAATTATGATATTTACAGGTACCCATTTCATTAATTTCTCATTTCATGCTTATTGATTAGTACTATTTAAGTAAAATTGAATTTAATGGGGTTTTGTTTTTTTAGAAAATTAAATTGGGATTTTTGTTGAATTATTGGCAGGGATGATATAACATTTGTAGACCCTTTGAACAAATTTACTGGAATTGAAAATTACAAGTTGATATTCTGGGCATTGAGGTTTCATGGTAAAATTTTGTTTAGAGAGATTTCACTAGAGATTTTTAGGGTTTGGCAGCCTTCAGAGAATGTAATCTTGATCAGGTGGAATCTGAGGGGTGTCCCTAGGGTACCCTGGGAGGCCAAGGGCCAGTTTCAGGGCACTTCACGGTATAAGTTGGATCGAAATGGTAAAATTTATGAACACAAAGTGGATAATTTGGCATTCAATTTTCCACAGCAGCTGAAACCGGCTGCATCCGTGTTGGATTTGGTGGGTGCTTCAGCAAGTCCCAACCCCACGTTCTTGTGGGGTCCAGTTGACAACTGCTCATCGACGTGGCTGAAGTTCTATCACGCGGTTAGGGAGACTTTGGATAATGAAGGTTCTTCTATGATTGCGCAAGACTGCCTAGTTACTTGTTCATAGTGAGGGAGGTACTTCTTGAACATTATTCTGTATACGAATAAACTACTTCAAATTCCCAATATGGGGTTTTTTTTGTGTGGCTGGATGGCATGTGGCGTAAGTAATATGCAATCGGTTTATCTTCCACACCTATGTATCAGGTATAATTATGGTTTATAGATACATGTAATGGATTTTTTATTGGGCCAGAGGTCATGTGGCGTAAGCAAGATGTACAATAGACAGAGATGTAAGGGGGTTGAATATACTTCTTGGGGTGGTGATAGTAGCACAAAAGCTTACTCACATGAATTAGGTTTGAAAATATATGTATAGTTGTATACAATAGATTGTAGTTAAAGTAATACACATCACTTTTACTTCCATTATGCAATTATCATTCTCTTGTTACATGTCTACTTTGTTTGAAATTGGTTTTTCTTGTTTGCTCCTACTATTGTTTTGATTAGAGGACCAAAAAATATTTATTCTTATTTACATGTTTGAAAAGTAGTTTTAAAGCATAACTAGAATTTTAAAACAAGTTTGTTGTATTTCTATAGTTGGGAAAACTCATTATATCCATGACTTTGAAATCCATGTAACAAATA
Source organism: Aralia elata (assembly GCA_034770075.1). NCBI lineage: Eukaryota > Viridiplantae > Streptophyta > Magnoliopsida > Apiales > Araliaceae > Aralia > Aralia elata. Next base: position 7,643,429 of record CM068385.1, on the reverse strand, counting down.
ATGCATGATTCTAACAAGAGCAGTTGGGAATTTTAAGTTATAAATGTCTTTACAATCTGTAGTAGCTTTGCTAATGAATAGGCAGTCGATCTTGTTGCCAACCGACCTGGTGCATTTACTTCTTATCAGTCCCAAACTCCACAAGAAATACATTATAGATAGATGCTTAATACAATTTTTTGCATTTACTTCTTATCAGTCCCAAACTCCACAAGAAATACATTATAGATAGATGCTTAATACAATTTTTTGCTTTGGATGTCATTATTAATTTCATTATACGGAATTTAGTTGTAAGATCATTACAAGTAGAGCTACATGCATTTTACAAACACTTTTTAAGATTTTATCCACCCACCCACCCTTCTTTGTAAATGAATCTTACATATTTAGGCTCTTTCCTTCTTTTTAAGTCACTATGTTGGGCATCATTTTAAAAAAGATTAGTTCCCAAAAAGTCTGTTGACATGCAATTTCATTTATTTCCCTCATTCTACTCTGTCAGACATTTTTTCCTGCATCAGATTATATTTCTCTGCAGTAGTCAAGTGAAGGATCTATCTAGGATATCATTGCTTAGTAACATATCATTTGATCTGAAGTAAGTGACATATATCTTTCTATGATCCTGTATAGTGAGAGTCCTTTACTTGGTATATAATGGGTTTCCCCAGATAAACGAATTTCACTCTACCACAGCATCTTCACCACCAGAATGGGTGCATGTACTTGTCCCCAAACACCTCTTGTTTTGCTCAATTATTTTCATACATTCTCTTATTTTTTGATACATTAACCTAGCTTACAAGTTGATGATTGCATCTTCAAATCAATACCACAAGTCGACAGCACTGAAGTATCCTACTCTTGTTTGAAATGGATAATGCTAAAAGATGGCCAAGTAGCAAACCTTTAATGTGCACTGGTCCATCTTTTTCCAATGTATTTCCACTAATTTGACAAGACAAACTGAAAGCTTATGGAAAAAGATGGACATATAAACTATGCGACATCCAACAGATGCCTAGGCTCAAAAGGAGCGAAAGCCTTATAAAACTCATGTATTCTGTGCTATGTTTTAATCAAGCATAGTTTGAGACACTTTGAATCTTTCATGTTGTAGCTCTAGTAAGCCTGGGAGAAGTTCTTGGAGTTCTTAAATTTAGAAAATGGAGTATTGATGGTGGGAAACTGGGATATGTATTATGCGTATAGAAATAACAATTCTGGGTTTTTAAAGGAAAAAGAGTACATTAGAAGGGCAGATAAACATCATCTATAAAACAAACTCTCATTGTATAGTGAGGATATTGATTCATATATTGTAATTCAATGGTTTTTCACTCGGTATAAGGCAGCATGTTGAGAATGGAATTTTATAGCAATCTGGCTATACCATAAAAATAATTCCATTGAAGCCTTACATTTCAAGGTTACACACCAAGATTCAAAACCACAAGAATGCAATACACACGCCGAACTAACATACCTTGGTCATACATTTACAAGCACAGAAAAATACAACAGCAGATGGATGAAAACAGTATCTACTGTATCTTCCTGCAAGTGTTCAAGGACACAATGGTTTTCAAGATGTAGAGTACGAATTTCATTTTGGCAAAAAGTAACGTGTGTGTGTGTATATATATATATGATAATAGATGATAAAACTACATAAGAGAAACTTACGTTAACCAAGAGGAGCAACTTTTTTCATCACCGAAAAGAAAATTCAACTGTGGCTACATCATAGCGGCAGCCTCTCTAAAGGTTTAATGGCTGCAACCCTGCTGTAATCAGTTCTCATGAATTTCTCATAAGTAACTTTCAACATCCCTGGTCTAGCAGCTTTGTGGAATCTCAAAATACTCTCCGCACAGTCCCTGTAACAATCGGAACACAATTAAAATAACCAACAAAGTCGTAATCTTGACAGAAAATTTCTTAAACAGAGATAAACCTGATTTGGGATTCTTCATAATGTGCATGTTTGCCAAGAAGTGGGGTCCATGCTGGAGCCATATGTAGTGTACACCGAGCGAGATAGATAGCTGATGCACATAGCAACGAAGGCTTGAAGTTCAAAGCTTCATATTCAACTAACGAAAGCTCAATGAGGTAGAAGGCTAGATGTTCAAACTGCAGCAAATTTAGCAAAAGAAAACAAGATTTAGTCACTTGAAGTGTAAGCAAATACTACATTTTTGGAATGCATAAAGAAAGATGAGGTTAAATATATGGGACAACTAGTATATTCTAAGTATATCTGAATCAATGCAATTGAAAATATGATTGAAAAAATGTGATTGACAAAAAGATCGAAAACAGATAACCAGCTCAATCATACATTTAACAAAAGTACTTTAGGGAAAAGTGCTAATATTATTTGGCATAAAAATACACAACATACCTTTGTGTCTGACTGAGCAGCCCTGAGAAACCTTAGCATAAAGACGTACGGAGTAGGTGCATTTAGACGGAACTTCAACTTCCTTAAAATAGCAGACTCCTGCGAAAAGAAGCTATATCAGAAAATTAGGACAATGGATGGCCAACTGTAAAGCCACTGTTTAAGTTTACACAATCAGCTGTGAGCGCAAGATGGAGATAAAGAGTATTGTTTATTATTGTTGCACTCATATATTCCTTGTTTTGATGTGTTGTTTATTATATATTTATATAAACCGTAATGCCTTCCCCAGGCTCCCATACTTTGGTGAAGGTTGAGATAAAATCCCAAGTCTTTGTTATAGTTACGTAGGGCCTTTAACTAATAACTGCTAACTAGCTAGGCAGCTTACAGAAGTAAGATATTCAGTGGAAATCAAACAACCAAAATCTTGCCATCTTGGACATTCAGTAAGGAAATCATAACATATTTTATCCTCGAGAACAATGCAGAAACTATAAAGTTAGTCACACAGAAATAGCTAATCATGTTGATTCACAATTACTACTACCATATAGGAAATTAATTCACAGAAGATAGAAACACAAACCCTGCCAAATGGATTTGAGAGATTGAAGAGGCTTACCATTCCAAGCATTTGATCCTTCGTGTATGACTCTGCTGAGATGCTAATTAGATCTGTAACCTGTAGACGTACACAAATAAAGATAAGATTGGCACATATTGTTCGAAAACTCTCCAATCAAATAATGATTCTTTAATCGTAAAAGATTACCAACTCAGAGAAACATTATGAATAAGACATGAATACCAACCCTTGGATGCCAAAAGTCCTCGTATTTTGATGCCAGCAAGAGTGCAGTTAGACCAACTAGCTGCATTTCATTCTTCTTAATGCTAACTAGGGACAAGTATTGGTCTAACAATGTGACCATGAGATATAGAGTTTCTTGCATCAAATCAAATTTGAGATGCACCTGTAACAAGGTGGGGTATTAATAAATCAAAATCTCTAGTAAAGGGCAAAGGTCTGTTAAGAAAACTAGGAAAAATAAAATAAACAGAAATGCAGAAAAAAAAAATGCTTGAACTCAACTCAGCTATGCCTTTTATCTCAAACTAGTTGGGGTAGGCTGAAAATGAATTTATGTGTACATAAAGCAAAAAGAAAAGAGAAGGAAAAATATTTTTAAAAATTAAAATCTAAGAAAAGGATTAACAAAATGGTTTCAACTAAAAGAATCAAAGTGAAAGGTTATTTTATAAACAAATAAAAACACAAGCACATATGCTAAAAGGAAACAAAGAAGAAAAGGAGAGGGACAAGATGCAGGAAAAAAGATTTTTTAAAAGTAATTATGGTAAAATAAAAGATAACACGAAATATAAATTTAAAAATGAAAATGAACCCATATGAAAATGCATTAAAAGGATAAAAAAGAAATTACTTCAATAAGCCAATTAACCAATATGCCCCTCATTTGAGGTGTTATCTCTTTCTGCATTTCCATGTAATTTTTCAGTGGTTGATAGTGCGTCTGCATGTAAAAAATAAGTATGTTATGTAAATATAGAATCTAAAGTACTGTCAACATTATAAGAGGGTTCCTTACGGGAACAGACAGTGACCTTAAGTCCCCAGAAGTTGGTCATGATAATTATGCCCGTCTCTCTAAGATCAATGATCCCAGAATATGAATTCAATATGACAAAACGTCCTTACAAAATTTATTCCAAAATCATCAGGATATGATATACATAAAACACATGCTCCAATGAACATGAGTTGATCCCATTTTGGGGAACTTTTACTGAGTCTTACTGATTGAAAAAGAAGATTGATACATGTAAATCACATTAGCAGACTTTGTAACACAAACATACAAGTTGCACCCGTATTTGAAGACAGAAGCTTTGTAAGCTCATGTTTTTACTTTTCACCACCCTAATCTTCAGTTTGCAATAAAATCTTGATCCATGCTGCTGCATTGTGGACCATAATGATATCAAAAAGCTTTAACTAGCTAATTATTTTTTCTTTTCTTCTTTTGTCTATACCAACATATTGACAAAGTAGGAAAGTTGGTGTTCTCACTCTCTTTCACCTTTAATAACCTTGAAATTCCTTCTCATAACTAATCTACAGCAGTCTAACAGTGGTCAAATTATCAAAGACAAAAAGGTTGAAAAACTATATAAATAAAATAAGTTAAGAATGGAGAATAATACGATGCAAAAGCAGCATAAGATGGCCTGTAGTAAATCATTAAACAAACAGAAAAATTGAAGCCCAGCTCCACATCAGGTCCATCATGAGACGAACAGAAAAATTGAAGCCCAACTGAGAGGATCAAAAGTCCACAAGTCATTTCTTGTTTACCTTGTTTTCTCAAATCGGTGTATAATTCATAGCAGTTTTAAACACTAATATATCATAATTAGTGAAAAATATTAATGTCTGCTTAAAGGCACATATATGTACATGAAAAGGCATGTCATGCCTATTTAACAGCACTGTGTTAGAGACATGTGCACAACTACAAAGAAGAGAGAGAGAGTGAAAAGTAAATTACCTCCATAACCCAATAATAACGGTAGATCTCATCGACATATTCAGCAACTTCAAGGGGATTGCAATCATCATAAATGTTTGGCAGAAAATCTTGCTTTGTAATTTTACCATGTTCCTTCAATAGCTGCAGAATTTTGTCCACCCTTATAAATAACTAGAAAGGAACAAAAACGACCAAAAAGATGTAATAAATAATATGCATCCAGCCGTCCACCTTTGATCTTGTCATCAATAAAGACGTATAAGATTTCCTACGCTCAGACTTTCTCCTGGCAATGATATCTGATGCAGTTTGAACTAAGTTGCTGCTGCAATCTGAAGGAAGCTCTTCTTGAGCGGGTTGTTCACAGGGGATAAGTGAGGCTTTATGTGCAAATAAGGAAGACGTCTGCACTTCCTCCTTTCTCTTAGATAATGTTGCAGCACCAATTGTCTCAGATTTTGAAGTTGTTTGAGTATCTGAAATTGTGACCTTGGATTTCACAATTGGCTGGGATATCAATTGAAGAAAGAGAGTAAATAGCTGTATTAATGGAACGGAAGGGGTATATCTAATAACATACATTTCCCAAAATGTACTGGTGTAATTCAGAAAGAAGTCAAGATCATTTTAAATAGTGGTAGCAAATTGCAATATTATATTCACCGGTAACTAAGTGAACAACTAGACATAAATTATTAAATTGTGCTAATGTCAACTATCAACCAACTGCAATCTTAAATATATCTTGTGTTTGAGAGAAACATTTTATAGCCGCAAAACTGGAACGAATACACAGTTGCACAACTTTCAATGTGTGAGTGCTGTTTTAAACAGCTATCAAAGTTATCATGAAACTCGGTAGATTAATTCTCAGTGTCTTGCACAGACCCGATAAGAATTAACAAGCCTAAGAAAGGGTGAATCAAGATAAGTTGCTTACCCCTCCAGCACAAAACCTTTGCTGGATGGCTGAACCCACAATAAGCATGAATTCTGAGCTACGTTTGAGAGGTATAATGCAATCAGGCATTAAGATAGAAGTACAACAGTAAGGTCTTTATCACTCCATTGTCCCATATATTGGCCAATAATTGGTCCAAAGGCCATAGACTATCTGAGTGATTAAGAAAAAGTCTACTATTCCCACATAAGTACTTAAAAGACTTTCCGAACAAAGGCCAACGGTGTGTTTCTTTCAAATCTAAAAAGAAAATGATCAGATTCAAATGAATTAATCATGTTCAAGGGAACATTAATAATTCACTTGTAGTAAAGCATGTAACCCAGCTCTTTTAGCACTTATACCCACCAGAATGGAAAAAACTAGAAAAGAATTATAAACCTTCAGTTCTTTTAAATTAAGTGAAGAGCTTCTTGTTAAGGGAGTCAATGAGTATTTAAAGGGTGCTTGGTATACTTCAGTGAAGGAGACAAACTAATGGGTTCAGTCAAACACCGTTGAAGAGATTTCGGATAAATGCTTATATGGAAATTGGAAAAAAGATATTTTTATGGATCAGATTTTCAAAATTTTGGCTGATTGACGAATCAATATTCTCCCTTCTTTGGAGTATATGGTAGTAGATACACTTGGACTATTTTAAGATAAGAGTGGCTTTCTCCTTACAAACTAGAGAGCACACATGTGGACTGCAAGTTAAAGTAAAGAGTTTCATGAAGTATCCCTCCTTACATAACTTCATAGCTCTATTTAACTTCCAAGTTTTAAAAGAAGAGGTCCAAGCTGGGAATCAGATTGTGGGTTCACTCCATATTCAATTTAGGCAGACATCTACAAAACAAAATTTGGATTTCTAACTCCTATAACTGGAAATTCTTCCCTTGATGAATGTAGGAAAGATCTCCAGATATTCTCATCCCATTCCATTCCATTCCAATGGCTCAACTAGTAACCAATGGCAAAAACAATAGCTCATGCACGGTTTCCTGTCTGCGGGAAATTATCCTAATTGCATATTTCTTTATACTGGGTATCTCTTAACTAATTTTCTGCTGTTTTAAGCAAGAACTAAATGAAAGATGAAGTGCTACACTGCACCAGTGCTGTTCATATAAATGCACATCACAAGCTAACCCATTTTACAATTTACCTTGGCACGGAGATCTAACTTTATTATTCCTGCTTGCACTTTGCATCCACATCGAAAATAACTGAAGGTTCAACTTCAAGTCTTCAACTCAATCAGAATTATTCACAATTCACACCAGCGCATGTGGCATGCTCAATCCTGATTAATTTCTCATTCCATTTTTTTCACTTTCAAATAGAATAATGATGTGCTTAACTACATTGATATTGTTGAAACCCCTCCCCTAGTTCACGGTTAAATTAAAATTTAAATTATGCCTACCAGCTAAACAGCAAGCCTTTGCAATGTTACATACCTTGAAGCAAAGAAAGAGAAAAAATAAATATGTAATTGCAGTAGTATGTTTCAAACCTTCAATAATTTTCTTGATGATGCCCATGTATCCACCTTACGCTGACCACCCAAAGCCCTAGAAACAAACATGAAAATATACGTTAGTTAATAAAGCAAAAAAGTTAGCTGCTATACCAAAGTGAAAACTCCCATTCTATATACCCAATTCCATAATTCCTGATATGAACCTTTTAAGCCTTGTACGATTTTTCTTAAGTCAAGCAAGCAACAAAGTGAAAAAGGCAGATAACATAGTCAATGTCTTGACTCTTGAGTCAGACATTTCTTTCAACAGGTATTATATGAAGTTTTAAAATGATTTACACGTAACGTCTAAAATAGATTTACAGTTCATTGTGCTCACGTCTTTATGAAGCCATCACTAACTTGATTCCTTGAAAGATGACTCCCGCTACTGCTTCCTGGGGGTAAGACTCTCCTACCAACTTTGAGCTTAACTGAAGTCAACAATGGTAAGCAATAGCGTATCGTCAATACAGTTTTAATAGATTGGACTTACTGGGAAACAATAATAAGCTTAAAGTACAGCTTCTCACCAGAAAAGCCATACTTTTCTGTACTTATTCCTGGATTTTCAGCATGTTCCTACAAGCAACAATTATCAGAGATTGAAGACAAAAAGGCAGTAGGAATCTGCAGAAGAACTATAACCTATGTATTTTACATGATTTTCTACCCAAGCATACCTACCAACAGTAAAAAGAAAGAAAAAAAATCACTACATAACATTAACCTTCTCTACATCTCTTGGACCCACTTTGTTCGCTCGCTTTAACACTGGTAAAGAATTCCTTCAAAATGAAACACTTTTTTTTTTATAAGTAAAAAAAAAACGATAATAATGGGATGAAATATTATCTAGCAAAACACAACAACAGAAAAAAATACAAAGCCATATTCTTCAACAAATTAAACCTTGTTGGGGGCAGAGGAATCACAGATTTCCTGACAAAACAATTGACAAAATTGTCAGAAATTCTTCAAAGTAACACATGTCTAACACTGGGAGAAATTAAACTGAATTTCACATTAAAGCAATCAGAAAAGCTTGACTGGCCTAGGTACTTATGCTTGTAATTATTGAGAAAGTAACAACTAACAAACTACATTGCACACATACCTGCCTACATTATTGAAAGATTTACGACCCTGAACTCTGGTCCCTATGTAATCAGAAGAGACCTTCAGATCATTTTTATCCACTGTTGCCCAAAACAAGGAAAAGTATAAATTATAATGCATTGTTCAATCAGAAAAAGAAAACAATCTTAAAAGTAAAAGTTACCTTTCTTAAGGGTATGATGGTCACCAGTGGATTGACTCAGGTTCGCCCTTAGTTTTCCCTATTTTAAAACAACACAACATAGCAATTGGTGATTGATTATCAGGAACTGGTGTAAAGAAACAGATAGGTGAAGACTAGAGCCTATAGATGCTTTTACTTGGAAAATGCACCTCCTATGCAGTCAAGATATTTAATTTTGCCAAATTTGCTGGTAGTTCTAATACCTAAGCTCCTCTTTTTCTTTTTAAGAGCTTTTTATCTATATGTGATCTAGTTCATGTGTCTACCTCTCCATCCAAAGTTTAAGTTAATGGCTTGAGACGAAGTTCAATGTAAAATGGTCTGAACTTTATTTTAAAATATCCTCCACCAGTAAGGTTCTTAAGTCAACATTATGTGTCCACTTCTTACGGAAGTAGGATTTTATAATTGTTTCCCAAACTATTATAATGTGTTTCCCAAACTAGTAAAATGTTAACTTAGACATTAGTGAAAGTACAATGCTATTAACTTTTCTGACACTATAGCAACCATAACGACAAACTGTTATATCTTCTGGTAGTTTTAATACCTAAGCTCCTCTTTCTTGTTTTTACTTCATCCTTTCTTATAAACACTTTGTCTACATACAAGCACACGTGCATTTCTCTCCCTGATCCAAAACTAATGGCTTGAATGAAACTAGAAGGGAAAATGGTTCAAACTTTGTTCCAATAATATATCTCCCTCCACGGAGGTTCTGATGCTAACATTATTCACCTACATCTTTGGAAGTCAACAAATTGGGTTTCTCAAACTGTTTATACATGTCACCTTTAATATTACTGAAAGTAAAAAAAGGCATTTATCCTTTCTAAAGATACAGCATCCATAACTGCCATTTCCAATGTGGAAGGTGCAGTTTCAAATTCAAGCCGAGACATATTGCTTGACAGCTGTTGTAGTAGTAACAATATACATGCAACAAACGTAATACTTAAATATAAGAGAGTAAGAAGAATAGAGAGAATATCAATTGAGTTTATTAGCTGCAATTGCTGTATTTAGTACAAAGATAGTAAGACCATTATATAGGCCAACTACACAGCTGATCAGATCTACATATTACACCAATAGTCAACATAAGAGAGCTATGGAGATAGCTGGCCAGTTGGCAAATATTCTCCACTAGCAGCCCACTATTCAGGACTTCAAACAGCCAACTGTTAAAGACTATAACAGCCAGGTATTGTTTACTTTAACACTCCCCCTCAAGTTGGAGCATAAATATTCCTCATGCCTAACTTGTAAACATTAGGGTGAAGAATATTACTACTAAGAACCTTTAGTCAAGACGTCAGCAAGTTGATCGCCTGACTTTACATATGGAATACAAATGAGACCACTACTTAGTTTCTCTTTAATAAAGTGTCGATCAATCTCAATATGCTTCGTCCTATCATGTTGTACTGGATCATGAGCAATGCTGATGGCAGCCTTGTTGTCGCAAAATAACTTGCATAGGTGCATTTGTTGCAAGTCCCAAATCAGTTTAACAAATATTGAGTCCATAGAAGTTCACACACACCAAGAGCCATCGCTCTATATTCTGCCTCAGCACTGGATCGAGCAACCACTGCTTGTTTCTTGCTACGCCAGGTGACTAAATTACCTCCAATGAAAATACAATAGCCAGATGTAGAACGCCTATCATCCATAGAGCCAGCCCAATCTGCATCAGTGTAACCTTCAACTTGAAGGTGACCATGTCTTCCAACCAGGAGACCCCTTCCAGGTGTGTGACTTTAAGTATCTCAAAATACGATAAACTGCCTCCATGTGTACGTGACGTGGATCATGCATATACTGACTCACGACTCCCACTGCATAAGCAATGTCCGGTCTAGTATGTGACAGATAAATAAGTCTTCCCACGAGTCTCTGGTATCTATCCTTTTCTACTAGATTACCAAACACCACCACAGAGTCTATGATTAGCCTCAATAGGGGAGTTTACTGGCTTACAGCCTAACATGCCAGTTTCAGCTAGCAAATCAAGGACATATTTTCGTTGGGACAGAAAAATACCATGCTTGATCTAGCAACCTCAATTCCAAGAAAGTATCTTAAGTTGCCTAGTCTTTGACTTCAAATTCGGTAGATAGTCGAGCCTTGAGAGTATTTATCTCAGTCTCATCATTACCTGTCACAACAATGTTCATCTACATAAACAATCAAGGCGGTTATTCTGCCACTGACTCGCTTTATGAAAAGAGTATGATCAGCGTTACTTTGCTTGTAACCAAATTTCAACATAGCACTATGAAATCTTCCAAACCAAGCTCTAGGAGATTGTTTCAGACCATACAATGCCTTTTTAAGCTTACACACCTTACCTTCAGTTACATTCTGACGAGAATCCAGGAGGAATATCCATGTATACCTCTTCTTCTAGGTCTCCATGCAAGAATGCATTTTTCACATCTAACTGTTGTAGATCCCAGCCAAAGTTAGCTGCACATGATAGAAGAATCCTGACAGAGTTCATTTTTGCAACCGGAGCAAATGTCTCCTGGTAATCAATTCCATATGTCTGAGTATATCCTTTCGCAACCAATCTTGCTTTTAATCTCTCCACTGACCCATCTGGCTTTTGTTTCACAGTGTGAACCCATTTGCATCCTACTGCTTTTTTTCCTTTTGGAAGAGTAACAAGCTCCCAAGTATCATTTTTTTTCAGAGCATTCATTTCTTCTATCATGGCCCCCTTCCAATTACAATCATGTATAGCTTCCTGCCACTTTTGAGGAATAGAAATAGAAGACAAGGAAGCAACAAAGGAACGATATGTAGGAGATAACAAATCATATGAGACAAAGTTAGAAATAGGATGTTGGGTACATTCCCTAACTCCTTTTCTAACTGCAATAGGAAGATGAAGGTCAGAAACAATACCATTCATTGGATTAGCGACTGGATCTGGATCTGGATCAGATGATTGACATGGTAATGGAAGGATGCCCTTCTGTTTTCGAGAGTATGTTTGTAGGTCTGGCATGTCTAGTCGGCTTGATGGCTCCCCCTCAATCTGAGTATGTCCCTCATCCTGGTCACTAGCAATTTTAGGAATGGAAAGAGTAGACTCCCCTTGCACGGGAGCTGAGGAGGATGACTCCCCCTGAATGGGATAAGTGGAAGGTGGAGAAAAACTTACAAATTCTGAATTCATCTCTTCGTCACTATGAATCTCCCCCGGGAGAGATGAGGAATTTGAAAGATAATATGGAACTGTTTCCCAGAAAGTCACATCATGGCTAACAAAGACACGTCGTGATGGAGGATGATAACATTTATAGCCTTTTTGTGTAGCTGAGTACCCAATAAAGACACATTTAATGGCGCGAGGATCAAGTTTGCCATGTGTGGGGTTAGTGTCATGGACAAAACATACACAACCAAAAGTGCGGTGAGGTAAAGAGTTTGAGGATGAAGAGGGAAGGAGAGATACTGGAGCCCTGAACTTAAGAACACTAGAAGGGAGACGGTTAATTAAGTAGGCAGCAGTTAAGATAGCATCTGCCCAAAAATATTTTGGAAGATGCATAGTCAACATAATTGAGCGAGCAACCTGAAGTAGATGGCCATTTTTCCTTTCTGAAACCCCATTTTGCTCAGGTGTCTTAACACATGTAGTTTGATGGATGATACCATGAGTAGAAAGGTATGTTTGAAATGGACCCTCGGTGTATTCTTTACCATTGTCACTACGTAAGATTTTGATTTTTGCATTAAATTGGGTTTGAATCATTTGGTGAAATAATTTGAAGCATTCAAAAACTTCATTTTTGTGACGGAGTAAATAAACCCAAGTAACACGAGAAAAAACAATCAATAAAGGTGACAAACCAACGATAGCTTGAACGAGAACTAACACGGGAGGGTCCCCATACATCAGAATGAATGAGAGAAAAAGGAACATCGCTACGATTATTGTTACTAGCAAGATAGGTTGACCGTTTGTGCTTGGCCAATTCACACGGTTCACAAAAGAACTTGTCCCTACTACATTTCTTTGCTAGACTAGGAAACAAGTGTTCCAAAACACCAAAAGAGGGATGACCTAAACGTTTGTGCCATTGATGCAATGTTTCAAGAGGAGAAATAGAAGAAACATGAGAAGCCTGACTAGGAGAGAGAGGTTCATACTCCAGAATATAGATGCCATCTCGAGCCTTACCACTGCCAATCATCTGTCCGGTAGCCAGGTCCTGAAAAATACAATGAGAAGGAAAAAATATTACAGAACACTGGAGAGATTCAGTGAGACGCTGGACAGATAACAAATTAGCAGTAAAAGAGGGTACATGAAGGAAAGATGAGAGAGTTAGAGTTGGAGTGCACTTGATTGACCCATGCCCATGGATAGGGGCAAGAGAGCCATCAGCAACTCGAACAGTGGCCTTACTTGAACTATGCTGGTAAGTGTGAAACAAATCAATTGAACCAGTCATGTGTTCAGATGCTCCGGAGTCAATGATCCAAGAACAAGATGTAACAGTGGAAGGTTGATATACCTGAGTATGCAAAATGGGAGGAGTTAGAGGAGGCTGAACTGGCATCTATGCGGTTCATTATCTGTCGAAGGCTAGCCATTTCTTGGAGAGAAAGTGGGCTCGTTGTTGGGTCTGTGCTAGGAGTAGTAGGGATATGTGGCACTGCAGATGATGCAGACTCAGCCATATAAACACTAGAACCACGACCACCTCCATAACTTCGAGGAGGATTACCACGACCACGACCACGCCTTGGCTTTCCATGAAGTTTGAAACAAGTCTCCCTAGTGTGCCTGGGGGTTTTCACAATAGTCGCAAAAAAGACTATCCTTCCAGTCTTTGGAAACAGAATTAGAAGGTTTAACCACAACAAAGGCAGAGTGATCGGTTGAAGTTTGAACCATAGGCATGTCGGCGACTTTCCTCTCGTTGGACACGAGCATGAGCTTCGTGATTCGAAGGGTTTGGGTCTTGCCATATTAGTTGTGACCGGATTTGATCATAATCCATTGTGAGGCCAGCAAGGAAATCTATAACTCGATCCTCTTCCATAAGCTTTTGATAAGCCTCTGCAATCTTTGGTACAGTGAGCAGGGTAAATTGTATAATGATCTAACTCTTGCCATAATGCTGTAATTTCAGAGTAATACTGAGCAACTGTTTTCACCTTTTGTAATGTCTCCCGCACACTTTTGCGAAGTTCAAACTTTTTTGACACATTACCAGAATGAGCATAAGTTTTGAGCAACTGTGGTCCAAATCTGAAAAGCTGTTGGCAAGAACAAATAACTCTACGGATATGAGGTTCCATAGAGTTATATAACCAAGTCTTAACCATGGAGTTATCGGAATCCCAATCATCATATGTCGGATCCGTTTTCAGCAGGTTTAGTAGACTTGCCATTAATAAAACTCTGCATTTTGTTAGCCTTAATTGATAATAAAGATGCTTCAGACCAAGTCAAATAATTTGTACCATCCAATTTAAGGGGGACTAAGTTGCAAGGAAGAATTAAGCCCATGGTGGCTTGACTGGCTTCCTCTAACATTACTACTGATTATTACAGTAGAATGAGAGTCACTAGCTTCAGTCATTATGTTTAGTAAATCAAGATGACTTACTTGTATAATTGGCAGAATACATACCAGCAGGATAACATTGAAAAAATCTTCATGATAATTTGCAGAAGCACAAGAAAACCCACATATGGATCAGGCTTTGATACCAACTTAAATATAAGAGAGTAAGAAGAATAGAGAGAATATCAATTGAGTTTATTAGCTGCAATTGCTGTATTTAGTACAAAGATAGTAAGACCATTATATAGGCCAACTACACAGCTGATCAGATCTACATATTACACCAATAGTCAACATAAGAGAGCTATGGAGATAGCTGGCCAGTTGGCAAATATTCTCCACTAGCAGCCCACTATTCAGGACTTCAAACAGCCAACTGTTAAAGACTATAACAGCCAGGTATTGTTTACTTTAACAGTAATTATATACCAATACTTCAGCTATTATTTTCTATAATTTAAGGAAAAATCAATTTGGACAATAAACTGCAGACTGCAGAAGGAACAACAAGAGTAATTTCCGAATACAGTAATTGAACATCAAGAAAAATTGCATTTAGAAAAAGTTGAAAAAATTTATTTATTAGACATACCATCAACGGTTTGCTGGATGAAAAAGAACTTGCAATCCTAAGACCTGTTCCAATTGAAGACCTAGAGAAATAATGTAGAAATTACCAGAAGGAAAGAACAAGATCATTCAAAACTTAAAGACATACCTAAAGAATAATAAAAACTTAAAAGAGAGTATTATCCATCCCACTAATTTAAATAGTGAAAGTTTAACTACAAATTAACTAGGTCCTCTATTTAGACAAAATCATGTTGCGAGAAGCAAAGAAAGACCTTTCAGTATCAAACCTATCTTATATTAATTGCTACCTCTGTCCTGTTTTAAACAACAAATTGGGGAAGTGTTTTTTGGCACATATTTCAGGCATGCCAAAAACATATATGTATGCATTGTGATTATAATATAATTTTATATTCGCGGTATGTTCACATATGTATTTTCAACTATATTAAGGATATATTCAAACTACATTGCAGAAATGTATTTTCCTCTCGTCTTAAATTTGTGCCGAAAAACATTCAAAAAATAGTGTCTTTTAAGGGACGAGGGAGTATTAAAATGATCTTAAAAGACCCAAGAAGCTAACAATAAAAGGAAGTTGTGCCTACCGTTGTGAATACATAATGCTTTTGCTTTTAGTCTTCCTGCACCATAAAAGAGCATGCAACTTTAAAATAATGACATCTTGATTTAAAAATATATAAATAGGTCAGACATTTTTCCAATTGTTCACTTTTCTATCATAGAAGAACAAGACACAATGAGATTAAATGGTAGTTAATGCTCAATAAATCAAAGAAGCCAATTCTAATCCTCCTCTCTTTTTTCTTTTCCTTAAACAGAGTCCAAAAGAACTACTCAAAGGAAGAATTCCTTCAAAGTGAAATATATCAATATCACTTACACTGGTTTGGCACCGTCGTGCAATACAGTACTTGAAGCATCAGCCCGGACATTGCTGATATCAGCTAGAACTTTTCTTCCAGTGTTTATCGTAGCTGGGGATGGGTATGGATTGGTAAAGGGTCTTCAATCTTTAAGCATAAAATCAAAAATTTTTAAATGCTGGTTAACCCTTACCAGAATTATCATGCTTTCCTTTAGTCCTCTCTAAATTCTTGAGACCCCCATTTATCTTATAAGAAGTAAAACAGAAAGAAAAAAAATTAGAGGTACTTCAGAAAGTGATGTACATATTAAATTACTACCACAATCATGATCATCACATACAGGGAAAGTACTTTTAAAAATAAATGGAAATGCAATAACCTTGGAATCAGTTGCAGTGACCTGAGAAATCCCACTGTTGACAGGAACCGATTTCCTTCTGCACAGAAGAAAAAGATAATGAGTAATGAATCACCATTATTTCTCCCGCAATATTGATATCAATAAATATTAATATGGTGAACACATAAATAAAACTAGTGAAAGACTCCCCTGCCTTATATGTGCAGCTATTGCCTATTTATCTTTCTCAAATTATGAGACCCAGAATTCAATATCCTTAATTTTCTCACATCCTTCTTTCATTTGCTTTCAGGCAGTTAAAGGGATCAACGATTTTGAAAAATGATAGAGTGGCAAAATCACTTAAACTATACAAATTTACATAAACGAAAAGTAGAGCCGGGAAGGATTCATTGTTTTTAACTTTTTATATTAAAACTAAATTAACCATCTGCATAATATGTGTAAGAACATAGAGAACAGACTTACTTTAATTCGGTAACATAATCGCGACCAGGAGGTTTAACCTTGTCATTTTCTGCATAAACCTTGAAATTTCTGACTCCAACTGTTTCTCAAAAATTGAACAGGAAACAAAATCATCACGAATAATGTACTCAAAAGAAACTATGTAAAGAATATTATGGAAATAATAACTAGTATACCGCTCTTGCTAGTGCTAGTGCCTGTGCCTTCCATAACTCGATTCTTATTGAACGAGTTCAGTTTCCCCTAAAAATTCACAAGATAACGGAGCGTGAATCAACCCTAAAAACAAAAGTGAAAGAACTTTAAATCACAAAATTAGGGTTTCTTTGTACTTTGACAGCCACCATATTGTGCTTAGCTACTTCTTCTTGGAAATTCCGATTTCCACTAACAATTTGTAAGAAAGTTTGGAAGGATTCTCTCAGCCGATTCAAGTTTCCTAATAATTTGTACAGGAAATTATGAGCACAAATAATTTCAAAAAAAAAAACAACAAATTAAAACTAAATAGATTTGATAAAGTGTTGAAGATTACCGTCAAGGAATCCATTAGCAAGTATTTCTTCCGATCTTCAAGGAGAGGGAGAAAGATATGAACCTTTGCAAGTAATGTAAATTGTAAGAAAAATCTACCGTTGCCAAAAGAATGAGTTCAAAACCAAGGCGGCTAACGAAGTTTGAATCGCCTAAATGGTTTTTTACATAACTGTCCTTACTCTCAAATTCTTTTCTTTCCTTTTCTTTTCTTTCCCCTATGCTTAAATAGTAAAAATCCAAATTTAATCCCTTTTAAACTCTATACTTTTTTTTCAATAAAAATTGGAACTTGAATAAGCTTAATATTTTATATAAAAATTAATTAATTAATGCACATTAATGTATTGGTAAATTATCTCACTATCAATGTTCCTAGTATATTTTTACTAAAATAGTACTCTTTATTCTTAAAAAGGAGACGCATTTTCTTTCCGTTTTTTCATAAGAGAGTTTTTTTTTCTAATGATAATAATATTAAATGATACTCCTTCCGTCCCAAATTAATTGCTCAGTTTTGACTTTTTTAAGTCAAATTGACTATTTTTAGAATTAATAATTAAGTATATATAAATATATTTCTAAAATTATAAAAATTGGGGTTATTAATAAATTGTATCACTTTGTCCCAAATTAATTGCTCAATTTTTACCATTTTAAGTCAACTTGACTATTTTTAGAATTAATAATTAAGCATATATAAATATATTTCTAAAATTATAAAAATTGGAGTTAGTAATAAATTGTATATACTTTCTTTTGGTTATAATCTCTTCACCTATATTTTAGCAAAAATAGTAAAAAGATTAGTTCTAAAAATAGTCAATTTGACTTAAAATGGTCAAAATTGAGCAATTAATTTGGGACGGAGGGAGTATATACTTTCTTTTGGTTATAATCTATTCACCTATATTTTATCAAAAATAGTAAAAAGATTAGTTTTAAAAATGGTCAATTTGACTTTAAAAAGTCAAAACTGAGCAATTAATTTGAGACGGAGTGAGTAATAAACAAATCGACATAAATATTCGTAATATATATAATTTTCCTTAAAAGATTGTGTACTTCAACATATGAGGTATATAAAAAGGGGTTAAAGGCTAAAAAGAGAATATGGCTCTCTTCTATTACATTTTTTCTTAAATTTCGTTCAATACATTATTTTTTATACTCATTCCGTTCTAAAATTAGAGATATAAATATACAGTTTGACTTTTGAAGTCAAACGGTGATATATTAAACTTCAAAATTAATATGACTCATAAAAATTTAGAATGAAATCAATTTTGTGATTAATAACTTTTGTTATATACTATACAATTATAATAGTTATATCAATTAAATTAAATAAATTCATTTCAATTGAAAGTTTAATATGTTGTTGTTTGACTTCAAAAGTCAAACTGTATCTTTAATTTTGAAACGAACGGAATATTATTTGTTAGTAAAGGTCCACTCATGTTTACAGATATTTCATGATAATCAATTCTACAAAAAAATTAGAATCATTGAATACGTTTTTACTGTTAAAAATTAATTAAAAAAATTTACCATTATAACTTTAATGAAAAATGCTCATATTCATCAAATGATGAAATTTGTCAACTTATTTTTTATTTTAGACTAATAGTGCTACTCAATATTATAAATGAAATTATAGATGTTGATTTTAATTATACTTATTAAAAACATAACTTTTTAGTGTATTTATACAAAATAGAGGAAAAATGTATTAGAGAGAAATCAAATCCCTTCAAAGGGTAAAAAATGATTAAAGGGTAAAAAAAGGTTTATTTGGTTCTCCAAAGTCCAATCAACTTTGTGTAGTCTTTCCCCTTCTGCATTTCTTCTCGCAAATCTCCCTTTGTGTTAGGACAAACATTTTGTTGAAATGAAAAATATTGGTGAAAATATTTTTCCTATGTTTCCACACAAATAAAATAAAAAATGAAATAAACAATTATGAGATAATACTGAGATTTGGCTCTCTTCTAATAATGACATTTTCTTTAATTTTTTCTAGAAAAAAAATGAAAGTATAAATAATGGAGTAATAAAGTACTGCACTTGTAACAATTTTATAAAGAAAAAATGAAATTAAATTTCTCTAAAACACCAAAATATTAAAGCATGATCATATTCACAGTCTATAAACGAATATGTATTAAAAAATTTGAAATTAAATATATATGGAGAAAAATAATTCACTTCACACATTTAATAAATTATTTATTCTGAAATTTTCAAGATGAAAGAGTGATCGATCTGAAAGAATATACGAAAAGAAAAAAAGAGAGATTATAAATGTATTTTAGGAAAATGAATGTAGATGAATTTAGTGTAAAAAATGTTCAAAGGAAAAATAAACAAAAAAAAAAATAGAAAAAAAGATAATTAAAATGGCTGAAAAATGAATTATTATTGAGCAGATTTTAACTGAAACATCAAACATCAGAAATTATAAAACAAAAATGTGACTAATTTATTATAAAATTTTTAAAAATATAAATAATTAACAGTTCAAGGTTTTTAAGAATTAAAATGGTGTTCTTCCATACCGAGTGACATTCTTTTGGGCAATTCATAAAGAATTAAAGCTCAAAACTATTTGAGGGTGGCTTCTTTTCTTTTATAAAGAGAACAATATATGATTTGCATCCCAGTTAAATATCATATCTACCAGTTTTTAACATCTAGACTCTAGAATCCCTGGACGGGAATTCAATAGAGCGGATCAACATTTTTATGAAAAAAATAAATAAAAAATCATCGTGTTTGTGAATTTTGGAAGGAATATTTAACTTAAGATAGTATAGTGTTATTTTATCTTTTATAAAATTATTTTTCATAAACTAAAATAGAGACATTTTTTGTACTTTGAAATGTTATACTCCTTCCGTTCCAAATAATATGACCATTATTAATTTTTAAAAATCAATTTGAGACATTTTCAAACTCAAAACCAAGATGACTTATTAAAAATTATGAAACAAAAAAAAACTTACGATCACTAATAAGTACTTTTTAGATAGTTTACAATATTGTATTAATTAAAATTAAAAAAATCTATGTCAATTTTGAGTTTAAAAATCTTTTAAGTTGATTTTAAAATGTCAATAATGATCAAATAATATGAAACAGAGGAAGTACAAGTTTTGATCAATTTCATCTCATATCTTGGGAAGAATTTTTTCAAAGGGAATTTTCTTCAAATCTCTCTCTTTTTTATTTTATGTTCTTAATAAACTCACAAATTATAATTTCCTTAGGTGGTTAGGAAAAATTAAAATCGAAACTGCCTCTGAAAATCACCATTTTGCATGACTAATAGCTCCGACGAAATGAAGGTAAAAAAATCAAACAAGTATTTGAGGCCTATTTGCCCAACTGAGACAATCCTATTACTTTTTGAATCAACAAAAACTTGATAATGCTCACAAGTTTCTGGTCTTGTCCAAAGGCGAAGGATGGAGTAAACATACCAAAACTAGAAGAAAATCAATGAATTTTAGCTGAAATACCACTCAATTAAACTGAAAAAAGTAAAAATGATAATACATAATATATTAATGTCAAATTCGAATAACGAGGCGAGTTTCTAGGTGCCACACATTCGAGGTGGAGGCAGGATCTTGTCTGTAGACAGCCATTGGTAGAGTTCACCTGTATGAATGAAAATTGAATTACGATAAAGCAAATTAAACTCCTAGCTTTGAAACTACCATGTAAATGCAGTGCTGCAACAAAGAGAGAGAACTTGATGAAGCGTTTGTGCAGCCATTGTTTGGCTTGTTGCTTATAGCGGAAATGTGCACTAAATCTAGAATAATCACCCTGTCCGAACACATGGATTCTATTCCTTGTGAAAAAGGTAGTTCCGTTTTTGTTAATAATTCAATCCCAGATATCGAAATATGCATGTTCATACTGAAATATTATGTATAGTTGATGAATTATTACTATTCGCTAAACACATTGAAGTTCACTTTTTAAGCAGATAAGTTTGAACCACAGACTGGTAAATAGTTCTGTAAAGAAAAAAAGAAGATAGATGGCTTATCAGTTATCCCACAGTAGTTTTGTACACATCTCACATAGATATACTGATCACTGAGAGAGAAGAAATATGCAATCTTACAGCACGGTAGTTTGAGCTTGCTTACCATTGAGAATAGCCTCAAATTCTGCCTAATCACGGAATGGAGTGAGATCAATCTTGAACTGTCGTTTTCCCTTGGTAACCCTCTTTAAGAAAGCAACAGTGGAAAGAAATAACATGAGACGAAGAATTTAGAAGCAGTAAATAAATTACTATTAAAATTGAAGAAAAAAACTATTTTTAATACCTTCTGGTGCAATGCAACAACAAATAATATTAACTTAAAAACTTGCCTAAATAAATGCACATGGGAGGGGTCAGTCGTCATTAATTCCCCCCCCCCCCCCCCCAAAAAAAAGAAGGTAATTTTTTCATAAACCAAAACAGATTGTATAAGAGCACAATGCAAAAATCGTGCGCACATGTCTGCCGTGTCAAACGTATAATGTGTTAGCTCCACCTAATATCTTAATACAAGTATATTAGAAATTAAGTAATTCTGAAAATCTGGAGTACATCAGTCTGTTAGGCCTCTTGTTATATCCATTCCAGATTCATGATTCATTTACTTGTTCTAGGTTCATGCATCTTATGTTCATGCACTTGTAATTAATGCTAGGCGTCCAGAACTCTCTTATGACTTATATACATACATATATATATATATATATATATATTTATGCTGTATGAGTAATGAGGAGATCGGATCAGAATTATGAACAGATTTCAGACACAAGTTTCTCTGTTCTTCTCTAGAAACTCTAGACCCGTTACTTTCCGCTATATTTTCCAACAAAGTATTCCTCAGAGTTTTAAGTCTGTAACCATGCATTCCAAAAGAGGGGGCAGAATAACTTACAGCAATTGCTACAAGTTCTTCTAGCAGTTCCTCCAAATGGCGTAGAGGCTGTGTCCACAGAAGTCAAAAAATCTGTTAGTCCACAATAAGATAATCTACCAGCTTCCTGCAGTGTCAGGAAACTTACCCACTGTGTTGGACCATCAACTGGAGCATTTAGAGGATCATCATGAACCTAAATGACCCAGAAAAATGTTTTTAGAAGTCCAAAACCGCATGAGTAGACAGAACAAAATAATAAACTGATTGAAACACAGTGAGCCAGGTTTTGAAGAACCACATTCTCAAACTCGCAAAGCTTATATACTGTAACTTGAAGAATTCAAATCAGATACATTGCAGCATAAGTAGCAGGACCTTTAACAAATATGTAAGATATTTTCAAAATAATCAGTTTTTAGATAAAAGGAATTGATATAAGAAAGCACAGAATAATTGAATCACAAGGAATCTAAAGGCAGGGCCACAAGGGCATCTCAAGCTTGGCTTTCTGTACTTGAGTAACATCAGAGAAAGACATATTTCTTGCTACTAACAAAAGCAAAGATACATAGGGGAATCCAATTGCTGAATAAAGAAAGGAGATTTGGCCAAACTCTAAATTCGCAGAATCAAACTAAAAGTTTGAAAATCTCCAAAAGTTCAAAAAGATCTTTTTATCCTTCATTATTGGATACTAAGACAGCTTCCATTTCTCAGTAATGAGAATCTCATATCATCACTTCCTATTTATTCGTCTATAAGCAGATTTTGAGTATCAGAGAGAGAAACAAAAATATTAATGAGAATAGATTCTGATCCTATACCTCCATAAAGATTCCATCCACTCCAATGGCAACTGCTGTCCTCGCAATGCAAGGTATTAATTCACGAAGACCTCCACTGGCAACACCACCGCCTTCTAACTATATTGAGAAAGCAAAGCTGTCACTCATTTGTATGATAAAGAAAACTCAAAAAGAAATATAACCAAGTAATATCGACAAGTCAACAAATAAATTTGATTTGCAGTACTATATCTAACTCAAGGAACCAAGGCTATGTTTGTTTGCAAGGACTAAGTAAGAAGGGAATAGGACTATTTAGTCCTTTAAAATTTTACCATGTTTATTTCTAAATTTGTACAATATTAGTCCTAGGATATTATAATCCCCCAAAATGGGGGACTATATAATTCCCCCTCCTCCTATGTATTATATAGTCCTTCAGTTAAATGACCCAACTATTAAAAATTTTAGGACAAAAATACCTTTATTTTAGCTATCCCACACATAATCCCTCTCTAAACAAACACATGACTATTTTATTAGAGGATAAAATAGTGATAGGATTAGTCTGAGGACTATAGTCCATAGGATTATAATCCCTTAAAAATAATCCTTGCCAAAAACATAGCCCGAAGTTATAGCAAAAAGAGACACTATTCAAATGATACAATTCTTTATATTCTAAGCCTTCATGCCACCCAACCACCAGTGCACTCAAATCTGCGTCTCACTCAAACAATTTAAAACAATTGATGTGATGCTTCAAGAATTATGAAAGAGAACTCATTTGCTTCATCCTTGTCAAATTTTTGTAGAGACTTTATCATCTACAAATTCTGAAAATTAGAATGAAGAGCCTTGCTTAATCCAATATACTCTATTAAAGACACTTCTCAAGTCAATGCTCTAATTGTTACACACGAGTCAGAAGATGATTCACACCTTTTTCCCAGCAGGTTGTTGTAATGAATGCGTGATATCAGCTACCTGAATAAGAGTACTTCAATTAAATGATTAAGACCATAAAAAAATAGGATCAATCTTAAGCAGAAAATGACAGTACTAACCCAAGGGTGTGTTTCAAATAAAAGTATTACACTTTATGAAGCAGATAATTTGTAATATACGTACGATTGGACAATTAGCTTCCCTCATCCATTCCAAGTTCCGTGGATCAACGATTAAATCATCTACATAAGAGTGCACAAGCATTACCTTAATAAAGTGAAAGAGAAATATATTAATGATGCATCAATTGAAACTCTAAAGATGGCATATTAGTGTTGGTTTATATGCTTTTGGTTTTAATGATAACAACTTGGGCTTTTGTAATATCTTATATGTTGTTACAGATTTAGAGATTGGGCTGAAAAATTCTCAAGAATTGTTAATATAAAGCTGCTGGAATATTGCTCAAGTACAGTGAATCATGAAGATCAAAGATTGATTGGGTCTAGGAAATAAATGTAAGGTTTTTAGCATTTTTCCTAGAATCAAGGCATATATTATAATTAATATTAATAAACAGATTTTGTTAAAATCTTCACTTGGTAAAATCTGTTTTGAAAGTTATTTATTATTCTTGTAAACAATTAGGAAAGTTTTTTTTTAACATATTGAATTCAAAAGAAATTTGTTTTAAAACAACTTCCTTATTGTCGGGGTCTTTCAAAAAGAAATTGGTTGGGTTTTAAGTTTTTATCCTTCCATATTTTTATTCCTTATTATAAGAATCCTATTATAAGAAGACTTGGTCTATCCGATCCAATGAGGTTATGATATGAGTTTAAAGACTTGGTCTACTAGTCTTAAAAAGATTCTTATAAAAATTGTTCCTAACAGACTTATTTTGTTATATATAGTTTGTTATTGATTTGGTCCATTGAAAACAAAAGTTTGTTATATTTCAAAATCTTCCTAATTCCTTTAAACAAACTTTGTTAGTGTTTCAAAAGATATCTGTTGGACTTTTGGTTAAATATATTACTTGGAGTTTTATTAAGTAACCCACAACTGAGATATAGTTACAATCTTTCTAGCAAAATTATAAGTGCCTTATTCTTGCTGGAAACCATAGTGTTCAGTTGTAATCCCTTTTTATCTCTAATTTCATATCTTGTAAAAGGGGGCTTCGGAGTGAGGCAAGGGTTTCCCTTAATATTGTACAAGGAGAGTTCAAGGGGGCAGAGGTGTAGTAGTGGTACTCAAGGGAGCAGAGGTGCTTAAGGGAGGAGGTTTCCTCAAGGGAGTTGTGTGCTCAGGAATTTTCTGAATTCTATTGTATAAGGAGTTGAGATTATTGTAATTGATTTATTAATATTAAAGGAAACTTGTTGGGTATCAATTGATACCTAGCCTTGGATGTAGGTCCATAGAATAGAGGACTAAGGGACCAAACCAAGTATAAATATTGGTGTGCTTGTGTGTTTGAAATTTACTTTACATATTCTGCTTATCTTATTGTGATTATTATTTATTTCCTGCATTAGAAAATTAGAAAACATCACCGCATGGCGCATGCGTAGGTAATTTTATTTTGAAGTAATACAAGAATAATTCAAGGAAGACAACTAACTTGTTTGTCTGGATTACACTTGTGCAAGAAAAATTTGACACACACGCACATACCTATTCATCCCCCCTTCTAGGTGTGCACATACATATACAGAATTTCAATTAGTACATTAGTATATTGTATACCTTTAACTTTATATCAGACTTTAGCTACTTATAAGAGCTCAATTTCATGGAAGTTTAATAGAAAGTTACTAGTTTGAGACTTTGATGAGGATGGAAATAGGAGAATTAAAATATTATTAGTTAATTATTTTATATTACTGTTTATCAATAAATTAAATGTAATTAGGTTATTTAGTAGATAATATTAGGATATATATTTACTTACATTAGCAATTATTAAATCATGCATCATCAATATATTTCTCTTTCATTTTTTAAGGTGATAATTAACAAATAATATTTAATTCTCCAACTTGGTCATTAAGTTTAGGGTTTTCTTATTATCCTATATAAGTTGATGTAACCCATTATACAATAGATAAAACTGATACTTTTGATTTCAAGCCTTGTGCTTATGGATTTTAAACTTATTATTCTCCTTTTTATTTTTATTTGTGTTCCTTCATCCATCTTGTCCTACATCAACTTTGAGTTATTAAACTCAGATTCAAATTTTGAATTTTAGATAGCTTTCATCAGATAGCCAGTGCGAGTAATAAGCAGATGCTTAAAAAGCTATAATCTGATAAGCAACATCCTGCAACTCATGATCTTGCCTGCAGAAACCCCCTACCCCTTCTCTCTTCCCTTCAAAACATAGAAAAATCTGACTCGTTTTGAATCTTTGATATGTTAAGGTTTTAAATCTGGCACTGATCCTAAGAGGCTTTTAATAAGATAAATAGCCACCGAATCAAACTATTCACTAAACTGAGGCATAAAGGAGAAGATGGCAAATTTAGATGACTTACTATAGCCGAACATAGTTCCTCGCTCACAAACCATAACATTTTGATTTCCAGCTAGCCTAACCTTTTCAGCAGAATTTGTCATCACCTGTAAATAAAGTTGATCATCAATGTGACAAATGGATCCCAATTAGACATCCAGTTAAAGGCTTAAAGCCAGCAATCATGTCTATAAAGATTTCAAATGACTAGTGAAGGGGGAAACCAGAATTCACTTACAGAAGGAGCACAAAATTGGCCTTTCTTGATGTTTATAATCTTTCCAGTCTGTGCAGCTGCAACTAGGAGATCTGTCTATTATTCCAATAGGCAATAAAACCTATTAGTTCAACCTCCACATATTAAAATCTACAATTAACACAACCTCATGCCCTGAATAATGCAACCTCTAGCTAATGATAGCATTGGATAAGTGGAAACACTTAAGATTCATTATCTAACCTGCCGGCACAGAAAAGCTGGAATCTGGATTATATCTGCTACCCGACCAACTGCATCACACTGTGAAAAATGAAATGCTAAATACGGTTATGCCACGTTGAACCCCAGCTCTATAGGGGCCCTTCCATCAACATTGCATATTAATAATGTATTATACTTATAAGAAAAAACATGCAGAATGGAAGGGAAAGGGGCAGAAAGTTTCAGATAATAATGCTGGGCCAACGTGTTCTCCCCAACAATTAGAGAATAACAAGGTTGTCAATTGAGTGCAGCAACAGTTTTGATATAATAACAAGTACTTTCTTTCCATCCCTCTTAGTTGACGTCTTTTAGTGTGTGTGGCACGGATCTAACAACATATCGAAATATATGTATTAATTTTGTTTATACGTTTTATTATAGTTGAAGCTATAACATATAAATATGTACATGTGTTTTTGGCATGTCAAAAAAAGGGACAACTAAAATAGGAGGGAGGGAGGGAGTACATCATGATATTAGATACTTTACATTTCTATAATTCCTAACAAAAATGACCATATGAAGTCACTCATTTGTCCTAATTGCTTGAACTCCAAATAGTGTGATTTGAGATTAATACCATCCTCACAAACAGGTAAAGTGAAAATTTTTTTTATCAACTTATCATCCATATATAGGAATTTTATCATGCATTAAAATCAACTGGTGTCTTAGCTAGGTCACCAAATGTGCATGTGAAGGAAGGGTGAACCTTTTATGATCTATTGAGGGGATTTATTTTACTTTTTTGTTTTATTTTTATTTTTTTCAACAAACACAGAGAAATAGCAACACGTGACAAGAGGGGCATTACTGATGCTAAGAACAAATTCCAAATAGCCAGTCACATACCCTCAATAGCGACTGCACCATTTTCAAATATTAAAAAGCACAAAGATAGGAAAACAGAAGAATTCTATTAGTGTTGATGAATGACATATTGAAACTTATAAAGAAACAACATAATTGAAATTTGGGATTTGTCAAAGGAAGGAGGAAAGATTAAGCTTACCTGGTTAGCTTCATGTACATCAGTCACAATTGGTAGGTCATATGCTACTTTCACCTTTTCAAGAATCTGCAACCATTGAGGGGTCAATGAATATTACTATTTTTTGGTTCTAGGGAATAATTATTAAAAATATTCGACATCATCATTCAGATGCCACCAATTTTATCCTAGGGGTATCACTCAAGATCTTGGTAGAAATCAGCAGAGCTGTTCATGTTTATGGGATATCCAAACTCCCTAGTGAATTCAAACTAATCACAAAACGTAAGAGAATCTACGCAAAAAAAAAAAAGTGCAGATGGAACACAACTATTTGGAAGATGTTGTCGATCAAAGGAAACGAGAGTATGTAGCTACTTTTCATAGAAAGAATGCCTGAGAACAAAGCAGTATGAATAATACCTTCAAGCCTTCAGCTAACCCAGGACCGCGGAATGACTTAGAGGATGTTCTATTAGCTTTGTCAAAGCTGGACTTGAAAACCAATGGCAGCCCAAGTCTAGAAGTGTACAAGTGAAATCTCAATCATATCTAAATTAATTATAAGAAAAATAAAATTTTAAAAAAAAAACACTTGCAAAAGTAAATTGACGCCAAAGATTTAAATCCATTTTTTTTAATATAAATAAGCAGATAAAAATAAAGAAGAAAGAACAACCGTATAAATTACATCATATCATAGACAGAAACATGCTACATACGTCATCTTCCGTTAAGGCCCAAGGGGAAACAAACTCATGGTTGGGTTAATTGAAGAAGTTTGGGCGGCCCCATACTCATTAGAGACTTTGCTTCGTGTCAGGTTTAGGGGTTTTGGGAGGCATAGGAATGCAAAGATCTTATACATATCCTCTTTTTGTTATATAGGGTATATGGACTGAAAGGAATGATGGACTTTTGATAGCCCCTCTCTTTTTTCCTCTTCTTTAGGACATGGTATCATTTCTTACTTTGCTTGAGGCTTTGGGCTTTGGCTACTGAAACTTTTATTCTTTTATAGGAGTTGCTACTTCAAATTTTCATGCTTCATTGAGATTGACGGATATTGCTTCATTAGCTTTTCTTTATTTTCCTACTTTTATTTCTTTGGAGGACTCATAGTCCTCCCTTTCTGTACTCTCTCTTCTATCTAACAAAACTTCATTTATCTAATAAACATACTCAAACATGGTTCCTAGTGCACATGTATTAGCGTATCATAAATGAGAGACAACATACTTTGACGTGATAGCCTTAATGTGTTTGGCCATACGTAAAATGTGCTCCTCTGATTCGATCACATTAGGACCGGCTAATAAGAAAAATGGTTCTGCTGACTGTTACAAGGTTAGCAGAAAATAAAAATATTAAGTTGGCACTTGGCAGTGTAAAATATAAATGATTGTCATGCCTTTGAAATGAGAAAAACAGCTCAAGTAACTAAATAAATACGCAATGAGATGACAACACTCAAACCTTGAGCTGGTTGAATAATACTGTTGATGAATCCATCCTTGAGGATTATTTTTTCTCTACCTAGGTAAAGCTTTTTGTACAAAGAAAAGCTGCAATTTTAGAATACCAAAACACAATCTTTAGACTAACAATATAAATGAAGAAAATCATAAGAGCACTACAGGAAGAATTTTTTGTATTATGATTTACAATTATTAATGAACCTTGAAAAATTGTGTAACTATGTGTATTTGTCGTCGTGATTTCTCAGGCAGATTAAGAGCACAGTATAATGCTACTTTGGGCAAGTCTCTCTTAATTAAACAATTCTCAAAATGCTATAATTGGAAATGTTTTCAGCAATTTTGCAAAAAATAGCAGTGTTAACAATCAGTTTTTGAGACTTGAATTCGAACCTTGACGCATGGATTTGAGAGTCTATTATGCAGTAAATAAATTTAACAAATTTAGTTGTCTACTTACACATATGGAGTATATACATTCATTAATCGTCCCCGAAAAAATTCGATTGTGTCATAAAATCTGATAATTCAACCCAGGGAGCAATGGCGAACCCAAATCAAATACTTACAGAGGCGATATCCGCACAAAATACACATAAATACTTATATACACACATTTATATATATATATATGTGTGTGTGTGTGTGTGTGCGCGTGTGTGTGGCTGAAATTGAGGAAGAAATGTACCTTGGTGAATCCGAGATCTGAGATTGATCTGCAGCTGCAGATACTAGTGAGACTGTGAGAGTGACCGTTAATTGAGTTAAATTTATCTATAATCTATATATGATTGTAAATGATGGGAAAATGTACGATACAGAGCTGAATTGAAGAGTAGTAGTAACAAATTCAGTTATCAATTAACCGGACACAATGAAGTTAAATTCGGGTGATTTTTGTGTTTTCTCTATCTGTAACAGCCTTTTGTCAAGTGGCTTTATTATCGATGGCCCAAATATTACCCAACTAAATTTTGTGATAGAATTTAACGGCACACTTTCTTTAATAAAATTCTTTTAAACATAAACCTCCGTCCAAAATTAAGAATACATTTGTAAAATAATAATTTTTAAAAATAATTTTATATTTTTAAATATGTCTTAGTATTAACTTTGTGGTAGTGTGATGATATTAAAAATATTGATGAAAAAATAATGTCAAATTAAAAACATAATATCACTTTATAAGGTATTTTTAATTTTGGAAAAGATAATATTTATTTAAAATATATGAAATAAAACCAATTTTTTCCCCTAATTTAGATAGGGAGAGGGAGGGAATAATTGAGATATAGCTCAAAATAACCGACACCTTATTTTGAATTATATATCTTCTTTTTTTCCTTAATTACTCTCTCTTCTACAAAACAATCTTTTTTGTCAAAAAAATAAATTTATATAAAGATGTATTTCTTATTTTCTTAAAATATTGAAAGTTACGTGAACCTCATGTGTAGCGTTCTGCTAATTATAGCGATCATGAACTATCTAGATTACCTACGTCTTTAGTGATATTTTTTCTTTTGTACTCTCTGATTTACAAGATTAATATATTCTAACTTTCTGTGACTATTTTCTAAAATGGGAAAAATAGAAGAAAGTTGATTACCGATGAACCTCATATGAATTTGATTAATAATAAGAAAACCCCTATATCATCTCTCTATAAACCTCGACCCCTAACTGAAAGCACCTCTTTGAGTTTCATTAGAGTTTTTAAGTGGAGTATTTTTAATTTTATTTTTACATATATTAGCTAGTTTTTTATATTAAATTTTTACAAATTAAAGATTTGCTATTAGAAAATACTATGTCTAGATTACTTATGACAAGTCTTAAGAAAAACGTTAAAATTGAATAGGACTCTGATTTTTAGACTGAGGTAATATTAAATTTCTAATGAGTTTCGTTTTATTTAGTCTTTAGAATTTGTTTGGGCCACGCCTCCCCATGTTATGAGCCACGGCCCAAATCCTCTAGTTAGCAGACCCATGTTGATTTTTAGGTTACAAAACTACAACTATCACAATTACCGAAAGAATTTTGTTTTACAATTATTGGAAGATATATTGGTGAATTTAGGATTGTCAATTGGGTTAAATGAGTCGGACTTAAGGCTATTCAAATTCAATTCATTAAAATATTGACGAGTTTAGGCTCGGGTTCAACCTACTGTTCAAGCTCATGTTATATGTGATCACGAGTTTCGGGCCTATTTTCAGGTAAGTCCAAACAAAAAAAAAATCAAAATTAATAAATTAAAAATGAATAACAAAAAACTAATGCAACTCATTATTAAAATGACATTTGGCTCATTTAGACAAACTTTACAATTCATAAGAACAAATATCATCAATAAATAAGAGGTTTAAACTTAAAACATACAACTAATTATGGTAATAATATATCTCTAGATTATTTAAATTAGTTAAAATGATAAAATATTTAGGGAATTATTATTTTCACAAGAAATAATTGATATTTTCACAAGGTCTCGCTCACATGAATGTGTGTTTCATTTATTATTCATGTGAGGGAAACCTTGCGAAAATATCAATTTTCTTTGTGAAAATATCAGTTCCCAACATTTAAAAAGTGAATAAGTTTAAAGAAAACATAGTACTTAAATTTTAATTAAAGACTCTCTCTATATATAAATTGAGTGTAAATATATAATAATTAATATAAATAGTCTATACATTTATATATTTTTAGCATTACAATTCGATCGACCCTATAATGGGCCGAACGACCTATTGATCAAATTCGGCCCAAATTTTATTTCAGGCATGAATTTTTGTCCAAACTCAACTCGGCTCACTCTCAAATTAAATTCGAATGAGCTTTTAACGACCGAATGATCGGGTTTTGAGATTGACCGACCAAATTGACAACCGTAAACTATCTCCTTTTTTTTTCCTCTTAAAAAATGAAAAAAAGGTATTTCAATATTTAATAGAGTACATTGCATATACAACAACTATACACATTCGAAAGAATTCTAACACATTGATATGGGAGCCGAAACTCGAGAATCCTCCACGAATGACGTATAAAGTGTAGAATTGCCACCGATTATCGACTGCGAATGAGACTCAAATTCAAATTTTAAGCGAAGTAAATAACTCGTTTACCACTAAACTAACCTATGGTTAAATTGTTTACTACTCAAAGTTGGAGGGGGCTTGATAGCCTCTAGGCCTGGCAAAAAATGAGTTTGAGTTGATTTTGGGTTATGTAAAATAGTTATGAGTTCAATTAAGAACTAAAATCATATAACAAATATTTCATATGGATTATGTGGGTTGGGTCTAAATAGTTATGGGTCCAATCTAGGTCGACTTATATTTATCAAATGTACTCTTTTTTAACCCTAACAAAGGCTCGCGGCTCAACAAATGCAATGGCTCTTCCAAAAACTGTTGCAGCTTCCTATAAATGTGTTATCAAAAATCGTATTACTTTTTTTTTTGAATTGAAACAGACCTCCTCATATGTTGCAGAAAAAAGTAATACTCTCCGTTTCAATATTACTAGTAATCCTATTTTTAAATATTAATTTAAGTTTTATTAATATAATCATGAATATCAAAGTCTATTTTAAAAATATAGTTATGACATATATTGTATTTATAATAGACTTTTTTTATGGAACAAAAGAATTTTCAAGTTCACACAAGATAGAATTGTGATTTTTTTTTTTTTTTTGTAAAAGTATTACTCTCTGTCATACAAAAAGAATCTTATTTTAATTTTTAAAGCCAAGAATTTAACATTGATGTGATAATAATTTCTATATTGACACTTTTAAAAATAATAAAAAAAATAATTTATATTAATAATTTCTATATTAATAAAAAAAAATTATTGATACTTTTATTACAGTTTTTCAATTAATTTTTTCTTTTTTTCTTTTTTTTTCTTTTTTTGGAAAAAATAAAAAAAAAGGAAAAAAAATAATTTTTATATTAATAACATTTAAGCACTTTCAAAATAATTTATATTAATAATTTCTATTATTAATATAAATTTAACATTTAAATAAAAAAATTAACATTTAAGCACTTTATTAATTTAACATTTAATTAAAAAATAATAATTTATATTAATAATTTCTATATTAATTAAAAAAAATTGTTGATGCTTTTATTACAGTTTTTCAATTAATTTTTTCTTTTTTCCTTTTTTTTTCCCAAAAATTAAAATGATACCAAAAAGTATGAATTCAATTTAAAATAATAACATCTCAAAATATTCTGTATCCAATCTTTCCTTTGTGTAATAGTATAAATATTACTATTACTATTTCACTACCACGTAATCTTTTCCTATATATCTACTAACTGAACTAGGCCCTTTATTAATTTTTGCGGCATAAAAAGAAAATGGAGGAAATCAGTTTTCCAAAGAATATGGAAGAAAAAATAAAAATAAAAAAATAGGACACGTGGGACAAAACTAATTTGGAGTAGATCAAAATTAGTTAACTAAGTTGAAAACTAAACCAATTGATTAGTGTTGATTAATATGAGTCAAAACTAGTTAAACTAGTTTCAGCCTATATTTCTAATTGATAATATGGGTGTCGACGCCGGGTTTTCTCGCTTCTTTTTCGTCTCTTGTCCTTTTCCTATTTTAGCCTTTTAGTTTAGATGATTTTTGGAAAAGGTCGGCATTGATGTCGACGGGGTTTTGAAAGATCGCGTTTTATGATGAGCCAATTAACCAGAGTCGCCAGTTGGTATATTTGAAATGGATGTACCAACTCATCCGAATTTTCGTTTTTTTATAAATCGCTGGCTCATATGTGACTCCGAATTAATTGGTCTGCGAATCGAGATTAGAGTTCGGGGGCTTGCTTAAGCGAGGGGAAGGTGTTAGGCACCCCCCGACTTCCGTGAAGCACGGTTACCGCAACCTTGATGTTTTCCTATCCTTTAATTCATGAAATGTGTATGTGTGCGTGTGTGTGTGTGTGCGCTTAATGAATGTTGTGGTGAGGTTTGTATGAAAGAATCATTTGGATTTTTGGGGAAAGTCGTGCTTTAATTTGAGAATGCTTCAGAATGTCTTTTCGGCATTTACACGAGAAAGCTTGATTCTTTATAAGAAAGGTTTGATTTTAATTGTCAAAAACTATGAGATTTTTCGTTAGGTGTCGTTTTGGCAAAACAAGAGTTTTTAAACCTTCGTCGAAATAGGAATCGAGATCTATACGTTGCCCTCGTAACTCAAATGATGGGCAATTTCTAGGATCTCTTTAACCCTATGCACAAAGATTCAATAAAACATTACTTATTTTATAAAACCATTTTTGGGTGATGTTTGAAAAGCGATTTTTCTTTAGCCTTCTCGTTAAATAGGAATCGACATTCATTAGCATTCCCAAATTTTAGCCTCGTGACTCTAATAACCTAATTTGATTGATTTTATGAAGTCTTATCGTTTAGCTCTGAAATCAATTTCATCTCATAAATCAAAATCGAGCATAAACACGCGTCGGGGCTATTCATGGGCATGTAAGCCATCAAAATAACCCCAAACGCCCACAAGCACATATTTCACTATTTCGGGGCCTTAAACACGATTCCCGCCTTGGCGTCGTTTTAAGGCCCGACGATTACATATTACAATGAAAGGTACATCGAAATTTATTACATATATCAAAAAGATGTCCATCATCGGATTTGGACCATGGGGTCGCGCTCCTAGGCTCACATCCAAAATCGCTACATATCCACAAGATCCTAAAAAATAACAATCTAAATAAACTATGCATAATACATCATTACAACGAGCTAAAATTTCACCAAATGGATATCATCGGCCATTAAGAGGAATTTCGTTCCATTTGGAACCCTCACTAATAGCCCTCAATCCATAGATCCACAACAATACACAAGGAAACTACATTTAATATAATTTGGATGACAAAAGCTTAACAAAAATGGTAAAACAAAATGCTAAAACAAAGGATTTTTCACCTTGCAAATAATCCCAACAATATGTATGAATTTGTGTATTGAATAGAGTAGAAAATATGAGATGTAATCTCACGAAATGGGTACAATTTCTCTCTTCTTTTCTCTCTTTTCTCTCTATTTTTCTTGCTGTTTTCTCCTTCTTTTTCTTCCTTTCTTCCGCCGCTGCTGCTGCTGCTTCTCTTCTTCTCAAAAAATTCTCGAACTCCCTGTATGCTGAGAAGAAATGGTTGATATAGGCTGGCCAAAACTAGCCGCAGATACATCTGCGGCTGGCCGCAGATCTATCTGCGGCTGGCTGGCGCCCACCCCCCACTCAGCACACCTTCCACTTTGATTATTTAATTCTCCTCGGTTCTCGCACCGCACCTCGACTCTTGCGTCGCGCCGTCAGTTTTATCCGAAAGGCTTGTATTTTGCAGTCCGGAAATTATTGCGGGACGTGACACATCATTCGGCATGCTCATTTCGGACGACCTTGATCGCAAGTCGTCGTGGTGGCTCTAAGTGTTCGCACTTATGTTCACCCTCCGTCTCGCAGGCCGGTCCAATGGACGAATTTGCCCTCCTGTCATGGTTAGTATAGGAAGTGCAAAATTTGGGTGTCTACAGCTGCCCCTCTTTATCATGTTTATGAAATGTTAAATGAAATGAACATGATAAAGAAGTAGACACATGATGCATGAATAACAGTGCATAAGAATGACAGTGCATACATGATGCAACACATACAACTTATGATGCAACGCAAGATGTAAGGCATACAACATATTCGTGAAGGTGTCAATGCATCAATCCCTAACCTGTCGCTCGTCTCGTAATCGCCGGGTCTCGTATCCGGTCGATTGTCATGTGAGTGCCGGGTCTCGTATCCGGTCACCCCTCTCGTAATCACCTTATTCCATCCCATTGTCATCAAAGGAAGTTATTCTCCTGACTAGCTTTGAAGGGCATCCTTGGAGTTCGTCCTCGTACAATCGTTCTTGGCAACCATCGCTTTTGACTCTGATAGGCTAGGACCTTAACACCTAACCTGCATGGATCACGTACAGAATTATCATCTATTCAATGTATGTGACACAACATTAAAATGTAAATTTGATGAAAAATGACCCCTGTACAGTCTTTTGATATGGTTCCACAGGTGTCACCGGTTATCGGGGTCGGGTTTCGTCGCCGGTCACCCATCTCGTAATCGCCGGTTATCGTCGCCGGTCGATCGTCTCGTCGGGGCCGGGTATCGTCGCCGGTCACCCATCTCGTAACCGCCGGGTATCGTCGCCGGTCGATTGTCTTGTCGGGGCCGATTTTCGTCGCCGGACACCCATCTCGTAATCGCCGGTTATCGTCGCCGGTCGATTGTCTCGTCGGGGCCGGGTATCGTCGCCGGTCACCCATCTCGTAACCCCCGGTTATCGTCGCCGGTTGGTTATCTTGTCGGAGCCGGTTTTCGTCGCCGGACATCCATCTCGTAATCGCCGGTTATCGTCGCCGGTCGATTGTCTTGTCGGGGCCGGGTATCGTCGCCGGTCACCCATGTCGTAACCCCCGGTTATCGTCGCCGGTTGGTTATCTTGTCGGAGCCGGTTTTTGTCGCCGGACATCCATCTCGTAACCCCCGGTTATCGTCGCCGGTTGGTTATCTTGTCGGAGCCGGTTTTCGTCGCCGGACATCCATCTCGTAATCGCCGGTTATCGTCGCCGGTCGATTGTCTTGGATCTCAGCCCTTCCCAGGGTGGTTAGTTGTTTGGATCTCAGCCCTTCCCAGGGTTTGTTGTTTTTTTCCTTTTTTCTTTTTGTGGATATCAGCCCTTCCCAGGGTTGCTCACCATCTTGTTGTGGTTCGCGTGGATCTCAGCCCTTCCCAGGGTTTGTTGTTTTTTGTCTTTTTTCTTTTTGTGGATATCAGCCCTTCCCAGGGGTGCTCACCATCTTGTTGTGGTTCGCGTGGATCTCAGCCCTTCCCAGGGTTTGTTGTTTTTTGTCTTTTTTCTTTTTGTGGACATCAGCCCTTCCCAGGGGTTGCTCACCATCTTGTTGTGGTTCGCGTGGATCTCAGCCCTTCCCAGGGTTTGTTGTTTTTTGTCTTTTTTCT
The DNA here is from genome assembly GCA_034770075.1 of Aralia elata. Classification (NCBI taxonomy): domain Eukaryota; kingdom Viridiplantae; phylum Streptophyta; class Magnoliopsida; order Apiales; family Araliaceae; genus Aralia; species Aralia elata. The sequence goes on along the minus strand of CM068385.1, from coordinate 7,606,052 downwards.
TTTTGTGGATATCAGCCCTTCCCAGGGGTGCTCACCATCTTGTTGTGGTTCGCGTGGATCTCAGCCCATCCCAGGGTTTGTTGTTTTTTGTCTTTTTTCTTTTTGTGGGTATCAGCCCTTCCCAGGGGTGCTCACCATCTTGTTGTGGTTCGCGTGGATCTCAGCCCTTCCCAGGGTTTGTTGTTTTTTGTCTTTTTTCTTTTTGTGGATATCAGCCCTTTTCCCTGGGGGTGCTCACCATCTTGTTGTGGTTCGCGTGGATCTCAGCCCTTCCCAGGGTTTGTTGTTTTTGTCTTTTTTCTTTTTATGGATATCAGCCCTTCCCAGGGGTGCTCACCATCTTGTTGTGGTTCGCGTGGATCTCAGCCCTTCCCAGGGTTTGTTGTTTTTTGTCTTTTTTTCTTTTTTGTGGATATCAGCCCTTCCCAGGGGTGCTCACCATCTTTGTTGTGGTTCGCGTGGATCTCAGCCCTTCCCAGGGTTTGTTGTTTTTTATCTTTTTTCTTTTGTGGATATCAGCCCTTCCCAGGGGTGCTCACCATCTTTGTTGTGGTTCGCGTGGATCTCAGCCCTTCCCAGGGTTTGTTGTTTTTTGTCTTTTTTCTTTTTGTGGATATCAGCCCTTCCCAGGGGTGCTCACCATCTTGTTGTGGTTCGCGTGGATCTCAGCCCATCCCAGGGTTTGTTGTTTTTTGTCTTTTTTTTTCTTTTTTCTTTTTTTTGGGATGGGATTGTTGATCGGCTTTTGTCCTGGATCTCCCACCAATATCGTCCACGTACCATGCCACAAAAGCCATCACTCTGATCATTTGTGAGGTTGAAAGCGACGTGCTTGTACTTTTCTGAAGATTTTCATTTTGATCGTACCTGCATGCATGAAAAAGATGTTATGCATGATCTGGCAGAAATGTTATGGACAGATGCATGTGCACAACATATGTTTTAGATAGAAATGACCCCTGTTCAGTCAAATGACACGATTCGACCGTCGTCATTGTTTGCCAACATTTGATCGGATCACGCCTCGTCGTGAAGCGTAGTTTCTAGACTTCAACATTGGTCTGGTACTCTGCCTGTTCTTGGTCGTCTTCATTTCATCGAGTTGAGGCAGTCTGTTTTGCTCTCTGCGATGATCGACAGCTATGTTGGGCTTTTTGGCCTTTTGATCATTTCTGACGGCCGATATGCTGTTGTCTAGCATTATATCATCCTTGTATATGCTCATGCACATGGATCATTTGGATGTCGATGCAGTGATAATCAGGATTGGGGAGAGGCCTAATGACGAGGAGTTCTGTGCAGCCTCAGCTTCCTTCCATTTCACGATTCTTAACTGCCCCTGCCTTGGTGCGTGTCGCTACCAAGAATTTCCATCGAGAACTCGCGATGTTGATCGTGCTGAGTTATCCACAGCTCTGCAAGATCCTGCATATCAGATGACTAACAAATGCCAAAACTTGAAGGCTCGGGCCGTTAGTGTTAATTCAACACAAAGATATTATAATCTCGACAAAAGAGCAAATGTAGTTAAAGCACATGAAATTGAATATCTGTTGATCGCACCATCTAGCAAGTTGTGAACCGTGCATGTACTAGATTGGGAGTTTTTTTTTTTTTTTTTTTTTTTGTTTTTTTTTTTTTTTTTTTAAATCCCTCATGAGTTGATGATTTTCTATTTGACGAGTTATGAAATCGTAAGAACACCTTCAAGCATTCATGGTCATTGTACGTGAGTAAGGTCGAATTCAAAAGAACTACCTTCCCTCGTCAAAGGCACTCTGTCTCCATCCTCGACAACGTCCTAGCAGGATTGACGTCATATGACAAATGCACTGTGCGATGCAGCATTCAGTAGGGGTTTCTCTTCTATGACTCTTTGTTTAAGGCCGAGAGTTTTTTTTTTTTTTTTTATCTTTTCTTTTTATTAGTCCACTTCACTTGTCTCGTTTTCTTAGGCTATTCAAAGTTACCCATTTAACGAGTTTTGGACCAATGACTCCCGAACCAGACGGTTTTGGGGCATTAGGTGTACAGACACCCCTTCGGGTTTATTTACTCGAGTAACAAAGGCCACGGTTCGATACAAGCTGGTGGTCTGCCCCATTCATTCTTTACTTGACCTTGCGCAAGATTCGTTTTCTTAGGCTTGAGTTATCCATGTAGCGAGTGTTAGGCCGGTGACTCCCAAACCAGACGGCTTTAGGGCACCAGATGCAGAGACACCCCTTAGGCTTAATTACTCGAGTAGCCCATGCCACGATTCGAATCTGCTCGGAGCTCCTCTACTGTAATGCTCGTTTTCTTAGGCTCTGAGTTACCCATGTAACGAGTGTTGGGCCAGCGACTCCCAAACCAGATGGCTTTAGGGCACCAGGTGTAGAGACACCCCTCGGGCTTAATTGCTCGAATAACCCAGGCCACGATTCGAGACATTATCTTGATAATCATTTATCGTCTGACTTCTTGATATTGATAATTATTGACTGTCTGACTACGTGTTAATGGCCATCAACGTCGTCATAGTTTTATACCCCACAACTGAAAGTTTGTGCCAATGCAAAGTGAAGGCTGTCACATGAGGTCGATTCTGTTGCAAACGTTGCTTTGGATTAAGGCTTTGTATCCGATCAAAAGGTTGAATAGCCTTCTTCGTCTAATCATACTCACGATCGTGCTCCACGGTTGCTTGTCAGAATTAATCCGATTCCTATCAGGCCAAATAAAATCCCCCTTTCACGCGGGTCATCGTATCCCGGGAAAACTATGCTTGACAAATGCCAGATGATCGTACCGTTGAATATTGACATGAGGTAGCATTTGATGATGATGGTGCATGTTGACGGGATTGTTGCATGGGTGCCAATCTGCACGTCATCATTTCCTGGGTAGTTGATGAATGCCCCAGTGTTAAGTTGCTTTTCTTGTGATCTCCCTCATACTGGTTGCCTCTGTACCTCGCTGGGCTGACAAAAGATTCGGTCCTTCGACTTGTTGAAAGGTTTGGGGGATTTTTTGATTTTTGAGATTTTTTTTTTCTTTTTTGTTTTTTTTTTCTTTTTGATTTTTGATTTTGGATTTTTTTTTGTGTGGTCGAAATTGCCCCTACTCCGGGTTCTTTGTGATCGTTAGGGGTTCTGATGTTTGATGGCGATGGTTTGGTCTAAGTCGGTTTTGGGTTTGCCTTCGACCCATCCCTTGATCTCGTCAGGCGTATTGTCGATATCTGTCTCGCCCTGCTCAATCCCCATCAGATCGAAATCTAGCTCTATACCAAAATCGTGATCCTTCTTCAAATTTGGCCTATTGCTTGTCAGGCTAGAATGCCTCAAATCGGGGTACCTGACATAAAACAAAGATGCTTGTCATATATATAAAACATTTCAGCACATGATCTTTTTTTTGGATAACATGACAAAATGACATGAGCGTGCAGGGATTTGAAATAAACTCAGAATTTTAAAACCCATTGATCTTCTACTGGCCGGGATTCACTGCCATATTCCTGGATTTATCCCCTCCCGGATATCACCTGCTGCACGGTCCAACTGGCCACAGTGAGGTCCAGCAATGGAGCTCAATAGGAGGTGCATGAATAGCATTGGCATGGACTGGCATTGATGGCATTTCTTGACATGAGTATCGCAGTCAGTTTTCATGGTTAGCCAGTAGTGACCCGTTCACATGATTTTCTTTGCCCAAAATGTTCTGCTCATATGGACTCCGCACACATCGTCATGTACTTCGTTCATTTGTTTGTGGGCTTCTTCGGCTTTCCAGATACCTCAGCAGTCCCGTAGCTTAGGAAGAATTTCACTGCCCATCCTTGGATTCTCTTTCCCCGGTCAGATCTGCATTTTCGGGAAAGGAGTTGTCTCGAAGGAACTCTTTAATGTTTTGATACCAAGCCCATTCAGGGAGGGCGTCACTATGGGAGATCTCTCCGATCTGATCCTCATAGGCCGGACAAGTCTGTACCACAATTCTCAGGGCTAATCTCAGTCCTAGGATGCATCCCTCGTATTCGGCCGTATTGTTGGAGTGGCAGAACTGTAATTTCATGGCTACCGGCTTTTGCCATTTGGATGGGTGGAGTATGGACTTTACGGCCTCTCAGTTGGGTCTTAGGGGCAATCTCACAAAACAAACAAGGGTCGTAGTTTAGTCCTGTGCCAGCTACAAATTGGCAGATGCATGTCGACACTGATGCCCGATTTTTATTCATTTTTCTCTTTTTCTTTTTCTTCTTTTTCTTTTCTTTTTCCCCTTTTTCGAATATGCCCCTACTCCGGGTTCCCTGTGATCGTTATGCCACGCTTTCACGGCTCTCTAAATCTTATCCTGCAAAACAAGGTCAGTGTTTGATGACAGGATAGTATTTAGAAGTTTTAGAAAACCCTGGTTCGTGGTATGGATGGCCTTCCTGCAAAACCATGTCAGTATTCTCTTTATATGTGCAGGTGATGTAATCACATGATACATGACATATTTATTATGATGATGCCGGTATGACAGTTGTATGCCATTTACATGATATTTATTTATTTGACTGAATGATAAAAGAGCATGAAGAAGCTTCCCTTCCGTTAGGTTTATCAGAGGCTGACCTACCCTAGGGTTACTCTCGCGGGCTTTTCGGCATGAAGGTCCCCAAATCTTCGCAATCTACTCGTCTGAATCCTTTCGATTGGAGCGGATTTGGGTGGTGCGTTTCCTGAGCCATCTCCGGGGAGCAGCCCCTTCGAGTCCAGTAATAAGCAACCGACAGGTTCGCCTCAGGAGGAGGTACACTCTCAACATACATTCACATTCATCGTCCTAACCGCATGCAAATGATTTCTTTAAAGTAAAGCCATTCCGTTCAATCAATCATTCATTGGATAAAAGCACACCTTCACACAACAATAAGTAAAACAAGTCAAAATGTTGCACGCACATACACATTCATGCATTTTTAAAGGGTAGGATAGCATCAAGATTTGAAAGTGGCTTAAGCCCTCTAATGTCCCCAGCAGAGTCGCCAGCTGTCGACGCCGGGTTTTCTCGCTTCTTTTTCGTCTCTTGTCCTTTTCCTATTTTAGCCTTTTGGTTTAGATGATTTTTGGAAAAGGTCGGCATTGATGTCGACGGGGTTTTGAAAGATCGCGTTTTATGATGAGCCAATTAACCAGAGTCGCCAGTTGGTATATTTGAAATGGATGTACCAACTCATCCGAATTTTCGTTTTTTTATAAATCGCTGGCTCATATGTGACTCCGAATTAATTGGTCTGCGAATCGAGATTAGAGTTCGGGGGCTTGCTTAAGCGAGGGGAAGGTGTTAGGCACCCCCCGACTTCCGTGAAGCACGGTTACCGCAACCTTGATGTTTTCCTATCCTTTAATTCATGAAATGTGTATGTGTGCGTGTGTGTGTGTGTGCGCTTAATGAATGTTGTGGTGAGTTTGTATGAAAGAATCATTTGGATTTTTGGGGAAAGTCGTGCTTTAATTTGAGAATGCTTCAGAATGTCTTTTCGGCATACACGAGAAAGCTTGATTCTTTATAAGAAAGGTTTGATTTTAATTGTCAAAAACTATGAGATTTTTCGTTAGGTGTCGTTTTGGCAAAACAAGAGTTTTAAACCTTCGTCGAAATAGGAATCGAGATCTATACGTTGCCCTCGTAACTCAAATGATGGGCAATTTCTAGGATCTCTTTAACCCTATGCACAAAGATTCAATAAAACATTACTTATTTTATAAAACCATTTTTGGGTGATGTTTGAAAGCGATTTTTCTTTAGCCTTCTCGTTAAATAGGAATCGACATTCATTAGCATTCCCAAATTTTAGCCTCGTGACTCTAATAACCTAATTTGATTGATTTTATGAAAGTCTTATCGTTTAGCTCTGAAATCAATTTCATCTCATAAATCAAATCGAGCATAAACACGCGTCGGGGCTATTCATGGGCATGTAAGCCATCAAAATAACCCCAAACGCCCACAAGCACATATTTCACTATTTCGGGGCCTTAAACACGATTCCCGCCTTGGCGTCGTTTTAAGGCCCGACGATTACATATTTACAATGAAAGGTACATCGAATTTATTACATATATCAAAAGATGTCCATCATCGGATTTGGACCATGGGGTCGCGCTCCTAGGCTCACATCCAAAATCGCTACATATCCACAAGATCCTAAAAATAACAATCTAAATAAACTATGCATAATACATCATTACAACGAGCTAAAATTTCACCAAATGGATATCATCGGGCCATTAAGAGGAATTTCGTTCCATTTGGAACCCTCACTAATAGCCCTCAATCCATAGATCCACAACAATACACAAGGAAACTACATTTAATATAATTTGGATGACAAAAGCTTAACAAAAATGGTAAAACAAAATGCTAAAACAAAGGATTTTTCACCTTGCAAATAATCCCAACAATATGTATGAATTTGTGTATTGAATAGAGTAGAAAATATGAGATGTAATCTCACGAAATGGGTACAATTTCTCTCTTCTTTTCTCTCTTTTCTCTCTATTTTTCTTGCTGTTTTCTCCTTCTTTTTCTTCCTTTCTTCCGCCGCTGCTGCTGCTGCTTCTCTTCTTCTCAAAAAATTCTCGAACTCCCTGTATGCTGAGAAGAAATGGTTGATATAGGCTGGCCAAAACCAGCCGCAGATACATCTGCGGCTGACCGCAGATCTATCTGCGGCTGGCTGGCGCCCACCCCCCACTCAGCACACCTTCCACTTTGATTATTTAATTCTCCTCGGTTCTCGCACCGCACCTCGACTCTTGCGTCGCGCCGTCAGTTTTATCCGAAAGGCTTGTATTTTGCAGTCCGGAAATTATTGCGGGACGTGACACATCATTCGGCATGCTCATTTCGGACGGCCTTGATCGCAAGTCGTCGTGGTGGCTCTAAGTGTTCGCACTTATGTTCACCCTCCGTCTCGCAGGCCGGTCCAATGGACGAATTTGCCCTCCTGTCATGGTTAGTATAGGAAGTGCAAAATTTGGGTGTCTACAATGGGTCCAAAACTAAACCAATTCGTAATATAAAAAAAATTATTCCCTCCGTTCCAAATTAATTGCATTTTTAGGACTTTTTAAAGTCAAATTGACTATTTTTAAAACTAATCTTTTTACTATTTTTGCTAACATATAGGTGAAGATATTATAACCAAAAGAAAGTATATACAATTTATTACTAATTTCAATTTTTATAATTTTAGAAATATATTTATATATGCTTAATTATTAATTTTAAAAATAGTCAATTTGATTTTAAAAAGTTCTAAAAAAGCAATTAATTTAGGACGGAGGGAGTAGTTAATTAACTCAATAAGACCTGAATAATTTTGGTTAACTAGATGGTTCTTAACTTAAATTGTCAGGTCTACTAGCCTCAAAAGATGAATAAAAGCAATCATACGCGTTTGAAGGGTGTTGCAATTAGATACAAAAGAAAAACATAAAGTAGTAAAATTAGTATTTATTAAAAAGGAACATATTCTAATAACTATTGTGGATCAAATATTAAATACTAATATCAATTTTTAAGCAAATAGGTCGTAAAGCTAGCCACCTTTTATCTATATATACCAGTCGTCGGGACAACATATATATAATTTTAATAAAAAAAAATATATTAGATCTTACCATGAAAACTAAAAGAATTTTTTTTATGCAATGGTAATATTTTGAATTCTATGTTTATTACTCATAACAATGCAAATTGTACATTCTCAACGTAAATTATTTAGAAAATACTATTAATTATAAAATTTATTATTTTAAAATTTTAAATAAAATATATTAATTTTAAATTTAAAAATATCATAAATTTACTTTCAGAAGTCAATAATAATATTATAATTAAATATTTGTTACCAAAAATTTAAAACTCCTAATATTACTTATTAAAAAATAACACATTGGGAGGGACACTATCAGTATTTGTTACTTGTTTCTTGTTACCATAACTGTGAGTATTAGAAATCACGCACACGGGATTAGTGTTGAGCTGATGCGTGTATAGTATAATAATCAATAGGAAATATGAATGATAATAAAGAGTTAATTAATTACAGGATAATACAAATAAAAGGCTGATTATTTATGTATTTATTTTTGGAACTCACATTATGGTAAGAAATTACTAGTTCATAAAATTTTATAATAATGTTCCACTTTTCATTCAAAAATACAAGAGCATATAATTTCTTAATAATGATCAATTTTTTTTCATTTAAAATTTCAATAAAATCACATTGTCGATAAAAATTTACAATTATCATTAGTGTTTGTTAGGATATAACATGACCATAAACTGTAATGGGAAACTCTAAGTCTTTCGAGTCTTTGGTCATAAGATCCGAGCACAAATAACCCACCAATATCTGCAAGACATTTAATGCAGAATAAGCTTATAGATGATTATACCCGTCATATCAAAACTTGATGAAAACTATCTCACTAACCACCACAAATATACCGACACATGACAGGCCACATGTGATAGTGTCAGATGACTTTGGGCGCCAACCTTCGACGCCAAAATCCCTCTATAAAAATCTCCTTTGCATTTAGTAGAAGTTAAGACTCTATCTCTCTCTCTCTAACTATAAGGACTTCTATTGTTAACACATGTGCAAAACACTTACTCTTACGTCGGAGATTACCCCTCGACGATAACGCCGGGTAACTGGTTTGTTCCCTCGTATAGGTCCGAAGTCGTCATGACGAAAAGGATCGTTAATAATGTCAAATAAAAGAAAAATTATAAATTTCATATAAGGGCTAAAATCGAACTTGTGACCTAAGCATCGCCTTAATCTTAATTATTAGAATTTAGAAGACTTCATTTGCAAAGGTAGCGAGCGTAATTCAGTATAGATTTCAATATCAAAGACATTTCCTAAGTTTCTTTTTTCTTCATATTAATTATCACAAGGAAAGATGAAACAAAAAATATCGGACTCTTTTCAGTTATACCCAGAAACAGTACATGGCAATAGGTAATTGAAGTTGACGAGTTTAGCTCACAGAAGTAAGTAAAGGATGATGATACAAAAACACAAAACGAGTTATCTTAATAACATAGCATATACTCCCTCTGCTACAAAATATAAAATTATAATTAATTTTATAAAATTAATTTAAAATATTTTTATACTCAAAAATAATATAAATTTATAATGCTTCTTTTGGTCCGCAAGATACTATATTAGATCTTACCATGAAAACTAAAATAATTTTTTTTATGCAATGGTAATATTTTGAATTCTATGTTTATTACTCATAACAATGCAAATTGTACATTCTCAACGTAAATTATTTAGAAAATACTATTAATTATAAAATTTATTATTTTAAAATTTTAAATAAAATATATTAATTTTAAATTTAAAAATATCATAAATTTACTTTCAAAAGTCAATAATAATATTATAATTAAATATTTGTTACCAAAAATTTAAAACTCCTAATATTACTTATTAAAAAATAACACACTGGGAGGGACACTATCAGTATTTGTTAGTTGTTACTTGTTACCATAACTTTGAGCATTAGAAATCACGCACACGGGATTAGTGTTGAGCTGATGCGTGTGTAGTATAATAATCAATAGGAAATATGAATGATAATAAAGAGTTAATTAATTACTGGATAAGACAAATAAAAGGCTGATTATTTATGTATTTATTTTTGGAACTCACATTATGGTAAGAAATTACTAGTTCATAAAATTTTATAATAATGTTCCACTTTTCATTCAAAAATACAAGAGCATATAATTTCTTAATAATGATCAAATTTTTTTCATTTAAAATTTCAATAAAATCACATTGTCGATAAAAATTTACAATTATCATTAGTGTTTGTTAGGATATAACATGACCATAAACTGTAATGGGAAACTCTAAGTCTTTCGAGTCTTTGGTCATAAGATCCGAGCACAAATAACCCACCAATATCTGCAAGACATTTAATGCAGAATAAGCTTATAGATGATTATATCCGTCATATCAAAACTTGATGAAAACTATCTCACTAACCACCACAAATATACCGACACATGACATGCCACATGTGATAGTGTCAGATGACTTTGGGCGCCAACCTTCGACGCCAAAGTCCCTCTATAAAAATCTCCTTTACATTTAGTATAAGGTAAGACTATCTCTCTCTCTCTCTCTCTAACTATAAGGACTTCTATTGTTAATACATGTGCAAAACACTTACTCTTACGTCGGAGATTACCCCTCGACGATAACGCCGGGTAACTGGTTTGTTCCCTCGTATAGGTCCGAAGTCGTCATGACGAAAAGGATCGTTAATAATGTCAAATAAAAGAAAATTTATAAATTTCATATAAGGGCTAAAATCGAACTTGTGACCTAAACATCGCCTTAATCTTAATTATTAGAATTTAGAAGACTTCATTTGCAAAGGTAGCGAGCGTAATTCAGTATAGATTTCAATATCAAAGACATTTCCTAAGTTTCTTTTTTCTTCATATTAATTATCCCAAGAAAATATGAAACAAAAAATATCGGACTCTTTTCAATTATACCCAGAAACAGTACATGGCAATAGGTAATTAAAGTTGACGAGTTTAGCTCACATAAGTAAGTGAAGGATGATGATACAAAAACACGAAATGAGTTATCTTACTAACATAGCATATACTCCCTCTGCTACAAAATATAAAATTATAATTAATTTTATAAAATGAATTTAAAATATTTTTAAACTCAAAAATAATATAAATTCATTAAATATTAATTAATGCAATAATAAAAATTATAAATTATGTATTTTTAATTATATGATTTATTGTTTCAGAATTTTTAGTGAAAAATCTTATTAATTATGAGTTCGAAAATATTTTAAATTAGCTTTTAAAAAATCAATAGTAATTTTATAATTTAAATGAATACATACATATATATATATATATATATGTATATATCCTTGACTATAATGTAATACTAACCTTCTTGTTTGTACCTCTTTTGCAAAACTCACCCTCCAACTTTTATTTGTCAAACTCTCTCTACAAGATGTATTAATTGTGCAAAACTCACCCTTTATGTACTTTTTTGTTTAAAATTCTCATATACTCAAATTATTTCACTCTAATTCATTACTTAAGAATCTCACTTTTAGAATACTTTTTTTATTTCACTCAAACAACTTCTAATTAACAAAAAAATTCTCATAATACCAACAAATATATTTGGAACCTTAGATCGCTTAATTCATACACATCACTCTCCATCTCTGCTATATGTCAATCAATCATTATTTTATTTTGGGTTCGTCGCCTTTGATGCATTTTTTTGTAGTGTTAGTAATGAGAGAAATTGATCGGCACGTGTTTATATAAACCATATAATCTATTTTCTTGTAGTGTTTAACAAAATATTTAATGATGATAGCAAATGTAAAGGGTGAGATATGCATTAAGCAATCTAGAGTTCCAAATCTGATAGTATTATGAGAATTTTTTTTGTTAATTGGAAGTCCTTTGAGCGAAATAAAAGGAGTATTCTATAGTTAAAATTTTTAAGTGATAAATTAGATGAAATAATTTGACTATGTGAGATTTTTAACAAAAAAATATATAAAGCGTGAATTTTGCACAATTAATACATCCTAGAGGGAGAATTTTGCAAAAATAAATATTAAAGAGAGAATTTTGCAAAATTCACTTGATCTGGCCCAGTAGTTGAATGTGCTTATTTTTATGATATATATTAAACGGAATTATACTACTATAAGTCGCGGGATACATATGGGTTGATGGGTTCAGCCCATAACCGTTAATAAATTACTCAAACTCACCTTATTTAGAACTAGCCTCCACGCATGCTAGAAAAAAAAATTACAGAAGAAAAAAACTAAAAAAAATAAATTATGTGACAAATAAAATTATGAATGAAAAAAAAATAGGGAAAGAAGGAGGTTATAAAATTGAAAAGTAAGAGAGGGGAGAGATGTGAGGATTCAAACTCTAGTACACTGAATCCATATAGGATAGAGAATTAAGAGAAAATAAGATATAAGATATAATGTGACTCAATTACACTAAAAATCGGTTAAAAAAAACTGGACGCTTTATAATATAGATTATCAAAATTTTATCTATTATCCATCAAATAAATTCATTAGCAACTAGTGTTTTACTAACATGTCATATAGAAAATTTATAAGAAAATTAAGGGATTAACTAAGCAATTTTACCATGGTAAATATCAATCAAACAATCTACTAATTCATTTTAAATACTTTAATTTTCTCTTAAATTTTCTACATGTCATGTTATTATTGAATGATATAAAATATTAATTTTATCTATCATTTGTATATAATTTATTCTCATAATGTAAGAAGAGAAAACTCACAAAAGAACGAGATCTTTCATAGAAGAAACAAATGTAACCCCCAAAAATTTTCCATTTAATTCCCTTTAATAAAGTTTAGACATAAATAAATTTCAAAAAAAAGAAAAACTAAATAAAGGATAAACACTTTGTCGGGAGGGAAAAATAAATTTTCATCACTTCAGTTGATGTAAACGTAAACAACTTTACCCACTGAGTGTGTCTCGCTCCTCATAGTTGAAGAATTGCTCAAAAATGCCTATTCTATTGTTATTAGTATTATGAGTATCCACTACGTGTGTACAGAATGAATGAGAAATTATTATAAAAAAATTAAAAATTAATAACGAAATGAGGAGGAAAAAAAATAAAAGTTATTTAATTTAAGAAGTAACAGCTTCTGTCTTCATAAGGTAAAATAAGAAAGTAAAAAGTTTTACTATATTTTCACGATTGGCACTTTTACTAATCTGAAATCTAATATATATTTGAAAGATTTTTTTTTATCATTTTAATTTTTTCATCATTTATAACAAATTCGATTTTAAAAATTAATATTTTCACAAATAAAATTTGATATTTTCATAACTTCGCTCTCACACGATCATAGAACTCATATAATTTTCACGTGAAAAGAACATTAAAACGCTATATAAGTATTACTTTTCCTTGTATAAATATCAATTTTCTTATTATATAAAAGTCAATCGGACTGTTTTACCTAAAAAATCGCCCAAAAAAAAATTTCCTCTGGATGATGGCCATGAATCACGGTTGGAAATTTTTTCCACTCAGTTTAAAAAAAGAAAAGAAAAGAAAAAAAATATAAACACTTTGTTGGAAAAGAGAAGCAAATTTTCATCACTTCAATCGATGTATCCGTACACAACTTTTCTGGATAAGTGAATGAGAAAGGAGATGGTTAGGACATAATAACGACACTATGAGGTTGACTGTGCAAATCATAAGCCGTAGTTCGATAAATACCAGGGTAAGTTCCCTTGGTTGAGGGGATCAAATGACGACATTATGTCAACACTCTACACTCGCATCAACATATCAATATTTCTAAAATAATAATAATACCACTCGTCTTTATGAGCATTAATTAGACCATCCAAAACGTATGTCACCCTCAGGTTGCTTCTTGTTCCCTTTTTATATCTAAAATTCATAACTTAATTATCCAATCTCAGTTCTCATCCTACCCCAATTTTTTTTTCCTATGCAGCATATCCTACATGTAACATTAAGAAAACGAATTACTTAATAGTTAATACAACAACAACGCTGATATTATGTCATCATCTATAACACACATCACAGAATAAAGTAAAGAGAAATATGTTATATGTTTTTTTTTTTATCATAATTGGTCAAGCGGCGGCGACTGACATATTTCTCACTCATCCAGATAAGCATGGTATCACGGTTGTATTGCATTATATTTTTTCTCCGTTCACTAAAACTAAAAGTGGAAATGAAAAAAAACTTCAAAGTGCTAATCTAGCAAAACGTGCTCGCTAATTATAATTTTACCCACCAATATAAATAATGAGTAATTTTATGTGTACAAACTGTGCACAAACAGTTTTGTACAAACAATATTACTCATATATTCGATAGTAAAAAAATGACGTAGAAAGTCAATAAACCTCATCAATAATTTATTATAAAACTCGCATACTATTTGTCTCTGATAATACACAAGTGTTTGTGCATTGTACATATAAAACTACTCTTAAATAATTTGTCGATGTAACACAGGGATAAAGTGCTCGATGAATGTTCAAAAAGCAAAGAGATTAAGATGAGTATGTGACATACATGCTACATGAATTGCACTAGCATAGGAAAAGATATTGCTTGGTCCACCAAACCTACCAAGCTAGCCCATATAGGTAATGTATAAATAGTAAAACACTACATGTTGTACCTCCTCACTCATTCAGTTTGTGTGCTCTGCCTGCTTGGGATTCGCTTGTTAAATGGCCGCCCATATATTCTGAACAGCCATCACCACCATTACATAGTATATAAAACACAGCATATTCCTCCTTCAGAAACCCAACAATAAGCCTCTTTCACCATGGTTTACCATCGAGTTTTGTCAAATAATTATACAAAAATAATATACCTTTTTCTTATTCTCCTTCCTGCAATAGTCTCGGGGGAGTCCAGCTGTGAAGATGAAGCAGGGCAAGAGCATAACAGAAGCGAGTCGCTTAAATTTAAACTAATTGCCATTGCTTCAATTCTGGTGGCCGGGGGAATTGGGGTGAGCCTGCCACAGCTGGGGAAGAAAATAGAAGCGCTTAACCCAGAGAATGATATATTCTTCATGATCAAGGCCTTTGCAGCAGGCGTGATTCTGGCAACTGGATTTGTTCACATACTACCAGACGCGTTTGACACACTGACATCGCCATGCCTCAAGGAGAATCCATGGAGAAAGTTCCCATTTACGGGGTTTATAGCAATGATGTCAGCGATTGGGACGCTGATGGTAGACTCATTGGCATCTGGTTTCTATAAAAGGGCGCACTTTAACAAGGATAAGCAAGCGATTGTGGACGAAGAGAATGTTGGCCGTGATGAACATGGGGGTCATGTACACATTCATACTCATGCCACACATGGTCATGCTCATGGCTCTGCCATCTCTTCTCAAGATCAACAAACTAGATTACCAGAGCTTATAAGGCAGCGCATCATATCACAGGTAAGCTAGTTATGATTTTTTATTATTTTTTTTGTGGTAATTTTTAGTAAGCATGTAGCATAACTGCACAAGGCCAAACTTACAATGGCATTGTTGATAGGTTCTGGAGTTGGGAATAATTGTCCATTCAATAATCATTGGAATCACCTTGGGAGCTTCGGAAAGTCCAGACACAATAAAGACTCTACTGGCAGCCTTGTCTTTCCATCAATTTTTTGAGGGATTGGGACTTGGTGGATGCATCTCTCAGGTATCACCACCTCTCCAATTCTATCTAGAATCATAGCTTTGATAGCATCAATGTTTTTACTAACCCTGAAAAGAGAGGAAAAAAAAAAAAGAAAGAAAAAAGACAGAAGTGACTATTGTCAATTATTCTGATGAAATTGTAACTCAACGATTAGAAAACATCAAAATTGAGCTACAGTTTCTGTAAGAGCACAAATAAAATTTAATTCTGGTATTTCTAACGACGTTGCAATCTGAAATTTACATTGATGATAACCTTATGGGTGGCAGGGCTGTATAGCTTTTCGCTTTAATAGGGTGCACTATCATGTATAATAAGTAAAAGCAAAACGTTTATTCCATTACTCTATAGTTATATAAATATACAACACACTAGAGCCTCGTGTATTTTCTATTTCTAACGAGCAGAAAGTCTTATGGCAGACAAAATTCAAATCTATAATGTCTTCTTCAACCTTTTCTTTTTTCACTTCATATGCAGGCAAAATTCAAATCTCTACACACGATATTTATGGCGGTATTTTTCTCCCTCACCACCCCCGTTGGGATTGTAATTGGTATAGGAATATCGAGTGTTTACAGTGAAAATACCCCCACTGCTCTAATTGTTCAAGGGATATTCAATTCTGCTTCTGCTGGGATTTTGATATACATGGCACTTGTGGACCTACTAGCAGCAGATTTCATGGACCCAAGGATGCAAAAGAATGCAAGGCTTCAAATAGCGGCAAACGTTTCACTACTTATGGGAGCAGGTTGTATGTCTATTTTGGCCAAGTGGGCTTGAACCTTAAAAGCAGATGGTACCCATTTATAAAGTATCTATGCTCCTTATTCTAGGATCCCAGTAATTTGCTCAAAAACAATCTCAGCCTCTCAGGCAGTCAACAAAATAAAATACTCCCTCCGTTCCAAATTATAAAATCACTATTGACTTTTGAAAGTTACTTTGAAACTTTTTCAAATTCAAACTTGAGATGATTCATTATAAATTATGAAATAATAATTCTTACAATGAGTAATACTTTTAGACTGTTTACAAAATTCATCATTGTACTGATTAAAACTGATGGAATCCATGTCAATTTTGAGTTAGAAAATGCCTTGAGTTGAGTTCATAATGATCTTATATTTTGGAACAGAGGAAGTAAAATTTAAATAAAAAATCCTAGCTCTTTCTTCTAGAGAAAGGTTCAAGCCGAGGTTGGAAGAAGCAGAGTGGATATGAGGAGATTACCAATAAGGGGTGGTTCTCATCAATCATGTATGCCACTCTTTGGGCTGAAGACAGAAGGAAGAAAGAAAACTATTCTAGCATCTCTAACATGTCATTACATACAAGAGAGCAATGTTGAAAAACAGAAATCATTTCCATGGCTGGAGTTCATAGTTTTAAAGATATAAATGTACAGTAATGAATTTTTATACGTCACTATGCACTTTCGCGCAATTTTTTTTAAAGCTAGACCACCCAGTACCTTTGAGTAAACTTGTTTAAGAAGAAACAGTTGAAATTTGTTTACTATAACCTAACAACTGAAAAATATGAAATTAATTGCTAAATCCTCTTTATAGCACCATTCATGTACAAAACCACTAAAATGTAAGCATATGTAATGAAAAAGAATTATTCCTCCTTTTGCAGTTATCCTGCAGAAGCAAAAGAATCTTCAACCAGTGGAATAATACTGCAACCCAGTATCAACGTGGAAAAAAATGTGCTTGCTATAATATGAAATTACTATCATAGCAAAATGCAGAGTGCTGGAATCAAATCCTTACAAAATCATGTCTTCCAAAAATTTGTAAAACAGCTTGATCTCTGCCAGAATGGACCTCCCTCACCTATGGCCCTGCAAGGGTACAAAGTTAGCCAACCAGCCTTTAATTGACAAAGAAACCCTTCCTCCTCCCCCAAGTTAACAGCAAAGACAAAAGTTTGAATTCATACCGAAAGAATAATTCTCTATGGAAACACTTTAGCATGATTCATGACAGATACATAAGGAGTCGGTAAATTTTTTTGTTAATGATGTCGAATAACAGAATTATATATAGTGGTCCCACTGAATGGTGAGATCTAGCTAGCCATGTTATACAAGGAGGCAGATCCTCAAAGTGATGCATGTTGAAATGTCATCACTACAATCTGCACCATTCAGTTTGCCTACACACAAAGCATAAACTCAAAAAGCAGTTCCCATCAAAGTGCTTTTGTTCATTTTTGATAGCAGTAACATGCAAGTTCACAATCAAATATATAAACTCTGACAATTGAAGTGGAGAAGAATGGAATCACTTTCTAAAGACTAAAGGTAATTAAATTTCAAGAACCTAGCATGATAAAAAGGACATTTACCTTTTCAAACAAATGCACAAAAAGCAAACAACATTCTTCTGTGGTTATACCAACATGCAATAAGATATTACCATGACGACAGAAAGGAGCCTAACTTTAGTAGAATTCCAGAATGGTATGTTCAAAAGTTCAGCTATTTTGGTCCCTCCATGGTAACTTTCCAGAAGGCTCCACTTCTCTGTAGGCTCAGACAATAAGAAGTAGAAAAAGAGAACTCTAAAAGTTCCCACTGAGCTATTTTGGTCCCTCCATGGACGTAGGGTCTACTCCCAGGTTTTTGAGGACTTGCACCTTGCATAACCTTGCCTCAGTTGAGTTAATTAAACATCGACTTCAGAGGAAATCTTCAAGGTAAAAGGGTATCAACCAGATTATAATTTTAAGTTGAATTTTTTTAGGAATATTTACATAAAGGAGGGGGGGGGGTGTGCTTTAATCCTAAGAGTCATTTGTAAAAAAATCTACAAATGTAAACAACGTATTTTGTGCCATTTTATACTACTTACCATCAATAAAAGAGTACATTTTTTAAAACAATAAAAATTTTACAAATGGAAACCTTCGTGGAAGAGATGGAGTATAAATTTTTTTAAAGGGTGGGCACAATATGTTTTTTTTCCCCACATATATCCCTATGTTAACAAAACAAATCCAAAAATCAAGGGGGGCAGGTGACCCCCCTTGCCCCAACCTCCGTCTGCCATTGTACTAGCTCATCAAAATTTAACTGTTTGATACTATGCTCTATCACTTTTCCTAATCTTGCAAGTACGAGATATTTTAAGTCTAAATTATTACCGGGAGCACTAATTCTCTTTGTTTTTCTGCAAAATAATCTTACTAGTAGGAAAAGATCTATTACTTTAGTTTTGTTTCAATGGTCAACAAACTAAAACCAGCATAAAATTTAATAAAGTCTTATTTTTCAGAAAGGCTTGGTACAGAAAAGAGTTGCGCATTAGACGTACTTCTATTGTGAAAATTTCCAATTTAGACTAAAAGAAGGCTGAAGCTTCTACAATCTCATACAATGAGGCATCCATTTATTACTCCAACGTACAAAATGAAAATTCTATCTAACCTTTTGACTTTTTTATGCTTTATAAGGTGTGACTAGGATGCATTTTAGACAATAATTTTTCTACGAGTTTTTAACTTTTTCCAATATTAAATTACGACTATGACTTGTTATTAGGAAGAATATTGAAAAAGAAAATGTTTGTGTCCTAGGAAAATCTTAATATGTATAAAGAAGTCAAGTACTCCCATTTAAGAATGGAGGGAGTACTATGTTAGAATTTAGTTTTAATTTTAAAATTTTACGGTGGAGAGAGAAAGAAAGGAGGGAAATATTAAGGGGTTTGAAGTGTTGCTAAACATAGACTCCTTTCACGTTATATAGAGGATGTTTTATTAATAATATGGAAAATTTATTTGAACCCTACTATTTGGAGAAGGATATATTTAAGTGATTAATTTATTATCCTACAATCCTTATGGTTCTGTATTTAAATATTTTAAGAACCACGTTATGTCTTTAATAAGATCAAAAAGATAATGCAGGTGTGCATTTCAGCTAGTATTTCTTGAATATCTAAAACCCAAACCTCCCGCCCTATAAATTGCTTCTGCGTACTAAACAGCTATCCAAAACTTCCATTGTGCTAAAAAAGGTAGTGACTTGCTCACAAAGCTAGGGTGTTCACACACTGAATCTTTTTTGATTTGAATCACTACATAATCGATATCCCCTTAATATGTATTCCCCTGGTTCTTTTTCCCTTATTCTTTTGGAGGTTAAACTACGCTGGAGATTATAGCAAATTTAAGCAATAAGAAAGATGCAAAATGGGCTAAAAACGAGTCGAATACGAGCGAACACTACTATGCTCAGATTATGCTTGTTTTCGTTTTCGAGTATTCATATTTGACTCGTATTCTAAGCTATAATTTTTTGTGTTGCTCATATTCGATTCTGATTCGTTTGGGCTAGCTCGAATTCAATTCGGCTCGACTCGAATTCACAAACAAACTACTCATGAGCCCTCGAGTTGAATACGAATTCGAGCCGGCTCATAGTAGGTTAGTCATTAGCAGAATCATACTAGAAGAAGAGGGGAACACAACATAGCAAATAGAATGGATGCTGAAGTACACTACATACAAGCTTGAACATAAGAGAAATAGCAGAAGTCCTTGTGCATACCAGAAGTCCAAAATTCATGACTATACATAAAACTTTCATTTATTAAAAAAACAAGGCAGAATTTTTCAGAGAAGAGAAACGGATGCAAGAGATTAGGGTATTTGATGTAAAAATTGGGGAAAATGGTTTGGGGGTTAGGACTATTACACTATAAATATTCATCTGACTATTGGAATTGAGTTGAATCACCTACTCATCATTTAAAGCTTCTTCTCGATTTTGTCCACAGGTTACCAATATCAAAAAGTATTGATTAGAGACACTAAAAACAAGAATAATAACTTGAGAAGTCAAGAGATTAAAGTTTAGATGACCCTTGCACTTCTCCATATAGCACAGCCGTATCACAGATTCACAAACTAGGGAAAACAACGCTATACGAATGTATTCGATCAAATCCTTGATCGAGTAACTCGGAAGCACACGAGTAATCCGGAGACGAAACTGAGCGAGCACCATCACTCACATTCGGCTCACTATGAGCATAGAGCCTAAATGGGCTCTCATATTTGGTGTTGGTTTTATCAGAATACGAGACTGTTCAAAAAAAAAAAAGTTGATTCCGGACCAAGCCTGAACGGTTTGGGCTCGTTTACAGCCTTAGATGCAAAAATAGAAAATCTACAAAAGAGTCGCATAAACATACTCAACAAACTTTTCCAGATGAAAAACTCACCTAGTAGAAAGGGGTTGATCATTAGCTTTTGTTTCTAAACTTTCCAAGATGGTGGGATATATGACCCACATATAGGGTAGAGTAGATAAAGGTGATTGTACCCCGATCCATTCACTAATTCTTTTTCCTTTATTTTGTTTGGAGGTTAAATTACCCTGGAGATTTTATCAAACTACAATACTTAGAAATACGCGCGAATACAAAATCTAAAGGATTAGAGTTAAAGAGAGTTGATATACATAATATTGTAATTAAACCAACTCTTCCAAATTAAGAACTCACCTAATAGTTTGACCTAATTATTCAGTCTTTTGTTTTAATCTTCCCACATTGTACCCCTCCCCTTTGCTGCAGTGGCACCAAAGAGGCAAAAATCACTAAAGGATTGTCTTTATTTTCAAACATCTTTACCATACATCCATACCCTCAAAAAGTGGAAACAGATGTCTTCCATTAGTAAATAGAAGTACTATCAAACTAGTTGATAATCGCTGGGTTGCAATCAGGGGAAATAAAAGAATCTCCATCAGGGCGTCATCCAGATAACACCAAAATCATACTCCCTCCATTCTAAATTGTCTTCTTGAAAAAACATGATTTCAGCATAAGGATTAGAAGGCATTCAAATGACACATTTAGATAATATATATTTTAATTTAGTTTTTTTTCTAAATTATTCTATAGCATCTAAAGGGAAGTTTTAAGAAAAGATGAATATTATACGTAAATGCCTCATCACATAATTTTGGAATTGGGCTAGAGGAAGTACCATATTCATAATCATTGGATTCGTTCCCATCAAAGGTTCACCAAAACGCAAAATTTGCATCACCGCTACAAAGAAGAACAAGCAAATATATCAAAATATGATGAGTCTAACAAAGTGACAAAAATAAACAACAAATATTGAAAATGCCCAAATGTAGTCTAGGAGTAAGAATTAAGAAGTGTTAGCTTGCAAGGTAACTTTTTTTTTTCTCAAGAATAAATAAATTGCATACCTCCATCTCCATTCACTGAAGACTATTAGAAAATTATACAAATCACTGGAGGCAACCATGAAAGGTGTTAGAGAGAAATTTGGAGTATTGGTTGTCACCTTCTTCTACACTTCTCCTCAATATGTCAACACTAAGCCGTCAGAACTCCCTCATCCTACTCTAAGCTCCCACCTGTCCTTCCTCCCCTATTGTCTGCTAAACAAAAGAAGATGGTCAATACGCATAATGAATTTCTGTCAATTTATAAGTTTCTTGAGAGGAGAACCAAGAAAATGTCTCGAGTACCCCTAGACATGATAATGCAAGTAAATCGGGACTTCAATCTCCAAACACATAAAATATGGAAAAATGATATATATTGCAAATATTTACATCGACTTTTTGATTGTCAATTACGTGAATAAGTAATAATGGTAACCCTTTGGAGTAATGTGTGATAAGTGGGGTCCTCTTATAAATTATAATTCTATCAAATATCATGTATTGATATGTTTCGCAATTATAATTTGGTACAAATTTATCATAATACATAACAAGACTCGTAAAATATTAATATGTCGTATGCAAGAACTCTTTAGGGTTTGCAAACAAACCAAACTATTCTCAGGTGATGGCTTGCTCAATCTTGTTTTCTAGACTAATGAACCAAGAACAAGCTGCATAAATCTGAGTTCGAGTTCATCCAATAGCAGTTAACCCAATCTTTATTATGCTTAACAGAATTTGACTCTAGTATCAACTGTATATAATACAAAGCTAGACCACCCTACTGCTAGGTTTGTATGGAGTCCTATGTAAAAGATGTCAACCAAATGATAATTCATACCTGCAATTAACTTAAGCAGAATTCACAAACATGATTCAATGCACAGCATATTGTTAGAGAATAACAACACAACGAAAAACAATAACAAAGAAAAATCAAAAGAAAACAATCTAGGGGTGTAAATGAACCGAGTCGAGTATTGAGTTGCTCAGATTTGGTTCGCAAAATTTATCGAGTATTTGTAATCTGTAATATCTAGTATTATTTAATATATATATATAGTTATAATAATAACATTTATGCAGAACATGAGCAAATTATAAAAAATAAGTAAAATATAAATCCGAGTCCTTTGAATTCACAAAGTCTCCTTAAAGCAAATTTATTCCCTCACTGGTGCTAAAGGATTAATTGAATAATTGCTTCCCAAAATAAACGGATTTCCAGTTCTTAATTAGAAGCACTTCAAAATTAAGAACACTTCGAACCAAATTATATGTTATGTACCGAACTTATATGGATATTAATGATGCATGCATGAATGAAAACTGGAAAAACTTACTGCACAATTTTATTGCAGAAACAGGATTCTGAAGAACGACAACGGAAATTATAATGCAGAACGGGAACGGGACTTCTGATATTAAAAGGAGAAGGAAAAAAAAAATATATCAGAAATGCGGCCCACACTGTTTATTTATAGAAAATTTCCGCGCGTTATCAGTTGGGATATGACCGTTAGCGTTCAACTGTTGTCAAAACGACGTAGTATCGTGATCAATATTATTAAACAAATTTTGTCTAAAAAATATATATCATCACCCGACCTCGGACCCGGCCCGCCCGCCCGAACGGCGGCGCACGTGTGGGTTCGAACCAAGCCTTGGCTAGGTCCTCTCCCTTCCACAAAAGTGGGGTGCCCCTTGGGGCCCTTCCCATTGAGCAAACATCCCATATATAAAGTATTCCTTTTTCCCTCTAATGTCCTATGTGGGACTTTGCAATTTTCAACATTTCAAGTAGGTGATTTTGGGGTCAATTTTCTCATTCAATTCTTAATGGATTTGAACACATAAATATACCAAGTTATACTCCTCACAAAAGAGAACACATTGGTGCAAAGACCCAACATCTCCGGAGTGTGGGTCCTACAATAAATTGAGCATCAAAATGTTCTAATATTTAATATTTCAATTCCATTTCCAACAATATGAAATAAGATTTGATTGAGACTCGTTTAGCTACCGAGTCGAGCACGATCTCGAATCGAGCCCGAGCAGTTTGAACTTTTCGAGCGAATATAATCCGAGTATCAATAGAAAATTATAATTTGAAGAGATTCGAGTAATTTATCGAACTTTAAAATTTGCCCATATTTGAATCATTTATATTTCGAGTTGAGCTTGAATCGAACTTTTAGTCAAGCGAGTACCAATCAAGCCCGAATTGTTTGGTTCATTTTACAGCCTTAACAATCACACAAGACACAAGATTTACGTAATTCACCCAAAACGTTTGGGCAAGTCTACGGTCGGCGGCTGACAGTTTCACTCTCTTAAAAAATTCATATATCATACAATTGTAGGATCCTCTCCTTATATAACGAATATAAGTAACTCTAATTCACCCGAAAGTACAAAACTACTCCTCCAGATTTGGGTTAGGGCTGTTGCCCCCAAATCCCCGCTAAATTATTTGTAGCGGTAATCAAACAATGATACTGGCCCTCTGCTCCAGGAACGAGCCTAATTACCTTTTGGATAGCTTTATAATCACATCTGAATTAAAGTTTGGATCAGGCTTCACCAATAACACATATGTGACAATAAGAAATAAGTTATAGTCCAAAACTTCGGCAACAAGAAGTGCCCCGTGTGAGATCAGTTCAACACTATCCAATTGCCATCCGAAAGTAATAGAATGTGAAATTTTGATGTAATTGACAAATAGGCGATAGACATTAAGAAATTAGTACTTCCAACTCAAAAATAAAAATAAAAATGCTTATAGAGATAATAATTGTACAACAGTTCTGAGAACAACAGTTTCAATTGTTTGTCATGATCTGCCGCTAGGCATGAAAGTTTGAATGGGGACAATGACTAATTCAAATTTCTAAGGAGGGCGGGGAATGGGAAGAGAAGTTTTATAACCATTTAAGAGCCGAAAAAATTTACACCTGAGAGCCATGTTGTAAGGGAAAGCAACAGGAACATCCAGGAGTCTAATCGACCAAGATGGGAGAACAAGGCATGACATATTATACTAATAAGCTATTTTTACTTCACAAATCAATATTATATCTGAAGCTAGTGAAAGTTTTGTGAATAGTATTCATTTCAAAATAGTTAATGTAGCCAAGATTCTATTACTTTAATACTGACTATGTCAGACCTTAAGGCTTGAAACATTGTCGGTTAAAAACTAATTCAAATTCCATGATAATTAACAAATAAATAAAAAAATAAAGAAAGATGATAGGAGAAGTGGAGAACAACAACATCCAGAAAAGAATAACCTACAACTTCATTTCAAATACATATCCAATAACTATCCCATATATCTTCTATAGTTACACCATTTTGTTTGCAACAAGAGGTTTAGGAGGGGATAGAGATCTAAGTTCAGGAGCAGAACTAGGAAAAAGTGTGTTAAGCTTGTGCATCAGAATGTCTGCCCTTGACGGGATCTCATTTAAAAGGAATTGCTGAACGATTGGTTTTTTAAACCAATCCAAGACAGAATCTCCTGGGGCCCTCAGAACAACCTTACTAACCTCAAACGGTGATTCTACTGAGCTAAGCATCTGTGCAATCACAATTTTCAGTGTCGGTCCAGTCACCAACTTGATGCGTCTAGGGACAACACCATAGTATAACATCCGCTTCCTGAATCGATGGAGGGTGTGAACGACTGCTATAAGAGCTGCACCAACTGATAAGTTTCTGACATCAAGGGACCAAGCAATATGCTGATCAAATACAATTGCCTTTGGGAATAGCTTGTTCTCGTAGGCAACTTTCCATACACAACGAGCTCGATTTATCTGTCCCATTAGAACAAGGTAATTGAGGAGAACATTAACAAAGTACTTTGCAGCTCCCTCTTCCAGTTCATAATCAATACCCTGGAAGAATTCCCTCACATAGGATAAAACTGGCTGCTTCCTTTGTTCCGGGCCTGTAAAAAGTCCACACATGAAAGTGTGAGCCTTATGTTTTGTAGCACTGAGGATCAACATCAGATGCTTCTCGTTTTCCTCTTCCTGACATCTTACAAGATGGGCTAGAATTGACGTGTAAAGTATAAGATCAACCTTTGCAGCAGAATTCACATAAGTTTCAAGGAGAGGCTTCGCAGACTCATACAGACCATTCTTCATGCATGACTCAAAGAGCTGTCTGACTATGAAATTATTCGTTCTTACCCCAGACGAACCCATGAAACGTAACCATCTGAGGGCAAGATCAACAGAAGCATCCTTGATATAAACCATTAGAACATCACTAGCACTCACATCAACAGAATATCCCATGGCTTTCATTTCAAGTAAAACCTTTGCAGCCACATCCACAAGCTTCTTTTTAGCTAGGAGTGTCAACAAGGAAGTATAAGTACTTAGTCCTGGTCTTAGACCAGCATTGGTCATAGAATTATACAGCTTCATGGCAGCATCTACCTGGCCAGAAGCAGCATGCATCTCCAACAGACAAGAGTAGGTAGATGGGGTGGGCAGAAATCCAGCCTTCTCCATATCTGAGAACGCAGACATTGCAATCTCAAGCTTCCCAGATTTTGCATGAGACTCAACAACCATAGTATACAGTCCATAATTAGGTCTAAATCCTGCTTTCTTCATCTCATCCCAGAGCCTGAGAGCTGTCTCTAACTTCCCAGCCTTAACAAACGACTCAATTAATGAAACAAACATGGTTGCTGATGGCCTGAGCCCAAATCCTTGCATTTCCATGTACACCTTCATTGACGTGTCCAACCTCCCAGCTTTGCCCATCGAATCAACAAGTGCCGCAAATATTGAATATCCAGGCTGGAGGCTCTTGGATTTCATCTCTTGGAAGAGCTTGGATGCAGCATCAAGACGGCCTGATTTAGCCAGACTTGGTATCATCAACTCATAAGTCGATCCATCCAACGAACACCCAGCTGCTTCCATGCTCTCATATATCTCAAATGCTTTATAAGGCAAACCCTTGTTAAGAAACAAAGTTATAAGAGAATTGTACGTTTGGGTATCAATTTTACAACTAGACTCCTGAACCTTTTTGAAACAACAGAACGACACCTCCAATTTCTCGGCTTTTGCTAAATACTGAATAACCCTATTGTATGCACTAAACGAAGAAGACATCCCCATTTCACCAGAATCACGAATCAACTCATCAAACATAGACTGAATCCCATCAAAATCTCTACTCTCATTCAGTGTATCAAACAAAGTAACATAACACTCATCACTTGGTAAATACCAAGATTGCCTCTTCGCCCATCGAAACAAACTCAGTGAAGCATCCCCATCTCTAATAATCTTCAAGGCCTGAGTAATATGAATCATATTTGGCACAAACTGAAGTTTATCCAATTGGGTCTCCATATCAGGCCCCCATCTCCACCTCTTCACAATCTCAACAATCTTTGCAACCGCCGAGGCATTCAAAAACGGCTTCTTTACCCCGCCCACCATTACATGATCATCAATTCCGGGCTCAACCGACCTTACCCCCTTACCCCTATAAATAACCCTTCCTGATTCATCCAAATAGTCTATATCTTCAGTCCATTCATTGGACCCTTCACCATTTTTCCCAGAACAGTAACTTCTAACATAACTCGTGTTCTTTTCCACAGAAAGAAAACCCCCAATTAAAAATCTTAAATTTATGAAATAATCATTGACCAAATTGGTGTTTGAATTTGAGCTGACTTTTTCATCAAGTGGACGAAGATTGTTAAAAATGGACCTGGTTTGTTTAAGATTTCTAGAGAAAAGAAGGCTGCGACCTATCATTATATATACAAATCTTACATAAATCTTATAAGGAGTTAAGGTTTTGAGTTCTTACCGGCAAAGGTTCATTACTGAGGTCTTCTCCCAGGGGCATAATGCCTTAAACCCTAAACCCTAGCTTTGGGACTGGAAATGAGGAATATTGCTTGGTCACCTATACGATTGTCATGAAGGCATGAAGCTAAAGATGGGCCGGGTCGGGCACATGACGGGTCTTTTAAATTAAATACAACCCCAAATCTTGGCATTTTTGCAAATTTTACTCCCCTCTTCTAATTTTGGAGAGACATTTTAACATTTTAAGTTAACAGGTAAAATCTTAAAATTAAAAATTAATATAAATTTAATTAAATTTTAAAAGTAACAAAAATCATAAATAATTGTTCATTTAGCTAGTATATACAATAGTTATTTATATACTAAGGCCATGTTTGTTTGCAAGGATTATAATCCCGGAATTATAATCCATGGGATTATAATCCCAAGACTATTAATCCTAGTATTAAATAGTCCTACTCACATGTTTGTTTTTTATAGGATTATTCATGGGATAACTTAAAATAATCTCATGTTATGTTTGTTTTTTCATGATTAATTAAAGGATTGGATAAAAAAATATTGTTTGGACTATTATACCCTTACCAATAATAACATGTTTTAAACTATAATTTAAACTTGTTTATACATCAAAAAATGATTAATAATAAGTTGTTTAAAAAAATAAGTTGTCTGAAAAATAAGTTGTTTAAAAAATAAGTTGTTTAAAAAAAATAAGTTGTTTACTAATAATAAGTTATTCACCAATAAGTTGTTTAAATAATAAGTTGTTTGAAAAATAAGTTGTTTACATTAAGATAATAATTTTTTAAACAATCCATATGAAATTATAACAACTGGGTATTTAACAAAGTTGTACGTGCATATGTATAAACTGCTAGCTTACTACTGTTCTACAAAGTTAGTCCTGCGAAAGTTCGTATTTAACAATAAGTCAAATGGACTAATGTTTTACAAATTTAAAAATAAGTTGTTTAAAAAATAAGTTGTTTAAAAAAATAAGTTATTTACTAATAATAAGTTGTTTAATAATAAGTTATTTACTAATAATAAGTTGTTTACTAATAATAAGTTATTTACCAATAAGTTGTTTAAATAATAAGTTGTTTGAAAAATAAGTTGTTTAAAAATAAGTCGTTTACCAATAAGTTGTTTAAAAAATAAGTTATTTGAAAAAAATAAGTTGTTTAAAAATAAGTTATTTAAAAAATAAGTTATTTTAAAAATAAGTTGTTTAAAAAATAAGTTATTTGAAAAAAATAAGTTGTTTAAAAAATAAGTTATTTTAAAAAATAAGTTGTTTAAAAAATAAGTTGTTTACTAATAATAAGTTATTTACCAATAAGTTATTTAAGAAAATAAGTTGTTTGAAAAAATAAGTTGTGTAAATAAGTTGTTTAAAAAAATAAGTTGTTTAGAAAAATAAGTTGTTATAGCACTGTAGCACTGTACGTAAACAAACAATATTCAATCAATCAAAAAAGACATGATTCAATATTTAATTATTTGTAAGTATAATTTGTTATATAGTTAATTTGTTGACTATAGAACTGTAGCAATACAAAAAAATAAAGGTTAGTTTTGTCCATAAAATTTTAATCCCTCATGATGGATTATAATACCTAGCTAGACATGGTATTAAATAATCCTTCATCTTAAGCTATTTTATAATCCCTGGACTAATAGTCCCAAGCTCAAATTTAAAAACAAACAAGACACTTGGGATTAATAGTCCTATCCCAAGTGTAATCCTTGCAAACAAGCATAGCCCAAGTTAAAATTAAATAAATTCATGTCAAAAATTTAAATTTAAGAGTTTATAAATTAACTTAATATGCATCTCTAATACTGAGATGAAAGAAAGTACTTCATCTGTTTTAAAATACTCCATAAGATTATTATTTACTTATTAAAATAAATTTTATATTTAAAATTGATATCAATTTATTAAACTTTTAGTTAATATTATAAATTATTTAAAAATATTACTAATTATCATATTTATTATTTCATAATTTTTATCAATTGGATATTCATTTATCTTGTGCAATAAGAACTTTAAAAAAAAAAACAATTATAGAAATAACCATAAAATCTAAATGAGAGAATAAAAATAAGAATTAAGTCATATTTGGCACTCGGGAATATTTGATCGGGAATGGAAATCTTATATGGGTTCAAGAACGGTGGGAATTGAATATCTTCGTTTTATTGTTTGGAATAGGTTAGGAATTATGTGTCAAATTTTTGTTACATTTTTTTTTGACACACGCCTCTCCCCACACACCTTCCTTACTGCCACCAAAGAACGAACATTTGACCTTATGAAAGCCATGAGGCGAGTCATACCATCGGACTAAAGGCCTTTGGTCACATTCTTATTCAACATTTGGTAATGCTCATTTAACAGAAAGAAATATTATAAGTTTTTAGATAAATTACTATTAATAAAAAAAAATATAATATAATTAAATATGACAAATGAGTAACTCTATGAGTGTATAATTTATTCGGTTGACGCCAATAAAAATTTAAAGACAGAAAGTGAGATTGAATTTTTATTTTAAAAAAATATAAATTGAATAATAAAATATGGAGAGATAAAGTAAATAATGAATAAAACCTTTTAGAATTACTTTTTAGAGACATTGTGAATAAATTCTTTTGATATAAAAATATTTATTATGTATTTTAACACATTCTTGTTATAGAGTAAACTAATGGGTATGAGAATACCGTACGTACCTCATATTCCCACGTTAAACGGATATCTTGCATTCCTAGGAAAGACATTTCATTTCCATATATATATATATATATATATATATATATAGATAGTGTAAAAGTGAGTCCAAACAAACATAACATAGCCAGGTCTGTTTGAGCAAAAATTATGTGTGGACATAATAATTGGACATGAGTTATTTATAATTTTATCTATATTTATTTTAATTCTTTATTTTTTTAATACAAAATACAAATAGGTAAAATCGTAAAGAGTTTATGTCAATTCTTGTCTGAGATGCCTATGGATTCCGAAGTCCAAATTCCGATGCGCCAAAGACGGCCTTGGATTGGATTTATAAAAACAAACATTATCTACCTAAACTAAACTACACCACGTCACCACGTCAGTAACGTAACGTAACTCATTTGGATTTTTCCCTCCAAACTTTAAAGTCTTCTTGTCGACAGCGAACGGAGGAGACAGAAAGTCTGTACCAGGCAGCCAAAACCCTACCTTTATCTATCTCCAGTTCCCAGCTTCCGCCATGGCCGCCATAGCTCAGTTCGAAGATGGGTTTCCGGCAACCAGGCTCTTCAATCAGGGATACTCTTACACATACGACGACGTAATCTTCCTCCCTCACTACATCGATTTCCCAACCGACTCTGTCCAACTCGCCACCAAACTCACCCGAAACATCAACCTCTCCACTCCCTGCGTGGCTTCTCCGATGGACACCGTCACCGAGTCCTCCATGGCCGTTTCCATGGCCGCTCTCGGCGCCATCGGCATTATCCACTCTAATAACTCCGTTTCCGATCAAGCTTCCTTGGTGCAATCCGCCAAATCTCACCGTATTCCCTTCGTCTCCGATCTCATCTTCAAATCCCCCTCCGATTCCGTCCACTCCGCCCACGAATTCGCCTCCTCGCCCTGTATTTT
Source organism: Aralia elata (assembly GCA_034770075.1). Lineage (NCBI taxonomy): Eukaryota > Viridiplantae > Streptophyta > Magnoliopsida > Apiales > Araliaceae > Aralia > Aralia elata. The sequence continues at coordinate 7,574,932 of CM068385.1, read as the reverse complement.
TGTCACCGAGTCCGGAACCCAAAAATCCAAGTTTTTAGGGGTAGTTACGAGATCGGATTGGGAGAAATCAATTGAAAATAAGGAAGCTAGGGTTTCTGATTATATGATTAGGTCGACTGTACATGTTCCATCGAGTTATAATTTCGAGGATGTTGCTGGTTTTTTAGCTGCCAAAAATTGTGAATTTGTACCATTAGTGAATGACAGAAATGGAGAAGTTGTTGATTTGGTGACGAATTCGGATGTGGAGAGGGTTCGGGGATTTCCGAAATCGGGAGGGTTACCCTCATTGGGACCGAATGGGGAGTTTATGGTGGGTGCATCCATTGGAACAAGGGAATCGGATAAGGAGAGATTGGAACATTTGGTGAAGGCAGGGGCGGATGTGATAGTGTTGGATAGTTCTCAAGGGAATTCGATTTATCAAATTGAGATGATAAAGTATGTGAAGAAGACATATCCAGAATTGGATGTGATTGGTGGGAATGTGGTGACGATGTACCAGGCGCAGAATTTGATTAAGGCTGGAGTTGATGGGTTAAGAGTTGGGATGGGATCTGGTTCTATTTGTACCACACAGGAAGTCTGTGCCGTGGGGCGTGGTCAGGTAATTAGTTAATATCAGTACCATTTGCGATGATCACTAATTAATTTGCAAGTACTTGTTGAATTGCTATCTTTTAATTATTGACATTTGACAGTGAAGGTTGAAAATTAAAAGATAGAACTATTTTGTATATATATAGTGATAATTGGCGGTGTTTAAAATATTAATGATATTGAGCATGATATATGTGTGCTTATATCCATACTTAATACAGAATATAGTATAAGAGGGTATGTTTCTGGCATTGTTTAGTGTTTTAGCTGTCTTTTGGCTTTTCTTAAATCTAGATTATTGGACTTGTTTGTAATTATACTTAAGTTAAAAGATTGAAGGGGGATATCGCTCATAATTTGTGTTGAAAATATAATGTGATTACACTCAAATACTCCTACATACTTATAATCATTATGTTTTTCTTGATTCCTCCTAGGCAACCGCTGTTTACAAGGTGGCATCCATTGCTGAGCAAAGTGGTGTTCCTATCATTGCTGATGGTGGCATTTCAAATTCTGGGCACATTGTAAAAGCTTTGACCCTAGGGGCATCAACTGTGATGATGGGAAGCTTCTTAGCTGGAAGCCATGAAGCTCCAGGAACTTATGAATATCAGGTGAGATAATGCAGTTTCACATGCTTTAACATTGTGTAGACAAAGAGCTTTTCTTTGCCAGCATATTAAAAGTAATTTATATATGAATTTCTGTTAAATGGAGGAGTATGTCGTTTGGTTTGCTTTCGTGAAGAATTCAACCTCAGTTTTTTTAGTTGCTGACTGTTATCATATGAGTACTTTGTGTATTATGTTGTAAATAAGTATGTATTGGAGAATGCATAAACATCACAATCCAAGGTACTGAGAGTGATGCATTAACATGAAATTTGAGCATGTTATTTGTGGGGGGGGGGGGGGGGGAAGGAATTTTGGCTTTAATGCTTCAAGGTTGGCCTGTCTTTGTCCCCTGTTTATGTTAATTTTTCTAACATTTCTCCATGCCAGCATGGTTGTCGTGTCAAAAAATATCGAGGCATGGGATCACTAGAAGCAATGACTAAAGGAAGCGATGCTCGATACTTGGGTGATACAGCTAAATTAAAGATTGCTCAGGGGGTGGTTGGAGCTGTTGCAGACAAAGGTTCTGTTTCGAGGTTTATACCTTACACAATGCAAGCAGTTAAGCAGGGATTCCAGGATCTTGGTACTAGTTCTATCCAATCTGCTCATGACCTTTTAAGATCAGGAGTTTTAAGGCTCGAGGTATGTCTTACAGTTTGATTTGTATCTTTTATCTTTCAGACATGGCTGTTACAATGGTTATTCCTTCTTTATGTTTGAAATATCAGTGTAACATTTTTTTTCTTTATATTGTACTCGGGCCTACTCCGCTATGCATTTCGTTTACTTGCAGTCCCTGTTAAGTTAGAATTTTTTATTTTTATTTTATAGTTTAACTTCTTATGGATAACATTCTTGTAGTTTCTTTGCAAGAACACTTCCAAATGAGGTTTACCATTAAGGGATGAGAAAATTTCAATTTATTTTTCTAAGAATCGAGGAATCTTACTTTATTTTCTTCTGGTTGTTCAGGTTCGAACTGGAGCGGCACAAACAGAAGGTGGAGTTCACGGGCTCGTTTCTTATGAAAAGAAATCCTTTTGATATCTTAATTCTTATGCCTCCTTTAGTGAATGCTGGTGCTGCCAATTGGTTGGTCTGCAATATGTTCTACAGTGAAGTTGATTAGTCTAACATGGGCCGATAAGAATTCATTTTGATCTAGTCATAAAAAGGGAGGAGCCTGTTCTATTTTCTCATGATTTTGGCGTAAAATCTACATTGTTCAACCCCTTTGGGTTCAGTGTGTGCATGTTCATGAGTTCTCAAACTTTGGGCTGATGATAATAAGACAAGACATATGTACAATGTAAAATTAAGATAAGACTGTTTCATTAGGTTATCAATGACCTGTATCTTTGCTGAGTATTCTAATTTCCTGGCTTATCTTGTGAAGGAGTTGGATTACCGAGTGTTTTTATTAAGCTTAACTTACCTGTTAGTCAATCGGTTCATCTTGTGGAGAGATAGATTGCTAGATTGCCGTCTGTCATACCCCCTTTGATTTTGAATTTACCTCAGGGATGTGTAACTTTTTGTAGCGGACTCTTAGAATTCCTATATCGTCTTTCAATACCGAAGATAGAATTTTTTTTATTTAAAAGAAGATTGTTGGCTGCAAGTTTGGTTGCGCCTTTGGAATTGAATTAGACTGTTCAGCCTAATAATACCCTTCCTCTAACTTCTAGTTCCTCATTTTGCACAAAAGTTGTCAAATATAGGTCTAGGATCAGCCCATCTTGTTTCCTCATTCCAAGTTTTCAAAAATTGGATGGGCAGGCTGCAAGAGAACTAGAAGCACAAGGAAGGGTATTATTAGCGCCCTCAAAAGGTTCCAAAAACAGGGACAGAGCAGACAAGGACAAACCCAAGGGTGAAACGTAAAGGAAATTAGAGTTTCCAGATATTCATATTAACTTAGCTAACTGCGTATTTGATACTCATACATCATAATACTCTAATTTAGCATACCACACTCTTGTATTTTTTTTTGTGAAAAGTAACATCCATGTTTAAATAAAACTCAAGAGGGAATAAATGGTACTTAGTTTAATACAATACAAATATACACACATATATATAAATAAATGGCTAAGATAAACTCAATCTGCACAACAATTATTAGGACGATCACAAACTATTGTGCGAACGATGGTTCCACAATCTCCCAATCCGCATAATAATTATGCAGACACTCAAAAAACATAATACACTCGACCGCACAATAGTTGTGCGGATGATTTTGGCCATCCGCATAACTGTTGTGCGAATTAAATAGATTTGATTTGAATAGTAAGGTCACTGTTCACATAAATATTATGTGAATTACCTTTTATTGTTGATCTGAACGGTCCAAGAAAGGTTGAAATAATATAGCCTCTCATCCAACCTTAGAGGTGGATCATTCTCCATGCATAAACTCAAGAGGGAATAAACGGTACTTAGTTTAATACAATATATATATATACGAGGAGAGAGAGAAGCATACCCTTAACCAATTAGAGTACTAATTATTTACAACGTATAATGTGCAATGGCGTCCCAGATACGAAAACAGTGAACTGACTAAATTTACTCTCACGTACTGCATACAATGTAAGTTAACATACAACGTTCCCATACTATGTATCGGAACGCAGTCAACGCACTACAAACTAAAGGAAACCACATTCAAATACCACTATACAGCTAATGATCATGGAAACCACATTCAAATATCATAAAATAATTCGTTTGAATGATCAACAATGAGAAACTCTACAAGTCAAGTATTTCTGTATTTCTCCTCTCACAGTCCAAATTCACGACTCAATATTTACTGCCAGAAATTCAGTTATGAAGTCTGAAAACAACAACATCATCATTCATCAACTTTTGAATCAAGCAATTATAACAACACCATTTTCCAATTCAAGATTTCTTTCATTTTTACCATAATGAAAAGGCAGACTTGAATCAATCAAAAATTATCTTGCTTACGTACATAGCAGATTTCTCTATCTTCTCTCGGTTTCACTTATCCGAGGGAGGTAGGTTTGTGTATGATGGCCTTCACAGCCTCCGTCAAGTCCTCTGACTGAGGTGAAACCATCGCCCTTGTTGTAAAATAAATTTACCAGTTTGCTCATTTTCCAAAACAAGTCTTTGCAAGCTCTTGGGACTACACTGCCTTTTTCTTGCAAAACTAATCTCAGCAATCCTCTCCTCTTACTTTCGAATTTCGATCAAACACTCATCTCTCCAATAGCCTCTTCTTCAGTACTGCCATGAATCATCATGTGCAACGAGACAGCGTTTTGTTTACCTTGGCTTGATCCCCTCTGCAAAACATCAAATTGACTCGATGACAACATGTTTTCTATTCGGTTACAAGGAACATTAATGATAACAAAGAAAAATAAAATAAGGTCGTCCCAAATTAGAGTCCAAAATAGGGTTAACCCTTCTAAAAGTCGTTAGGCGGACCTAGACGGCAAAAGAGGCCCCTAGGCCGCTTAGGCGGTGCTTAGGCGTTTTCCTAGGCAGACATAGTATTTTCTTAGACGGTTTTATTTATTTATTTTTTTATTATACATACTTGTTATACTGTATAAAATATAAAATAGATGTAATTTTCTAAAATTTACATGAAAATTATTAAAAAAAATAAAATCATTTGAAATATTGTAATGCTTCAAAGTAGAGGTCTGACTCTGGCCTCTGCTTAGGCGGAGACCTAGGCACCCAGCCAAATCTAGGCAGTGGAGGACCGTTTAATGCCTAGATGAAAATTAATCGTACCTAAGCGGGAATTTTTAAAACACTGCCCATATAATAAACGAGCTAAATCTATCGTAATTCTCTCCTCCGCAAATCATCTTCACTCACCATAACCACCACCAACACCACCACCATCACTCTGGCACCACCACCAACGCCACTGACACTTGTACCAACATCAACCTACTACCTTTTTAGTCATAGGTAACAATGGCTACTGACAATTTAACACACAAAAATTCCCTCAAGATCTAAAACTTTCACATTTATTACCCTGTTTCAGAAAATAATGCTATAGCTAGAAAAATTCTTCTCAAATCTCTTTGTTTTAGTTGGATAGCTACTGGATTTTGTCCCTCAACTTAATTTCGAACAGATTGGGAGGTCAAACAATAAATATTCACCTCAATATCAACCTAGAACAACAGAAACTAAAATACAAAATATCCTAAAAATTTGATTCAACTCCATAAGAGCTTGAAAACCAATGGGGTTTGTTTGAGTGGTAATAAATTTCTAGTAAAATTTAACTGAAATTAACCGCAAAAGATCCAAAAATTGATCAAATCTCACCTCAAAATCCATGTAGTGAATTGCACTTCTTCTACCCTTCAAGGAGGTGATTTCCAACCTAATTCTTCATCAACTCAGGTTCAAAAGCTACTCTATATACAGTAAATCAACTCTATAGACATTTCCTTGAATCAATTTGTTGTTTCAATTCAATTAATTAGGGTTACAAGAAAGGGAGAAGGGTTTCTCTCTCTAATTTGAGTTCCAGAGTGAAAAATTATTGGTCGAGGTGCGGGGTGGTGGTTGGGGCCTTGGGGGGGCGGCGGCGGTAGTTGAGGTGCAGGGGTGGAGGGTGGAAGAAGAAGAAGTCATCTCTATCCTAACGGGCACATCTAATATATCAATTTTTTCTCTAAACCAAACTAAAATATCCCTTCCCCCGGAAACTTTCATGCATGCTTGTATCTGAGGTGACTGCAACGTACCCAATCATTTTTTTTTTTTTGAAAAAAGGATGTCCCGAGGTACTCAACATCTCTTTTCAAGACCGGCAGCTCTCCCGGGGGAGTAGCTCCAGACCAGCAGCTCCTTCCAGCTCCCAAGAAGGAGTTGCTGGTCTTGGTACAAACTTTTCAAGTCTATTTGAAATTCCCTCTTTTAAAAGGTGGAGATGTTCAGTACCTTCGGAATGGTGCCAAGTACATCAATGGTTATCACCCTTTTTTCAAGGTAAAAAATATAATTGGCTACGTTGCAGTCACCTTGGATGCAAGCATGAAAGTTTGTTGCCATTATAACCAAGACCAGCAGCTCTCCCGGGGGAGTTGCACCAGAAGGAGCTGCTGGTAACAGGTGGAGATATTCAGTGCCTTTAGAATGGTGTTGGGAACACTTAACAAGGTTACTGAGTCCGTCTTTTATTATTTGTTTTTTTAAAAGTCAACATATTTATTAAGAAAAATAGTTAATGCTATGTTTTTTAATTAAAAATAATTTTAAATATTAATATTATTCTTACATTGAAATAAGATAGTGTTATTCATTAGATAGAAAATAGTGAGAGAACTAAAGTTATATTTAATACTTAGGGTAATATTAAAAACTAAATAATTAATGTTTAGTTGAAATTTTTAAACGACAAATATTAAGAGACAAAAATATTTTTTCAAAACGACATTTAAGAATGGACGGATAGAGTACATCAATGTTATCACCCTTTTTTCAAGGTAAAAAATATAATTGGGTATGTTTCAGTCACCTCGGATGCAAGCACGACAGTTTCTGGGAGAAGGGATATTTTAGTTTGATTCAGAGGAACTATGCCTGATTTCGAGGGAAAAAATTGATACTCCCTCTGTTCCTAAAGGATTGTCGTTTAAGATTAATTCACGTAGATTAAGGAATGCAATTACTCCTTATGAAAAATACTATATTACCCTTGTTTTAATTATCTCAACTAATTATTAACTTTGTAAATTCCAAAAAGGAGTATACTACCAACCATGAGATTATGAAGAAGAAGTATTGGGAAGGGAAGAGATTTGTAAAGACATTTCAACAACCAAGAAGGGTTTGTATTTTTTTGAGAAAAATCATTAAGTAGGAGAACTTTAAATAAGGGTAAAGTTGGAAAAAAATACTCCATATATCTGCATTGATAAACTCAAAACGTCAATCTTTTTGGAACAAAAATTACTTCCTAAAACGACAATCTTTTAGGAATAGAGGGAGAATTATGATACCAACTCAGTCATCTCTATTCTAATGTCACGTTTATTAAATGTCAAAGTGACTTGACCATTGTTTCAACAATTTGTAAAAATACATAGTTCAGCTAATTGTTTGGTAAAAAGAATGGTTCAATGATATTTTTATAAAAATGACATCAATTTAATAGAAAAAATTTATATTTAATCATGTGATATAATAATAAAATATTATATTTGTGACGCCCCCAAAATAGGTCCACACAACCCATTTTGAGATGTCAATAACATTCTACAAAAATACAAATACGAATTTTCCCATTTACAACTAATATTTGTCGTGCAAAATACGACAACACACATACTGTGACTTTCCATACAAATATCGTACCGTATGGTACCACAGTATCCAAACCCAAATTATTATAATGCCGTAAAAAGATGGCAACACATGTTTTAAGTCTCCAATACAATCATTATTAAGCTATGCCATAAGTTGATAAGGACAACCACTAACTCAGACCATCACTCCACTCCCCGGCTAGTCCCAGCTACATTTTCCTTTCCTGAGAAGAACAATGGAACAAAACTGAAAAGGGTGAGCTCAAATAGCCCAGTAAGAAATATCATGACTAAGATAATGAAGAATAAAAATTATCTTTAGTCTCCAACAATAATAAATCAGAGATTTAAAGATATTATATTTGTTCAATAACAACAACTGCAGCGGAACGAACAATCCATTAGAAGAGTCAAGTAGATTATAATATCTACCATCTTCTATAAGTTAAAGGATCACCACCAATATTTTATCCTTGTAACACCAATCAACAATTCCTGTTTATGAACATCCAAATCAACAATTTATTATTCAACAGCCTCTCTTTGCACTACGTGCCAAAGATATTTATTTGTAACATCACCGGTCATGATCATGCCAAACGCCAGTTCATCTTTGCACTACGGGCCAAAGATGACTTTCACCATACGCCTTTGTTTGTAACACCAAAAGTCATGATTATACCAATACACAGTTTGGTCAAAATCATGTCACGCCAGTTTCATCTTTGCACTACGTACGGGCCAAAGAGAACTATCACCACAATTTAAGTATGAGGATGAGGATGATGACAATGATACAGTGAGATTAAGGATAAGAAAAACTTATAATTTAATCAGTATCAAAGATTGACCAAATTGCCAACACGATGACCAAATTGTGGAGTCAAATTTAAGAATGATATTCAAGAAATTATTTCATGCTTCAACTATAACGTATAAAATGAAATAGAAAGATTCAAGTGAAAAGATATTAGATGAAGCACAAACTATTAAGGATATTCTACTAATTTTCAGGGATTTTCTCCATTTAAAAATAAGGTTTTGGAAAACAAACAAAGATTTCTTATCATAAATGGAGAAATGTGAAAGAAAAAGATATTCCTTAAAGAGTACGAAAGAAATGATACGTTATACGAGTATAACAGAATATATGAAACTGCAAATGGATTTTCACCCGTCATGCGATAATTCGCGTAAACAGGTTATTTCCACAAGAGATTAATAAGTAATGAATACAAAGGGTTATTCACCAGGTACGACACTCGTACATACAGGTTATTCCCACAGAATAATAAGGAATGAATACAAAGGGTATTCACCAGGTACGACACTCGTAAATACAGGTTATTCCCACAGAATAATAAGGAATGAATACAAAGGGTATTCACCAGGTACGACACTCGTACATACAAGTTATTCCCACAGAATAATAAGGAATGCATATAAAAGGATATTCACCAGGCATGCGTCATACCGCACAGACAGGTTATCCCCACAAATTAATATAGAATGAATAACAACCTTTATGAGTATAATATCACTTGCGAACATGAAAGCAAATGATATTATATATGAGTATGAAAGAAATGATATTCCCTACCTTCGTTAATAAAATACTGGATGTTGCTTTCTATGAAGTTTATTAACTTGGATAATACTAGTATTCTCACAATTACTCAAAATAGCCTAACACACTTAGAGAACTTAAGAAATTTAGAGAGAGAAAGGAAGTATAAACAAGTAAGGAAGTTATGATTTTTCTTATACTAAACCCCCCTATTTATAGTAAAATGCAATCAATATCTACCACACATTAATTATCACACTCTTTTTATATCATCCATCCATTTTTTCTTCTATCTCATCCATCCATTTTTTCTTCAATCTATATCATCCATCCATTTTTTCTCTAATCTATATCATCCATCCATTTTTTCTTTAATCTATATCATCCATCTATTTTTTCAAAAAGATTAATCCATTATCAAAAAGATAAAACCATTATAAAAATAACTCAATTATCACAATAAATCCCTTTTTCTGTATTATTGTGTTAAATATATTAATATCACAGATAACATATACTCGCAATAGTGACAACCAGATTATTCCCAGGAAAGAGGGGGCCTTCCATAAAAATGACGCACAATTAAATAACCCCTTTCCTTGACAGAATTTCTAGACATTGTCAATAATGCTAAAATATCCTATCAAATAATATGAGTTACAGTGTCGTGACAAATAATAAAAAATATTATGCAGATGCTACTGTAACAATTATTGAATCAAAATATTGTGCAATTGTTACTTTATCAATTATTGAATCAATAATATAAAACACTGTGGAACACCGTGTGCTACTGTGGAATATCGTGTGCTACTGTGGAATAACGCGTTTTACTGTTCTTTTTATCACTGGGTATTTCAACAGTTATCGGTTAAAGTTTTGCCGCCAATTTCTATCACTTTCTATATCCGACAGTTAACCTGTTATGGGGTCCACTATCGTTGACAATATTGCCATTTCGGCGCCGTCGTACGGTACCGAATATAATATTTTCCGACAGAAGGAATATTCCCCGACAAAAGGAATATTCCCCGACACACTGTTTATCAGATAATTTGCATGTAACACCCTTAACTATCATTTATAACAATTAAGCACTTCACTATTTAGAAAAATAATCATAAAGAAAATAATAAACTTTTATTTCATAAAGTCGGGATCTTACAATCTCCCCTCCTTATGAAATTTCGTCCTCGAAATTGATGTACGTACCTGGCATTTCGAAAATGTGCGGATACCTTGCTCTCATTTTAGATTCTAACTCCCAGGTCATTTCCTCATAATCATGGTTTCTCCATAAAACTTTGACTTGAGGTATAACATTTGATCGTAGAATCTGCTCCTTCTTATCTAAGACCTTGACAGGTATCTCCTTATACGTTAAATCCTCTGCTATCTCGTCTGGTTCTAATTTAATAACGTGGTCTGGATCTTTCACATATTTACGTAGCATAGATATGTAAAAAACATTATGAACACGAGACATACTTAATATCACATGTTTAAGTTTACAAAGGCTGGAACAGTACACAGACACTATATAGTGAAGATAAATCTCTCCTAAATTTCTTCTTAATTTCTCTCGTGACATCCTAGATTATCCCGCAGTGAAGATAAATCTCTCCTAAATTTCTTCTTAATTTCTCTCGTGACATCCTAGATTCTCCTGCAATTGAAATCTATTCTTTAAATTAATAAATTGTAATAATATAAGTCGTTTAATTATTAACCTCCCGTGACACGAGTATCAAGAAAGAAAATAAACAATATGCAGGGGAGTCAAGATTCAATGACTAAGTATTTTTTTAATTACAACTTAAAAATAATTGATTTCTTTTATTGAGAATTCAAAAATGGAGCAGAAAAAGCAAATTTTCATATACATATAGAAACTTTAATTGAATAATAACCCAAAAATATTAGCAAATTCATCTAATTATAACAATTAAGTATTGATATCTTGCGAAGATAAATCCTAACATAATCAAATAAATCTAATTTTAATCTCAAACTTTAAGTGCATCACGACTAGTCTATCCCTGGACGGATTAATTTCGTATACTAATGTTACCATTATCTTAGATATATATCATTCTTTATTTTTAATTGAACAGTAAGAGTATTTTCGGACTAATTTACGCGTCAATCAAAACTAAATTCCTTCTTAGACGATCTTAAGGGCGCACCTCTTATATCGGTCTGGTGCATTAAGGAGATATGTATCATTCGCCCAAGTAGAAACCTCCTCCCTATAGTAAGTTGATACATGAACAAAAAGAAATGTGACAAAAAATAGAGTTAAATACACTATGCATCCTCAAGTTTACCTCATTTTGCACATTGCATCTTATACTTCAAAACGTGATACTTTACATCTCGCATTTTTAATGAACCGGCACATAACATCCTCTAGTCCAATATTCGTCGCTAAAAATGTAAAATCCAATACTTCCCCATCATTTTTAGTGACAGATTTTGGGTCAGAGGGTGTTATTTGCCGATTCATTAAAAGTACGAAATACAAAATGTCACGTTTTAAAGTATAAGATGTAATTTATAAAATGAGATATACTTAAAGAACACAAAGTGCATTTAACTCCAAAAAAATATGAAAAAGGGTATTAGGATAGTAATAATCATATAGCTGATTTAGTAAATCAAAAAGAGCCAGTATTGAAGCATGAAAACTAAAAGTAACATATAAATAATAACTGTATCGACCCGGGTCCAATCCGATTTCAAAATAAGACTTTAATTATCAAGAAGACCAGCTGAAACATCTTGGAAACTACATGTCCACCAAAAAATCATTGGAAATTGGTTTTGCTTTCAAAGTTGAGACTTTATATATAGTCTAATCTACCTCAAATGTTCAAATGTGTGGGACCATCATCTTTTGTGTGGGACCATCATCTTTTGTCCTGGGACTGAACCCCGGAGGTATGCTGCATTTGAATTAAAGGTATGAAATGGAGGAAGAATGAAACGATTTTTTAGTATCTCAAGTGTAAATATGATTGTTCATAATAATAAGTGATATGATAGGATAAAATAATTGTTACATTCATCAATTTTAAAGAGAATGAATTCCGTTCCATCACTTCTCTCATAGAATAAAATAAAAAAATAAAATAAATTTTTATTCTATTGAAATGGTTTATCTGTCTAAATAATAGGAGTACTAATTGCATGCTAGTAAATGATCTAAAACCCCAAAATTTTCTTGCTGATTAGAAGCCCAAATCTTATATCACTCTCTTTCTTTAATCACTGGTTTGAAATATCTTGACTATCCCATTTCCGTTATATATATATATATATATATAGAGAGAGAGAGAGATGAATTTACCTGAGAAAGAAGTGTTAGTCACGGGCGCACTAATTTTTCCTCGCACATGCTTTATCTATGTCAATGTCATTCAAGAATAATGGCTTGCAGAAGTTGCAGGAATTTAATGTCTTGAATATTGGCATGTGAACTAATGAAGGTAGCCTTTTGCCAGTGTTTCAATTCAAGAAGTCTGGAACATTTCATTATCAATTAGTATGGCTTGCCAGGTTGATACATGTTGGGAGTGGCTCATATTTAAACGGGTTCAATCAATTGTCGCTATGATATGATATTTGAACTCGGGAATTTATTAATAATTTGATCTTGGTTTAATTAATATTTTGGACCTCATGAATTTGAGCTATATTATAACAGTTAAAATTTTCTAATTACTCTAAAAATAATTGTGTAGTGTGTAAATTATTGTAGAGTACGAAAAACATATATATCAGATAAACAAAATTAGTCACAATTTAGTGAACCTAAGTGTATCGTATTTATTCTTATTTTTTTCTTCTTTATCTAATTTTTTATTCAATTATGTCTATTATTTCATCTAACATTATACAACAATTGTTGCATTGACGCGGTATGCTTCTCCCATAAATAGAGAAGTTGATTTCTGAATTAGACTATGCACCAAGCATCAGGACAAGAAACCATAAGAGATCCGATTAATACCAAAGAAATAGAGTGTGGTAAAATTAGGGGAGAGTAAGAACTGATTTCGCAATTGAAATTGTACGTAAAATCGCACCAAAGAAATCACACCAATGGTTCCGATGACATATTATAGTTTTTTCAGTAAGAATCGCATCTCTTACGGTTGCGGGTGCGGTTTTGGTATAAAAACTGCACCCTTTAAATAATTGCAACCGTTTAGAGTTGTAAGTCCTTAATGTTTCTCATATTTTTGTTTATGTTTTAGAGTTTTTAAGTTCTATTTAAGTATGATTATAAATTTAATTTTAAAATATGTAATTTTGCATGGTTTAAGTCTTTAAGGTTAGAAATAATGTTTGTATTGTAGTAACATTTGCATCTTTCAATTTGAGGAATTAGAATTTTGAATTAATTTATTATTAGTTTTCAAGAATTTAACTTTTTGTAGTTGAGTATTATTTTTAGTAACAAGTTAGCAATGTTTGAGATTTATTTCGAATTTAAAAAGTATGATATGCTTAATATATTTTTTTTAAGAAAATTGATATTTTCACATGTGAAAATATCTCACATGTTAAAATGATATTTTCACATGAATCTCTCACATAGAAGTGGGACCCACTCACTATTCATGTGAGAGAGATCATGTGAAAATATCAATTTCTTTTTTTAATTGTTTTTGAGCCGAAATCGTACTATTTGTAACCACACGCATTCTTAGAAATCGCACCGCACTAATCCAAGCAGTTTTATGTTATGGTTTCTGATTTAAGCAACCGTATCAAAGCGGTTTCATATGCGATTTTTATTCAAAACCGTACCATATCCACCCTTACCGACTCGTCGCCAGTTCTAATAATATATCTAAATAAAATATTCCTAATATACTTTCTAATATTATATGTTAACATCCCCTCAAGTTGAAACTGAAATCAAAGTCTGATCGAAACCGAAGACAAAATCGAAACAGAAACTAAAGACGAACTGAAAATTCCAAACCAGAACTAAATAATAATAATTTTAAAAATAAAAATAATTACTAATAATATATGTAAACAATTTGCAAGAACACTTACAAATGAGGTTTACCCAGAAGGGACACAAAGAGAACGAGTGAATTTAATCTTCTGAGTATCTAGAAATCTCAGTTGTTTTTCTTCTTCTTGTTGTGAAGTCTTCTAATAGGAACACCAAAACAAATACTGTAATGTTTACTCATTTCTAAATTGTCAAAAATAAGAAGGGCATAAAGTGTCAAGAGTCTAGGGGTATAAATGAACCGAGTTGAGCATTGTGTTATTTAAATTTGGTTCACAAAATTTATCGAGTATGAAATAAGGTTTGATTGAGGCTCGATTCGCTACCGAGTCGAGCACAATCTCAAATCGAACTCAATCAGTTTGAACTTTTTGAGCGAATATAATTCAAATATCAATAAAAAATTATAATTTAAAGAGGTTCGAGTAATTTATTAAACTTTAAAATTGCTAATATTTGAATCATTTATATTTCGAATCGAGCTCGAATCAAACTTTTAGACCGAGTGAGTACGAATCGAGTCTAAATTATTTAGTTCATTTTACAGCCTTAATAAATACCTCTACTTAATAAAGGGACTCGCAGCTAGAGAACTAGAAGCATTTCACCCTCAATTTTTTTTAAAGAAACAGGGCAGAGACGAACGAAGATGCTCAAAAATACTACTATGCTCAGCTAATGATCATGGAGTTTAGATATTCTCTGATATCTTGTTACAGTTGTAATCAAGGGAAATAGGTTTGTGAATGACGGCCTTAACAGCCTCGAGCATGTGTTCTGAGGTGAAACCATCGTCCTCGGCGTAAAATTTATGCACCACTTTGCTCATTTTCCAAAACAAGTCTTTGCAAGCTCTTGGGACTACACTGCCTTTCTCTTGCAAAACTAATCTCAGTAATTCTCTCCTCTTACTGTCAATGGAACGCTTTATTTCTCGATCAGCCTCTTCTTCGGTAATGGCATCAGTCCCATGAATCATGTGCAACGACACAGCGTTCAGTTTACCTTCCTTCGATTCCCTCTGTAAAATTGACAACATGTTTTTTTTCAAGTAACATTAACAACATATAATGGACTAAAACACGCATAAATTCACCCGTTTTTATCTACCTTAAAGCTCTGGATATCATTGAGAAGACGTCCGCAAGTGCTCATAAGCTTATATAGGTTATTGAGTTCAGCATTTTGAACGTCGTCCTCTGATAACTTGGGCCCAACAAGGTAAAGAGCTGGGAGAACAATTGGCCCCAAGGCAAATGATACATAACCATTTTCCAAATATTCATCCAATGCTGGCACCGAATTGTCTCTAGCCCATTCCGCTTCTCTTAACATAGAATTGAGCAAATTCAACCACTGCCAGAAAATAAAATTCACGTTGTCAGAAGTTGGAGACGAGATAAAAGGTCCGAGAATGAAATCTCCCCTGGGCCTTATATGATAAAACTTAACTTCCTTAATCAAGATTTTGCTAGAGAAATTTGAAGTTGATGATCATCCCCAAGAACTACTACTTAACTCATAATCAAATTTATAGAGAATTTGGACTAGGACATAATACAATAAATGCAACCTTATTTACTACACCGATGAAATAGAGGAAGATGGATGAAGTAGAAAAATAAAAATGTTATGTCAAAGTATTGTGTATAAAAAGTGATAACTAAGGCCAAATATAAGAAGAAGATGTATGAGTAAAGATTTCAGCTCACAATTTCAATTATGTGTGTTGTCACATGACGTGCTTGCCATTTGAATGCTTGGTCCCCAATCTCACATATTGTACAATGAAGAGCTGAAAATATGATGCGAACTTGCTCAGAACAGCAATCAGTATCCTCATTTACATGCCATCTGCGGTTCATATAACATTGCATCACCACTTTTGAATCAGAAACTTGATGAAATCATGTACCAGGTTATGTTAAAATAAAAGAGAGAAAGATACTTTTCAACCAACTGGATTAGGTTCAAGAGTTCCTCTGTAGAACCTCCAATGTCAAAGAAGTCATCCACCACAGTAGTAAGAATGCCGTTTTTCGCCCATGACATACGTGCATCAGATAGCTCAGGAGGGAAAAGGGTAGCAGCAGCAGAGAAGAAACAGTATGCTGCCTTCTGGCGGGCAAACTTTAGCTTGTCCAATTTGTTCTCTACTACCCAACTGCCACCATGGTAAGGACATCATGCATTACATTTAACTGAATTGAAACAATAATACCAGTGGGAAAAGGATACCATGCATCAACTATAGGACTGAATGGAAACAACAATGATAATTTTTTGACTCTCAATGGAAAAAAAAAAATTAGAATTGCAAGTAAGGATTCAATACAAGTAAACAGGAAATCAGACGACCAGCCATAACAATGATCAATAAGATGTGGACGAAGTAAATTTTTTGAGATTCGAGTTTGCCAAATTTTCTGTATACTCATGCTCCAAATGTTTTTCCATCATCAAATAACCTCCCAAAAAGCTGGTTAATGGAACCATCACTAATTGAAGCTACATAAAGGTACATACCGCTCTAGAAGTTTGAGTTCTTCACATTGTATAGATTGACAACCGTTGAAGTCTTCCACTGCCATCCTTAGGAAGTCTGTGTTGCTAATATTTGATGAACTAGCATAGGAGTAACAGGGAACAGAGGTATTAAAAAATTAGTAACAATAATAGTTTCCAACATTTAAGTATTAGAAAACTCTAAAAGAGATTTACCAGAAGGAAGTTTTTAAAATTCTTGTACTGTCCACATTGTACTGCTCTATATTTCTCCTGTTGACCATGCGTTCCAGATTTGCATGGAATGGAAGTTTAAGAGCATCCTCTACCTAAAAATCAATTATTATAACTACTTCTCAGTTTTTATTATCAGATCAACTAAAAAAGAATAGTAGGTGAAAAGGGCTTGGCTATATCCCACATAAAACAAGAATTACCTCTTGGAATATATATTGAGGGTATCTATCTGAATGAACTGAACCATTAGATAACTTCTGTTTCAGGAAATGGCTGGACCATGAATTTTGTTTCTCCAAAGCTGATTCATTTGGATGTATAATCATTTGTGATGCCCTATATAATTCAAGTGCATCACTTGTGTCCTTCAAATGTTCACCAAGAGAATCAAAATAATACATTTCTTTGGCAATTCGAGTGAAAGTATCTACACCACATTTCAAGTGATCAAATTGTTATAGAGCACAAACCCGGTAATATATTATTGCATGTTCTTGTAAGTTGACATTGTACCTGACAATACATCATATCCATTCATTCGTAAAATACGAAAAGCTAATGCACAAGTGGCCACATCTGTGAATATCTGTTCATCTTCCTGCAGCCAGCAACTGTTTTTCGGCTAGTGTCATGTTGTAAAATTTACAAATTTATACAACGTAACAGAAGGTGGAAGACTTGAGAAAAATTTGAATTAGTTATTACAAGAATGCACCAAGGACATACTTATCACTCAACTAAAAGATTACCTGTATGTTTCATCCAACACACTTCTGATTTCCTTCCTAAAATGTCGATCAATCCCCAACTTTTCAAGATTGTCAACCATGCAAAGACGTGCATATATATCCAAAGGATAAACTGTTGGAACTGAACATCACAAAAAACATCACAAAAAGAAGTGGTTGTATTTTTAGCAATATGAAGACTTGAAAAAGAAATTAACACAAACATAAAAGAGGCACCTGCATCTCCAAACTTCTCCAAGAGGGAGCGGAGGTAATTGAGACAATCAGCATTTTGAAGGTGATTTAGAGCAGCAGCTGTGGTCGACGGTGAATTGAACAATGACCCATTCTTCCTCTGATATTTCATGACCATTTCCCAATTCTGTAAATTTCCCATTCCCTCTGAAACATATGCCAAATAGGATTCGCTCTCCAAGGAACGGCTTTCAGAGCATCTAAGTGAAGAGATGAATAAGTTCTTATGAGAACATTATTGAAATCAAATAATGGAAGTTTTATTCTAATTGCTTTAGTACTGGTTGAAATTTTATGGTTTGTTCGACTAGGCATGCCTAGCCTTTAATATGTTTCTTAGTAGGAATGTAAGTTCTATCACATGTATATATATATATATATATATATATATATATATATATATGAAGAAGAGATCTTTCTAACTGGTTGAAAAAAAAGTTACAAAAAGCCAAATCCAAGAACTGAATAACATGTACCTTCTGAGCTCTAGGGATCTCTTATTCAGCATGCCATCCAAGATTGTTGGTTCCAAAGGAAGCTTCAAATCCAAACTTTTAGCATACTCAACCATTCCAGGAAAAATGATGCCAAATCCGATTGGTGAATGTTGATTCTTATCAGTAACTGAAGCGAAATTTAACTCAAGGAAATGTAAACCTGCAACAAGAAACAAATATCTATATGGTTAATATAAATAGAGGATATTGAGCAGGAAAACAGAGAAGATGACCGCTACCTTTGTTAATTTGTTCTTCACCCACACCCCATCTTTTTAGTGCAAGGATACATGCCAATGTAGATGAAAGAGCATCTTTGAGCAATGGGGCACTGTGCTGAGGAAGACCCCAGGAGCCATCATAAAGCTGATTATCCAATATCCAATTCACACAACCCGGGAAACAAGGGGCGTGAGAATAATGAGGAGAAGGGACCATTGCTACCCAAGCGGTGTCATAAGAAGAAACAGAAAGTTCAACCTTGTTAAAGAGACCCCTAATTCTTTCTTTGCTCCCTTCAAAGCTCTGCATATAGTTACACAATATCAATCACCTCACTCTTGTATATATCAGCAGAGACAAAAGTGAAGGGAATAAAGAACTAAAACAGCCAGCGGCAGGGAAACGTACCAAGATGTCAGCATTAGCTTTGTTAGCTAATTTTATTCCAGATTCCAAAGAAGCTGCATGGCAAGAAAATAATAAGGTTTCCAAAATATTTAGCAGGATGACTGTTAGATAATGAGAAAGCTAAAAGCAAATGACTCTAATTGCATATGATATAATAAATCCAAAATAAAGAAAACAAAACCAACATAATTCAAATAAGGACTCCAACTTTATACTAAATAGAAATATATAACAATTTTTTTATTGGCTGAGAGTAGTAGAGGCTACTTGTTATCTGTTAAATTTATGAAATGGGTTCAAGTCTAGTATATAAAGACATCAAACTCTCTAACTAAAAACCAATTGGCAATGAGAAGAAATGGCCCTAGTCATTATATTCTAGACATACTTTCTGAAGGTACTCGATGTGAGACATGATATATGCTCTAACATCATTGTTGCGAGCCAAATATAATGGAAAACATAACAAGAGGGGAGCGAGGCTGTCAAGGGAAATAAAACCTTCTCCAACTGAAGCTCAACTATAACTGTATTTAAATTTTCAGATACATCTAGGAAAGATAAATTGAATCATACCAAACCAATACTAACAGAATCATCTAATTATAGACAAATCAGTATTGCACATCCTGAAGATAATCCCTAACAGAATTAAATAATTCTAATTTCAAACTTTAAGTTACATCACAGCCAATGTTTATCCCTAGACTGATTAATTTGTTGCACTAATGCTATCATCAGTATGTTAGATTGCATCATTAACACAACTAAAAAACAACCAATTAACTTCAGATAGAAATTGATATGTGAAATTGAAAAGAAAATTAAAAATCCAAAGGTAAATTGAAAGAAAGGAATTAAAGAAGTAATGATCATGTAATTTGATTAGTAATTCAAAAGAACCACCACTGAAACTGACAGTAACTCAGTAATTAGTAACAAAACATTTAGAACACATAATACTAAGTGCATTCTAGTGTAAACAATTTAAAACTCCACAATTTTCTTGCTGATCAAAAACCCAAATCATATATGTATCTCTTACTTTAAACTTTAATTTATAACAGCTTGAAAAATCCATTTCCATGATAGATACATACATATACAGAGAGATGTATATACCTGAAAAAGAAGGGTATGAAGGCAAATGGGTTTTATGGCGCAGGGGAAAAGTATAGGGGTTAAAGAGAGACATGTTGCCCTCCTGCTAGCTTGCTGTTGAAGTGTTGATTATGGCGGTGAAGCTGGGTAATTTTCTGTCTATATATTAGCACAAAACATTGAAGAAATAATAGAAAGAATCAAATAATTGAAAGATACGGTTTATACGGAGGTACTGGACAACAACAAAATAAAGACAATTTATATACCAAGTCGGGCGAGAGTTTTACTTTACGAGCAATGTTAGTGTTCTTAAATTTTTTTTTTTTGTCTTAAAAAAATATTTTATTGACAATTTATAGTATAGTTAAGTATATTAGATCTATCTAATACGTTGACATATCATTTAAAATTAAAATTTTGAGATCTTAGCATCAATTTTAATTTTTCTTATTTATTTTTTTCACACAAATCAATCTACCTGAAAATTTCCATATGAACATAATTTATTTTATATATGGCTGTTAATAATATCATAATAATAATTTTTAGCAGTGTTGGGATGCAATTATTTGGGTCTGGCCAATGTGTAGCCCAATTTATTTAATAGTCAGAATTTAGTGTTGGCCTATGTACATTTATTTTGATAGTTGGCTCAAATAATGAAAGAGTCCTTATTAAAATAAGATTACGTTTCTTTATTTGGGGGAGATAGTATCTAATTGGGAATGAATCGATCAGTCATTAATTGCAGTTATAAAGTGATTCTAAAGAGGGCTCATATTCTTAATTGGATTCGGGTAGACATGACATCTATAAATATAGCAATAAGCAAGGGTTTAAAAAGAGAACACAATAACATACAACACAAAAAAGTGAGAGAATACAGAATGTGAGAGGAAGGAAGAGATGAATAAACAATTTGTACTTTTCATATATTTTATAATTGATTTCTTATCTCTCACCGTAATTTTTTCTCAATTGAGTTTTCACGTAAAATTCTTGTGTTGTGTGTATATTTATCTGAGTGTATTTCGTGAGTTTTACTTTACAATTATTCCACTAACTATTAGCACCTTTTTGGCATGCTGTTTTGGTGATTTCATTATGCGTACAAAATTTGGCGTTAACATTAGCGCTAGAAAGAGGACCTACAAAATTTTGTTCGAAAAATCACCAAATTTAATTTAAGGGCCTAGATCTAAAGATAAGTTACCCTTTTTTATTAGATCAATAATATATATCTAATGTGTGTATGAGATTTCTATTATTAATCTGATCCGTTCATAATATTTAAAGTTGTAGTATCGTCATAATATTATTGATAATTATTTTACATATATGCGTGCATTGTTGGGTTCAATGACTTTATAAGTACCCCCGTTGAAAACACAGCCGATAATCTGCTTCTCTCTCTACTCACTCCATATATTTGCAAGTTATATGATTAAGGTATCGTATGTCGTCTTCAACAGTGACTATCAGAGTCATGTTTTTAACCCTTCTTTAATTATCATAATTATTAAAAATAATATATGATGATAGTTTTTCTTGATATATTTTTTATTTTCATATATCTAGTTAATTTGCTATATATATGAATTAAGAGAGAGAAAATAAACTAATTGAGAGAGATGGGAATTTGGAGAGATGATATAACGAATCAAGAGTAGCCATGGAGATCCTTCTTAATTTGTATAATATTAATTCTAGCTACATTATATGTATTGACTCAAAAATGCTACTATTTGATGTTTTGTTACATATTGAATGACAGATTATTGTATTCATACATGAGATCAAATACAAGTTACGTCGCCCATCTTGCTTTCTACTTCAACAAAGAATTAACTTATGGCAGACGAAAGGGTTTGTTGCATGAGGTGATTTAGTATCAACTAAAAAGAGGAGAAATGATGGTGAAGATGAGGAATCCCAAACAAAGGCAACGATCGTATCTACACTTGTGGGGCATACATTTCTTCGGTAGATTAGCCGCAACAGAAAATAATTTATTCTGCATCATGGGATCAATCTATTAGAAGATGGAATGTTAAAAAAGAAAAAAATACATTAAGCACCCTTCAGGGAGGTCAAGCACCCTTCGGGGAGGTCAAGCACCCTCTGGGAGGTTAAAGGCAAAACATGGCGAGTGAATCATTTTTCCTATTATAAAATCTTTATAACAGGAGAGCGGGGGTAATGTTGGGACCTAATTATTTGGGTCTGGCCAAGGTGTAGTCCAATTTATTTAATAGTTCGGATCTAGTGTTGGCCTATGTACATTTATTTTGACAGCTGGCTTAAATAATGGAAGAGTTCTTATTAAAATAAGATTCCGTTTCTTTATTTGGGAGATATAAGGATATCTAATTTGGGAATGAATCGATCAGTCATTAATTGCAGTTATAAGGTGATTCTAAAGAGGGCTCATTTTCCTAATTGGATTCGGATAGACATGACATCTATAAATACAACAATAAGCAAGGGTTTATAAGGAGAATATAATAACATACAACACAGAAAAATGAGAGAATACGGAGTGTGAGAGAAAGGAAAAGAGGAATAAATAATTTGCACTCTCCATATATTTTATAGTGGATTTCTTATCTCTCCCCGTACTTTTTCCCAATTGAGTTTCCATGTAAAATTCTTGTGTTATGTGTATGTTTATCTGAGTGTATTTCGTGAGTTTTAGTTTACAATTATTCCAGCAACTATTAGCGCTTTTTTGGCCTGCTATTTTGGTGATTTCATCAGGCGTACAAAATTTGGCGTTAACAAGCAGTATTTTCACACTTATTTTAACTGTTTTTGTAATTTTGGTGACATTTATTATTTTATAGCAATAGAATATTATTATAATAGTATCAGCCGTTTAAAATAAATAAATAAGTAATTCGGATTCTAGTTTTTTTTTTCAATGTTTATTTTTTCACATATTTTGCAAATCTAACTACTCCCTTCATCCATGAGCAAAGTATAAAATTCACGCATATTAAGAAAAATAAATGTAGAAAAATGGAGTAAATAAAATTCTAATTTTATCCTTAGTGGTCCTATAAGATTCATAAAGAGATTAGAAATTTTATTTATTTTTATACTAATGGATTTCACTAAATGACATAATTATCCTTTACTTTATTTACTTTATCTTATTATTTTAGAGACACAAATAATTATATATTTGTTCATCCTTTTGAGGATAGAAATAATATTTTAAAAGCATTTGTAGTAGACACTCAACCGGGTATTTAAGTAGATATTCAACTGTGTAATACTCCCTCCGTCCCAAGATAAAAGTTCTTATTACTATTATAGGTAGTCCCAAGTTAAATGTCTACTTACCTTAAATAATCTATTTTTTACAATAATTTGTCCATAATACCCTTAGTATTAATTGTCATATTTTTATTCCCTATGCATATTTATGGAACATCACTAGTCATGTGCAAAAAACTATGCAATTAAATGAGAATTTATATATGGACAATTTTGTCATTTTATCCTCTTTCTTAATATGCGCAAAAAGTCAACCATGACTTTTATCCTGGGACGGAGGGAGTATTATTTAATTTTGAGATAAATTAGTCAAAGACGTCGTAGTTCCTCTTTATATTTTATGTGTTTATTATGAGATTTGTAACTCTTATTATATATGACGACAAATTTATAATGAGATATTGTTAGTTTTTCTTTATATTTAATATATTTATTATGAGTCTTGTTATATATGACTATAAATTTATGTTAAATATAAATGTCGATCTGTGTGAATATATGAGATGTGATAGAATTGAGGATGATATCACCTAAATTTATTTTATCTTATCGCTTAGAATTTCATATCGTTTAGTGCTTAAAGTTTCAGATAAGTTATAATTTAACTTCGTTATATATTTGTCAATATATTAATCATTTCCTATTCATTATTATTTCCATCCACATTTGTACTTCTATTGTCTTTTAACATATTTACATTTCATATATTTATCATTACTGCTAACGCCAAAATCTAGTTGCTCGTCGAATTATCAAACAACGAATTTAACCTGCACAATGAACAAAAGATCACATCAAAAAAAATTGACAGCTGGGACCGCTGAGAGATAACTCCGGTATTAAAATAAGTATACCTTGAACTTGAATTATGACTGTATTTATAGTTTGACCACACTTCCCCAATTGAACTAAGAGTCAAATAGAATAAGAGAATCATAAGTCAACTTGGACTGTAACCTTTCAAAAATATCCAACTTTTTATTGTGGATGTAAATATCCAACCATGTGACGTGAGTCTCCCAAACCCCTCGGACCAATCAAATCGCACTCCAACAATTACCTCTATCCACATTTACTGAAAACATTTATTGTGTTAATTATTGTCTTTTTCTATACTTACTACACTTATTTCATTTTAAAATAATATGATTGAGTTAAAAAGTATCCCACTTTCTTTCCTTAAAAATAATAATTAAGTTTTAAAAAAATCAACCGTTAAAAATGATTAAGTTCTACCCAGTTGATGTCCAAAAAAAAAAAATCCTATGATAATAAGTTCTAAATGTAGACCACAAGTCCACAACCATTTGTTTCTTTCCATGAGGCCAAATGGCCAGTAGAAATATATTACTAAATAATTTTACATTAAAAAATTAAGATTAAGAAATAGATAATATATACTCCCGGCTTAGGTTAGAAACAATTGACCTGTATAAAAAAATAATCCGACTGCATAATTAATTATAATGATTATTATTGTTATAAAAGTTAATATTATTAAAGAACGTTGTTATAATAAATATTGCTTAAAATATAATATTGTTAAATACATTTTTACTTTAAGAATATGATTCTTTTTTTAACAATATCAAGAGCTTTTCTTATGGATAAAACATTTTAATACCACTCTCTTTATTTTCAAAAAAAAAAATTGTTTAAACTTTAAAAGGCAATCTAATTATCTAAACATATTCAATATGCTACCTAAAAGGATAAATTTTGGTCAATTTGAAGTCCCAAAAAAGATATTTCCCATGTGGGGTGGGTATTATGAGACCAATAGAAATATTATTAATACTTTACTTTATAAAAGAGAGAATATTTTTCTAATCTTACCTAGCAAGAGAGGTGGTCCTTCTTTGTCTCAAGTTAGAAAACAAGGGATATGTTAAATATTTTATGTTACTTCACAATTTAAAATTAAAAATATATTTTTGAATTTAAAATAAATTAAGAGCAAAAAACGTACGTACCCCTATAATTTTGTATTTTTAATTTCGAAATTAATGGAGTAAGTTGGTTGAATAGTAGTGTGGTGGTATGATATGAAATTATAATGATAAATTTAAAGATATTATAATATCTTATTTTATAATATTTTTCATGAGGCCAATAGAAATATATTACTAAAATATTTTACATTAAGAAATTAAGATTAAGAAATAGAGAATATATAATCTCAGCTTAAGTATCAAGAGAGATACATCTCCTCTGTCCTTGGTTGGAAACAACTGACCGGCATAAAAAAATAATCCGACTGCATAATTAATTATAAAAAAATAATCCGACTTCATAATTAATTTATAATGATTATTTCGATTAATATTATCAGAATAAAATAATATTGTTAGATTATTAAGTGTTACAAAAATAACCGTAAGAATATCTCTAAATACGCATTTATTCTGACAAATATTACTTTTTATTCTATAAGTAACATAATAATTTTGATTCTTTCACTGCTTTTTATTCAATAAGTAACATTCTCTTATTTCAATGCAACGATAATATTGACATTTAAAATTATTTTTAATTAAAAAATATAGTATTAATTTTGTTAATATATATATATATATATCCACTTTTAAAAGGACAAATAATAAAGAACGGAGGAAATACTACCTAAAATGATAAATTTTACTCAATTTAATGCCTGAAAAAGATATTCCCCATTAAGACCAGAACCATTTATTTCTTCCCAAAGAGGCCAATAGAAATATTAATAGTAATATTTTACTTGATAAAAGAAAGAATATTTTTCTCAGCTTACCTACCATGAGAGGTGCCCCTCCTTTGTCCTAGATTAGAAAACAATTGACCTCTTTAGAAAATAATCTATTTTGAATTATTTTATTTATAAGACTAATAATTAATTTTCCATATAAATTTTTTTATGTATTGAGTGGGGGTTTGATTGGCATATAAAACTTAAGTATTGCTACACTTACAAAAAAATAGTTTATAAAATAATGTGTTAAATTGGGATTTGACTGCTATCCATTATGCTTTTCCTTCAATTCTATCTAATACACTAATTATTTCATCTTAATAATTTTGTTAGTAATGATCAAAATATGTTAATAGATACTTGATGATATTAAAATCAATCTTACAAAAAATTAGAATAATTAAAAATATTTTCACCGTTAAAAGTTCAAAAGAATTTTTAACCATTAAAATTTTAATGAAAAATGATCATCAAATGGTAAAAAATTGTCAGATTAGTTTTATTTTTGGAACAATTATACTACTTAATATTATAAATTAGTTGACCGGTGTTTATTTCAATTATACTATATAAAATTATAAAAATATGGTGTATTGAAAGAAATTAGAGGTAAGGTGTGTAATGAAGGGAGCCAAGTCCATTAAATTATAATTAATAGATAATTCACTATATACGGGCGAACCCAATGATCGTAACCAATCACAAGTATACACATAATTTTGAATCTCTTTTTTGTAAGTATTCTTTAATCTCCAAAGCATTATTGAAAAAACTTAAGTGGGTAATTTGACGTCTAAACTCAAGTTTTGAAAAGATTAATTTAATGTGTTTAATTATCATTCTTAACACTTTTTAGCTACTATTTACTCTTAAATATCTTCTAAAAAAGAATTATTCTTAAATTCGATTTCATCGTAATTGACACTCCTTGAATTTCACAAAAAGAGTTTTACTTACAAATTTTATAAATAGATAAGAGCATATTTTTGTTTTATGGTTATCCTTAGAATAATATTTGCTTTGTGCCAAAATTAGAGATATATTTCTATAACGACAACTTTTAAGGTTAACATCATATTTTTAAATGTATTTGTATATTAACAAGAATTTAAGAGTAGTGATGTGATATTATAAATGATAGTAAAAAAAATAGATGATATGTTAAGGATTTATGTAACTTCAAAATCTAAAATTAGAAATGTATTTCTAAATTTGAAACAAACTAAGATTTCTAATTTTGTATTTTAAAATTTGAAACTGATGGAGTAAGTTGATTGTACAGTAGCATAGTGACATGATATGAAATTATAGTTACGAACTTGAAGATATTATAACTATTTTATAATTAATAAATAAAATCTTTTTATGATATTTTTTTTTAAGTTAAAATTTTTGTAGAATAAAGAGATACAATAAATCATCTAAAATAGTAACATTTTACGATCTGAATGAGACATAGGTTTGAAATTCAAGCGAGTAAACTTCAAATTATGAGACTCGAATTTGATACAAAAGGCATTCCAATTGAGTAATTTTACTTCAAAATATAAGGTATATATAGATGCATTTTTGTTTCAATTTCTTTTAAATTAATGTTTTATTTAAATTTTAAAATCTTATAATTAATAGTTTCTCAATTCTAAAATATAAAAGTTATTTTGTTTTTTGGAAATCAATTTGAATTTAATTGGTATGAATTTTGATGTACACAATAGTGAAAAAAAAATTGAGATATTCATACCTTCTATAATTTTTTCGTGATAAGTTACTTTTGAATTGATTTGAAAACTGTGATATTAGTTAGGAATTCAAAAAGAACCTATAAGAGAGAATTTGAGTGGTAAAAGGCAAGAGTAGTGAGAATATTAGAGGGTAAAAGCCTAGTTGAGTGCATACACCAGATATTCATCATTGTTGAGCGAAACACGTAAGAGTGTGGTAAGAAAAATTATTGTTTTTTTACTAACCTTTGTTTTGCAGTTAATCATGTCTGGTATGAAGGATAAGGGGTTGTTTGGAGAAGGATCTTCAACAAAAGATCAAAAGGGTGAATCAAAAATAAACACGGACGTCCTATTACAGCAAGTAATTCGGAAGTTGGATCTCTTTGATGATAGATTTGAGAGGTTGGAAAGCATTCAAAGGGAGCATTCACAGATTATTATGGACTCTCAAAAAAAGGAGAAAGTTCAGAAAAAGGAGAATAGGAACAACGAGGAGGATTCCTACGAAGAGGATTTTGACCCATATCTTCGAAGGCGATTTGAGGCCAGGGACAGAAGATATAGGGAAGACAGAGGCGATATGAGGGATAGAGAAGATAGGAATCGGGTAGATGATAACTTGGAAAGTATTAAATTAAAGATTCCATCATTCCAAGGGGGGAGTGATCCTGAGGCTTATCTTGATTGGGAGAAGAAGATAGAATGGGTTTTTGAAGTTCAAAACTATTCAGAGCGCAAGAAGGTACAGTTGGCAGCTACAGAATTTACAGATTATGCCGTCACTTGGTGGGATCAATTGAAGACTAGTAGGATGAGATGTGGTGAGCGGCCAATTGAGACTTGGGCTGAGATGAATGCAGTTATGAAGAAAAGATTTGTACCAAGGCACTATCATCGGGATTTGTTTCGGAGTTTGCAGACTTTGAAGCAAGGGAGTAGGAGCGTGGAAGACTACTACAAGGAGATGGAAATGCTAATGGCTAGAGCTAACATCGATGAGGATAGCGAGGCGACAATGGCTCGATTTTCAGCAGGTTTAAATTGGGATATAGCTGATTTGGTGGAGCGACATCATTACGTGGCATTGGAGGATATGGTGCACATGGCCACCAAGATTGAGAAGCAGCTTAAGAGGAGAGGTGGTCCAAAGTCAAATCCTACCACAAGCTCATCATGGAAGTCTAATGTTGTGAAACGTCAGGAAAAACCATTTGTGAGCAAGCCTAAAGTGGAGCCAAAGCAAGAGACGACTAACCGTGAATTGCAAGGTAAAACTGAAAAACCTTCTTTTAGTCGTAATAGAGATATTATATGCTTTAAATGTCAAGGATGGGGACATATTTCCAGCCAATGTCCTAATTAAAGAACTATGTTGTTACGTGACGATGGGGAGGTGGAGACAGAGGAAGAGGAAAGTGACAATGATTTTATGCCATCCTTAGAGGAGATAGATGAGGATGCTATATATGGGGAGATTCTAGTCACTAGAAGAGCACTTAGTACACATGTGAAGAAGGAAAACAAAGAACAACGAGAGAATCTTTTTCATACTAGGTGTCTTGTGAATGGGAAGATCTGCTGTGTAGTCATAGATGGAGGTAGTAGTACGAACGCGACTAGTACGACTATGGTAGAGAAGTTGGGATTGGCTACATCCAAACATCCACAACCGTATCGATTGCAATGGCTCAATGACAGTTCAGATATAAAGGTGACCAAGCAGGTGTTGGTGCCATTCTCTATTGGGCGATATGTGGATAAGATTTTGTGTGATGTGGTGCCTATGCAGGCAGGGCATTTGTTGTTTGGTAGACCATGGCAGTTTGATCGGAGAGTTACACATGATGGTTTCACTAATGAGTATTCGTTTGTGCATGAAAAGAGAAAAATTACTTTACGTCCTATGTCACCACAACAAGTGCATGAGGATCAGATTCACTTGCAGAAAGATAATGTACAAAAAAAAGAGTGATGAAAAGAAAAATCAAAAGGGACAAAATAGTGAGCGGAAAAATAAGAGAGAAAAAGAAAGAGAGAAAGAAAGAGAAGATGAGAGAAAAATAAATATCTATGGAAAAAAAAAGTGACGTGAGGCGAGCGTTGATTTCTAAACAGCCGATGATTATACTTCGGTATAAGGAGGCGCTTTTGAATACTAACGCTAACAGTTTATCTTTGCCGAGTGTTGTTTCTTCTCTCTTGCAGGATTATGCGGATGTGTTTCCCGAGGAGCTACCTCAAGGATTACCACCTATTCGGGGAATTGAACATCAGATTGATTTCGTGGCCGGTGCTAACATTTCGAATGGACCAGCCTATCGGAACAATCCCGAGGAGACGAAGGAGTTGCAAAAGCAAGTTGGTGAGCTGATGAAGAAAGGGTTCGTGAGGGAGAGTATGAGTCCGTGTGCAGTTCTTGTGATTTTGGTGCCAAAGAAGGATGGGAAATGGCGAATGTGCATCGATTGTCGAGCGGTAAATAATATTACGGTAAAATATCGACATCCCATTCCTCGTTTAGATGATATGTTAGATGAATTGCATAGATCTTGTGTGTTTTCAAAAATTGATTTAAAAAGTGGGTATCATCAAATTCGTATGAAAGAAGGGGATGAATGGAAAACAACTTTTAAAACAAAGTATGGTTTGTATGAGTGGTTAGTGTTACCTTTCGGTTTAACTAATGCTCCTAGTACTTTCATGCGTCTAATGAATCATGTTTTGCATCCATTCATAGGCAAATTTGTTGTTGTGTATTTTGATGATATTCTGATTTATAGCAAAAACTTGGGAGAATATGCATTGCATTTAAAATCTGTTTTAGATGTACTTCGTAAAGAAAAGTTATTTGCCAACATGGATAAATGTACATTTTGCACGGATAGAATTGTGTTTCTTGGCTTTGTTGTGAGTTCACAGGGAGTTCAAGTCGATGAGGAGAAGATACGTGCAATCCGGGAATGGCCGAGTCCAACAAATGTGAGCCAAGTTCGAAGCTTTCATGGATTGGCTAGTTTTTACCGACGGTTCGTGAGGAACTTCAGCGACATCACAGCACCATTAACGGAAGTGATCAAGAAAAGTGTAGAGTTTAAATGGGGTGATGAATAGGAAAAAGCGTTTAAATTGATTAAAGATAAATTGACTAACGCTCCTTTGCTTGTCTTACCTAACTTTACTAAAACCTTTGAAATTGAGTGTGATGTTTCCGGTTTAGGAATGGGAGTTGTGTTGATGTAGGAAGGGAAGCCAGTGGCGTACTTTAGCGAGAAGTTAAATGGGGCAGCCCTAAACTATCCTACTTATGACAAGGAGATGTACGCATTGGTGCGAGCGTTGGAGACATGGCAGCACTACCTGTGGCCTAAAGAGTTCATGGTTCACACCGATCATGAATCATTGAAGTACTTGAAGGGTTAGCACAAATTGAACAAAAGGCATGCGCGATGGATGGAGTTTATCGAGACATTTCCATATGTCATTCGATACAAGCAAGGAAAAGAAAACGTCGTAGCAGATGCTTTGTCTCGGAGGTATGTGTTGTCAAATACTCTTGATACGAAATTACTTAGTTTTGAACGAATCAAAGACTTATATGTTAATGACCATGATTTCTGTGAAGAGTTTAAAACTTGTGAGAAGAATGCTGTAGGTAAATACTTCAAAATTGATGGATTTTTGTTTCGTGAGAATAAATTGTGTATACCTGCATGTTCTTTACGTGAGTTGCTAGTTAGAGAGTCACATGGGGGAGGATTAATGGGTCATTTTGGTGTTGACAAAACTTTATCTGTCTTGAAAGAACATTTTTATTGGCCTCATATGAAACGAGATATAGAAAGAATTTGTGATAGGTGCATTACTTGTCGTCAAGTTAAATCTCGTGTTCAACCCCATGGATTGTATACACCATTGCCTATATCTAGTGAACCTTGGGTTGCCTTATCTATGGATTTTGTGTTAGGTTTACCTAGGTCTAAGCATGGTCATGATTCTATATTTGTGGTCGTGGATAGATTTTCAAAGATGGCACATTTTATTCCATGTCACAAAATTGATGATGCATCCCATGTTGCTGATTTATTCTTTAGGAAAATTGTGCGTTTACATGGCATGCCTAAAACAATTGTTTCAGATAGAGATACTAAATTCTTGAGTTATTTTTGGAAGACATTGTGGTGTAAATTGGGTACTAAACTGTTATTTTCAACTACATGTCATCCTCAAACTGATGGACAAACGGAAGTAGTAAATAGGACTTTATCTGCATTGTTAAGGGCAATCATTAAGAAAAATATTAAGCATTGGGAGGAATGTTTACCACATGTTGAGTTTGCTTATAATAGATCTGTTCATTCTGCTACTAATTATTCGCCATTTGAAATTGTGTATGGGTTTAATCCTTTAACCCCATTGGATTTATCTCCATTACCTGTTTCTGAGTATACTAACATGGATGGAAAGCAAAAGGCTGAGTTTGTTAAGCAGATACATGAGAAGGCATGATTCAACATTGAGAGGAGGACGGAGCAATACACAAAACAGGCCAATAAGGGTCGACGTCAAGTTGTCTTTGAACCGGGAGATTGGGTGTGGTTACACATGCGGAAAGAAAGATTCCCGGCTCAACGACGCTCAAAATTGCTTCCTAGAGGAGATGGACCGTTTCAAGTTCTTGAGCGCATTAATGACAATGCCTACAAACTGGATTTACCCGGTGAGTATAATGTTAGTGCAACATTCAATGTTATTTACCTAAGTCCGTTTGATGTAGGTGACGATTTGAGGACAAATCCTTCTCAAGAGGAGAGGAATGATGAGGTCATCACAAGCTCGGGAATGCATGGCGGCTATGGAGCGGACTCGGTGCAAGTTCCAGTTGGACCCGTGACGAGAGCACGAGCTAAACGCTTCAAGGAAGGGCTTAATGGTTTGATTCGAGAGATGGGGGATGAAATTG
Organism: Aralia elata; assembly: GCA_034770075.1. NCBI lineage: Eukaryota > Viridiplantae > Streptophyta > Magnoliopsida > Apiales > Araliaceae > Aralia > Aralia elata. The sequence goes on along the minus strand of CM068385.1, from coordinate 7,542,146 downwards.
GTTCGAGTTCGAAGGCTAGTAAGATGGAATATAAATACGTAAATGTATTGCAAGTGTACGAGCCAAGTTAAGACGCGAAGGAAGCAAGAGAATCCAGAGTTTTTGAGAAAGTCGAATCCGAATTGGAAGGATTCCAGCTACTTTTCTGATTCAAATTTGGACATGAATTTCCTTAATTATTAGGCTATATATTTTCAGCATGTTTAGATTCCTACTATAATTAGGATGTTTGATAAGAAGGATTTAGTTTTCTTATTGTTTATTAGTTAGGATTTGGTTTCCAAATTAATTTGGTAAGCTAGGATTTGGTTTCCAGTTGATTTTATAATTCCTATTAGGATTAGAATTACTTTGAGTAGTATAAATAGGGGACATAGATGATGTAATTGATACACTTCAATCAGATTTATTCAATTACAATTATTTGTGAGATTATTCTCTACTTTTGGTTCTTTGAGAATTTCTAGGTTACTTCTAGTTTTTCTTTGAGATTCAAGTTTAACTTATCATACAACAATACATAGTTGTGTGCGGCGTCTTCTACCGCACTAATCGTCGATTGTACCGAGATTACCGCTTACATATAAGCGAGGGGTCAAGGTGTCGTTGGTGTCCATTCAACGCAGATTTCCAAGGCGAGCAATTGTACCAAGATTACCGTCTACATATAGGCGAGGGGTTAAGATGTTGCGAGCAATCCACCGTTCAACTTTGCTAGAAACGATTCGGCGACGACCACCTCACGTAAGCGTGCCGTGGAGTCTATCATTGGTATCAAAACTAAGTTGCTAGCGAGTTACTTATCCTTTAATTTTCTTGTTTGAATATATATTGCAAAAAAAAAAAACGTGAAAAAAAATAGTGAAAAAAAAAGTTTTGCAATTAAGTGTGTTATCATTGAGATATTCATACCTTCTATAATTTTTTCGTGATAAGTTACTTTTGAATTGATTTGAAAACTGTGATATTAGTTAGGAATTCAAAAAGAACCTATAAGAGAGAATTTGAGTGGTAAAAGGCAAGAGTAGTGAGAATATTAGAGGGTAAAAGTCTAGTTGAGTGCATACACGAGAGATTCATCATTGTTAAGCGAAACACGTAAGGGAGTGGTAAGGAAAATTATTGTTTTTCTACTAACCTTTGTTTTGCAGCTAATCATGTCTGGTATGAAGGATAAGGGGTTGTTTGGAGAAGGATCTTCAACAAAAGATCAAAAGAGTTAATCAAAAATAGACACGGATGTCCTATTACAGCAAGTAATTCGAAAGTTGGATCTCTTTGATGATAGATTTGAGAGGTTGGAAAGCATTCAAAGGGAGCATTCACAGATTATTATGGGCTCTCAAAAAAGGAGAAGGTTCAGAAAAAGGAGAATAGGAACAACGAGGAGGATTCCTACGAAGAGGATTTTGACCCAGATCTTCGAAGGCGATTTGAGGCCAGGGACAGAAGATATAGGGATGATAGAGGCGATAGGAGGGATAGAGAAGATAGGAATCGGGTAGATGATAACTTGGGAAGTATTAAATTAAAGATTCCATCTTTCCAAGGGAGGAGTGATCCTGAGGCTTATCTTGATTGGGAGAAGAAGATAGAATGGGTTTTTGAAGTTCAAAACTATTCGGAGCGCAAGAAGGTACAGTTGGCAGCTACAGAATTTACAGATTATGTCGTCACTTGGTGGGATCAATTGAAAACTAGTAGGATGAGATGTGGTGAGCGGCCAATTGAGACTTGGGCTGAGATGAAGGCAGTTATGAAGAAAAGATTTGTACCAAGGCACTATCATCGGGATTTGTTTCGGAGTTTGCAGACTTTGAAGCAAGGGAGTAGGAGCGTGGAAGACTACTACAAGGAGATGTAAATGCTAATGGCTAGAGCTAACATCGATGAGGATAGCGAGGCGACAATGGCTCGATTTTCAGCAGGTTTAAATTGGGATATAACTGATTTGGTGGAGCGACATCATTACGTGGCATTGGAGGATATGGTGCACATGGCCACCAAGATTGAGAAGCAGCTTAAGAGGAGAGGTGGTCCAAAGTCAAATCCTACCACAAGCTCATCATGGAAGTCTAATGTTGTGAAACGTGAGGAAAAGCCATTTGTGAGCAAGCCTAAAGTGGAGCCAAAGCAAGAGGCGACTAACCGTGGATTGCAAGGTAAAACTCAAAAACCTTCTTTTAGTCGTAATAGAGATATTATATGCTTTAAATGTCAAGGAAGGGGACATATTTCCAGCCAATGTCCTAATCAAAGAACTATGTTGTTACGTGACGATGGGGAGGTGGAGACAGAGGAAGAGGAAAGTGACAATGATTATATGCCATCCTTAGAGGAGATAGATGAGGATGCTATACATGGGGAGATTCTAGTCACTAGAAGAGCAGTTAGTACACAGGTGAAGGAGGAAAGCAAAGAACAACGAGAGAATCTTTTTCATACCAGGTGTCTTGTGAATGGGAAGATCTGCTGTGTAGTCATAGATGGAGGTAGTTGTACGAACACGGCTAGTACGACTATGGTAGAGAAGTTGGGATTGGCTACATCCAAACATCCACAACCGTATCGATTGCAATAGCTCAATGACAGTTCAGATATAAAGGTGACCAAGCAGGTGTTGGTGTCATTCTCTATTAGGCGATATGTGGATAAGATTTTGTGTGATGTGGTGCCTATGCAGGCAGGGCATTTGTTGTTTGGTAGACCATGGCAGTTTGATCGGAGAGTTACACATGATGGTTTCACTAATGAGTATTCGTTTGTGCATGAAAAGAGAAAAATTACTTTACGTCCTATGTCACCACAACAAGTGCATGAGGATCAGATTCACTTGCAGAAAGATAATGTACAAAAAAAAAGAGTGATGAAAAGAAAAATCAAGAGGGAAAAAATAGTGAGTGGAAAAATAAGAGAGAAAAAGAAAGAGAGAAAGAAAGAGAAGATGAGAGAAAAACAAATATCTATGCAAAAAAAAGTGACGTGAGGCGAGCGTTGATTTCTAAACAGCCGATGATTATACTTCGGTATAAGGAGGCGCTTTTGAATACTAACGCTAACAGTTTATCTTTGCCGAGTGTTGTTTCTTCTCTCTTGCAGGATTATGCAGATGTGTTTCCCGAGGAGCTACCTCAAGGATTACCACCTATTCGGGGAATTGAACATCAGATTGATTTCGTGGTTGGTGCTACCATTCCGAATGGACCAGCCTATCGGAACAATCCCGAGGAGACGAAGGAGTTGCAAAAGCAAGTTGGTGAGCTGATGGAGAAAGGGTTCATAAGGGAGAGTATGAGTCCGTGTGCAGTTCCTGTGGTTTTGGTGCCAAAGAAGGATGGGAAATGGCGAATGTGCATCGATTATCGAGTGGTAAATAATATTACGGTAAAATATCGATATCCCATTCCTCGTTTAGATGATATGTTAGATGAATTGCATGGATCTTGTGTGTTTTCAAAAATTGATTTAAAAAGTGGGTATCATCAAATTCGTATGAAAGAAGGGGATGAATGGAAAACAACTTTTAAAACAAAGTATGGTTTGTATGAGTGGTTAGTGTTACCTTTCGGTTTAACTAATGCTCCTAGTACTTTCATGCGTCTAATGAATCATGTTTTGCGTCCATTCATAGGCAAATTTGTTGTTGTGTATTTTGATGATTTTCTGATTTATAGAAAAAACTTGGGAGAACATGCATTGCATTTAAAATCTGTTTTAGATGTACTTCGTAAAGAAAAGTTGTTTGCCAACATGGATAAATGTACATTTTGCACGGATAGAATTGTGTTTCTTGGCTTTGTTGTGAGTTCACAGGGAGTTCAAGTCGATGAGGAGAAGATACGTGCAATCCGGGAATGACCGAGTCCAACAAATGTGAGCCAAGTTAGAAGCTCTCATGGATTGGCTAGTTTTTACCGACAGTTCGTGAGGAACTTCAGCGACATCACAGCACCATTAACGGAAGTGATCAAGAAAAGTGTAGGGTTTAAATGGGGTGATAACGGGAAAAAACGTTTAAATTGATTAAAGATAAATTGACTAACGCTCCTTTGCTTGTCTTACCTAACTTTACTAAAACCTTTGAAATTGAGTGTGATGCTTTAGGTTTAGGAATTGGAGCTGTGTTGATGCTTCAAGTTTAGGGTTTAAATGAGTCAATTTTATACCTGTAAATTGAGTATTTTTAGCTTGATGATTTGTGAGTTTTTGAGTAATTTATATTCTTTTTTATGTGTTTTTATCTTATTGTTATGAAATATGTCTTTGTATCACTTTTATGTATTTTTACTTTGTTTTGCAGGAAAAAAGAATAAAAGGGTATTTGGATCAATGTCCATAATTTATCATTGACATAGCAGCCCATTGAGACCCAATTTCGTCCTTGGTCCAGCCTTTATCTCTCAACGCTCAAAGAAGGAATTTGTAGATCTATTTCTTAGCTTTCCGAATCATCTTGAAACGCCTAAATCGAAATCAGATGAGAGAGTTATGACCATTTTACCAACATACGTCAAAGCTAAAAATTTCAAGAAATTGAGCTTTTGGACAGATTGACCTTTGGGGCTTCGGTTGAGATTTGAATTGTGTTAGATTTTCCAAATGAAAATGTGTTCTTCTTAAAGATTGTAGTAGACTTCTCAAGCTTTCTGGAAAGGTATGGTGGGCAAAATTTCGAGTTCATTTGTGCATCCAAATATTGATTTTTAGACAGCTGATCCGAATCCCGCATGGACTGGATTCCCGTTCGGACCAGTTGGAGTATTTGGGCCATAACTTGAGCTTCCCAACTCAAAATCAGGTGATTCAAAAGCCCAAATTCATTAGAAACTCCAGGGCAACAACTTTTGTTCTTTGAGAAAGGTCCAATTCGGTGGTTTGCTAATTCAAAATTGGCTTACAAGGTGCTGATCAATTAGTTGACAGATTTGGATTTTTAGCACATCACATGGGCACGTTTTTGGCTTGTTATTTTCTTTGGATGGCTGATTCACATGACTTAGATTAGTTGTTAGATCTTGACCATCTTGTATGCTTGAGTGCCTATAAATAGCAAGAGGTGTTTCAACACCAACACACCAATTCACAAACCAATTTACACATTCATATTCCAACTCCTTCACATCATATCCTTGAGAACATTCTCCACATTAGTTTGTTAGTATAGGAGTAGGGAGAGGAAGTAGACCTCCAAAGGGAGGCTACTCTCCTCTCCATTTTTATAGTTCAAGAGCAAGCAAGAGATCAACATTTATGGAAGTGAAGAATCAAAGGCGAAGGTTTGGAGATTGAAGATTGTGATCCGTAGTGACAGCCGGATGTCAAAACATAGTTTTTTTTCTCTAAACTCTTCATTTATTTTTTATATTCTATTATTGTTGGATATCTTGTAAATTATATTTGCCTATTTGCTATGAACTCTTCTCTTTTCTTTTATTTAGTTCCAATGGGATGTTGAAATTTTTATACATTATTTGTTCCTTCTTATATGAAGTTCATTCTCGATAATTTGTTTTAACTGTTGAATGATATTTATTTTAATTGATTTAATGTGATCAGTTAAGTTAATTTTATTAATATCATCTGCTAGATTAAGGGACATTATTACGTGTAATTGATATTGTTCCTAATCACAAGTAGCAATTAGTGATACATGATTGTGGTCAAGCTTTTGAGTATTGCTATGATTATTGGAAGACATGTTAAATAATCCGAGCTTGTGTGATTGTTGCTTGGAATAGTCTAATTCCCTAATTCTTAATGCTGCTGTTATATTAAATCTAGAGAGCTTGTTCTAGGTTGTATAATGGTTAGAATCTTGTGAAGAGCTTGTTTCATTGAGTGATAATTAAGGGGAGTTTCGGGTGACAGAGCTTGTTGTTACCTAGGGCTATTAATTTCATTAAAGGATAAATATTGCTATGATAAGGTGATATTGAACGGAAGAACTAGAGCCTTTATTCTATTCTTATTACTTTAAATTATGTTTTTATTAATTAGTTAAATCAAATAACAACCCCCCTTTTGGCTTACAAAGTATAAATTTAAACTAATCATTCTCTGTGGGATCGACTCTTACTTGCACTACTACATTAATATCTTTTGCAATAAGGTTTTATTTTTGGGTGCTTGCGACAGCACGCCAAAATCTCAATAATCAAACACCAAATATCCCAAGAACCACGAGAATACAATAACCTTGGCCAACACATCTTCACTCCCAAACTTCTATTCAAGACTCACTCCATCTATCTTATGGAATTAATGGTTACTGTGTTTAGATAAAATAAAAGGCAACTAGCAAGTCTGAAGTAGAGAAAATGAAAATAAGGACAAAAGGCAAAGTAAGCAGCTTGCCTGGGTAGGTGGGCTATAAAGATGCAACTATGAGAACATGAAAATAAGGGGAAAAAACAAAGTAAGCTGCTTGCCTTGGTGGGTATACAAATGCAACTGCAACCTTATTAGTGACATACAAGAAAGAGGATTAACCTATGTGCTCACCTCACCTATTGGGGAAAAAGGATAGAGCGCCCTCAATTGACATTTGCTTTACTACCATTACGTACAATTCTAGCTTCAATTTTGCATATTATTAAAATTCATAGGAGCCAATTTCCAACAAATAAATCTCACTATTCAATGTTGTGACAAGTATGTCTACAGTCTTTAGGAAGGAATTTTTGGTTGCCTGAAAGATGTTGGGCATGTGTTCAGAATCACATAATTCTTGAAGAAAGGATCAGCGCATATGATTCACCTCAACAAAAGTACTCAGTTTCTAACTAAAATCAGCACGTTAAAACAAGTCATGGAGATGTCGTTCAGAATATTCACCTGGGCTTAACTAGATATATTATGGTGAAAGACATTGCCAGTAAGAAGCACAACCCACCAACAGTGAGATATGCAATGCCGATAAAGTCATTCTTTCCACCAAGCCAGCTAGTGGTAGAGAGCACCAGCTTCTTCTTGCCATTGAAACTATAGGTGTTGTAATTGTTCTCCAACGTCACCTGAATTTGATCACCTTTCTTAAGATCCACCTCTATCTTTCCATACAGCTTCCTAAAAGTTGGAAGAGCTGCAGTTCGCATCCAAACAATGAGGTCCTCCTGCTTATTCAACTATTACCCCTCGAAAGAAAACATAAGAAGAACAAGATATACATTAAAAAAGAAAAAAAAAGAAAAAAAAAAAGAGTAAAAGTCTTCACATCAGCTACTTGCCGATTCCACAATACTAGTGACAGAATAATTTATAAAGACTTCTTCAATAAATTACTAAGAAAATTAATTTAGTGGAACAAACGTCACTAGCTAAAATGATTTCTGACAAGTGTGAAATGTTATTAGAGTCTACTGAAGTCGAACAGAAATTTAAAATAGACAGTCTCTCCCTTTCAATTTACTTGCCAACACTTTCCTCTTTGAGATGTTTCAAATCTATGAAAGATATGTTTTCTATGATTTCTTTTCAAGTCATGAATATAAATAATAAAATATACTAATATTGGGCTCCACTTGAAATTCTCTGGAGAGAGCAATTTGAATTCTTCTAATTGGTGTACAGATAAACTGCATTACAAGTTATCTTTTCAGCATTTTTGTAAGAACTTTCAGATAAAAGCTTACTGGGATTGACTGATCGAGATGTGCACCACCTATAATAGTTCCATTTTGAAAATTCTTAGGGAAGACATCTTTCCCAAACTTGTGATCCCTATCACTCTTCCATGAAATATCCTTCTTGTTTACCGTCACTGGTTGGCCGGTGCGGGAGAAGTTATAGGTATCATTGAACATACTCCATGCTATAAGGCCACAAGGCACAATCGGCATCCCATTAGCGTCATCTTCGGGTTTACAATCACTTACATCATTCTCACTTTTGCGGTCTTTTAGCTGCTCATCACTCCGGCTCTTCACGTACCTGGAAAGTTCATCATCATATAACAAAGAAAATGGACAAAAAGAAATCATCTCTAAGTTTCATAAATATTATTATTGTATATAATTCATTTCTAAGTCTTAGTCTATTGAGAGCTCATACTTTCTGGCTCTGCCTCTTGGATAGATTAAATATACTATAGTTACTGACACTGCATGCGAACCAGAAAGATTGGAGCAATTCTGCACCTATATCCCAGTACAATTATCAAATTTTATTTCTACCATTTCTTTTTATGCAAAATATTCTAATTATCATCTACTATGGTGTTTTTTCATTCTTTCTTTTAAAAGTTATTATTTCGGACTTCAATTTACTAGTAAAATTTCCCTACTAAAGTCACTCGTCGAATACATATTTCACTTATATAAAAGAGAGTAAAACAGCACACAGATGGCAAGAAATAATGAAGCTGGTAGAAAATAATATATTATCATCATGCAAGAAACAATTATATGCTTTCTACACCCTCTGCAAAGGACAAGTGAAACTATATGTCAAGATGGCCCAAAGTCTACAGACAAAAGATTTTCATATTTTGAAATACCCAACTAGAAGTCAAAAAGTATCAATGCATTGTGACATAAAGATTTCACTGAACTTTTAAGTGTCCTTCGGACCTTTAAAAGTTTTTGATATTGAAGTGACTAACCTATTCAACAAACCCTACGTTTTGAAAACACCACGCCCCGTCGCCCCCTACTATAACTAAAGGAAAACAGACTGTTGAAGGTAGGTGGAGGAGTTAAGTCCTAAGGGCTCAGTTCGAGGACCAAAAAAAAAATCCTAAGGTAATAAGTTCTAAATATAGACCACAAGGCCACAACCATTTGTTTCTTTCCATGAGGCCAAATGGCCAATAGAAATATATTACTAAATAATTTTACATTAAAAAATTAAGATTAAGAAATACTCCCTCTGTCCCAAATTAATTGCTCAGTTTTGACTTTTTAAAGTCAAATTGACCATTTTTAAAACTAATTTTTTTACTATTTTTGCTAAAATATAGGTGAAGAGATTATAACCAAAAGAAAGTATATACAATTTATTACTAACCCCAATTTTTATAATTTTAGAAATATATTTATATATGTTTAATTATTAATTTTAAAAATAGTCAATTTGACTTAAAAAAGTCAAAACTGAGCAATTAATTTGGGACGGAAGGAGTAACATACAACGTTCCCATACTATGTATCGGAACGCACTACAAACTAAAGGAAACCACATTCAAATACTACTATACAACTAATGATCATGGAAACCACATTCAAATATCATAAAATAATTCGTTTGAATGATCAACAATGAGAAACTCTACAAGTCAAGTATTTCTGTATTTCTCCTCTCACAGTCCAAATTCACGACTCAATATTTACTGCCAGAAATTCAGTTATGAAGTCTGAAAACAACAACATCATCAGCTTTTGAATCAAGCAATTATAACACCACCATTTTCCAATTCAAGATTTCTTTCATTTTTACCATAATGAAAAGGCAGACTTGAAAGTTGAACAAGTCAAAAATTATCTTGCTTACATATATAGCAGATTTCTCTTATCTTCTCTCGGTTTCACTTATCCGAGGGAGGTACGTTTGTGTATGATGGCCTTCACAGCCTCCGTCAAGTCCTCTGACTGAGGTGAAACCATCGCCCTTGTTGTAAAATAAATTTACCAGTTTGCTCATTTTCCAAAACAAGTCTTTGCAAGCTCTTGGGACTACACTGCCTTTTTCTTGCAAAATTAATCTCAGCAATCCTCTCCTCTTACTTTCGAATTTCGATCAAACACTCATCTCTCCAATAGCCTCTTCTTCAGTACTGCCATGAATCATCATGTGCAACGAGACAGCGTTTTGTTTACCTTGGCTCGATTCCCTCTGCAAAACATCAAATTCACTCGATGACAACATGTTTTCTATTCGGTTACAAGGAACATTAATGATAACAAAGAAAAATAAAATAAGTTCGTCTCAAATTAGAGTCCAAAATCGGCAGGGTTAACCCTTCTAAAAGTCGCTAGGCGGACCTAGGCGGCGAAAGGGGCACCTAGGCCGCTTAGACGATGCTTAGGCGTTTTCCTAGACAGACAAAGTATTTTCTTAGACGGTCTCATTTTTTTTTATTATACATACTTGTTATACTGTACAAAATATAAAATAGATATAATTTTCTAAAATTTACATGAAAATTATTACAAAAAATAAAATCATTTGAAATATTGTAAAGTTTCAAAGTAGAGGTCTGACCTCTGCTTAGGTGGAGATTTAGACACCCAGCCAAATCTAGAAAGTAGAGAACTGCTTAGCGCCTAGACGAGAATTAATCGTACCTAGACGGGAATTTTTAAATCACTGCCCATATAATAAACGAGCTAAATCTATCATAATTCTCTCCTCCGCAAATCATCTTCACCCACCATAACCACCACCAACACCACCATCATCACTCTCGCACCACCACCAACGCCACTGACACTTGTACCAACATCAACCTACTACCTTTTTAGTCATATGTAACAATGGCTACTGACAATTTAACACACAAAAAATCCCTCAAGATCTAAAACTTTCACATTTATTACCCTGTTTCAGAAAATAATGCTATAGCTAGAAAAATTCTTCTCAAATCTCTTTGTTTTAGTCGGATAACTACTGGGTTTTGTCCCTCAACTTAATTTCGAACAGATTGGGAGGTCAAACAATAAATATTCACCTCAATATCAACCTAGAACAACAGAAACTAAAATACAAAATATCCTAAAAATTTGATTCAACTCCATTAGAGCTTGAAAACCAATGGGGTTTGTTTGAGTGGTAATAAATTTCTAGTAAAATTTAACTGAAATTAACCGCAAAAGATCCAAAAAATGATCAAATCTCACCTCAAAATCCATGTAGTGAATTGCACTTCTTCTACCCTTCAAGGAGGTGATTTTCAACTTAAGTCTTCATCAACTCAGGTTCAAAAGCTACTCTATATACTCTAAATCAACTCTAGAGACATTTCCTTGAATCAATTTGTTGTTTCAATTCAATTAATTAGGGTTACAAGAAAGGGAGGAGGGTTTCTCTCTCTAATTTGAGTTCCAGAGTGAAAAATTATTGGTCGAGGTGCGGGGTGGTGGTTGGGGGCCCAGGCGGTAGTTGCGGTGCTGTGCAGAGGTGGAAGGGTGACAACTCAGTCATCTCTATCCTAACTGGCACATCTAATATCTCACATACATAATTCCTCGAAAGCAAACAAAAATATCCATTCCCCCCGGAAACTTTCATGCATGCTTGTATCTGAGGTGACTGCAACGTATCCAATCATATTTTTTTTATTTTGAAAAAAGGATGTCCCGAGGTACTCAACATCTCTTTTCAAGACCGGCAGCTCTCCCGGGGGAGTAGCTCCAGACCAGCAGCTCCTTCTAGCTCCCAAGAAGGAGTTGCTGGTCTTGGTACAAACTTTTCAAGTCTATTTGAAATTCCCTCTTTTAAAAGGTGGAGATGTTCAGTCCCTTCGGAATGGTGCTAAGTACATCAATGGTTATCACCCTTTTTTCAAGGTAAAAAATATAATTAGCTACGTTGCAGTCACCTCGGATGCAAGCATGAAAGTTTGTTGCCATTATAACCAAGACCAGCAGCTCTCCCGGGGGAGTAGCACCAGAAGGAGCTTCTGGTCAAAAGGTGGAGATATTCAGTGCCTTCAGAATATTAATACTATGTTTTTTTTAGTTAAAAATAATTTTAAATATCGATATTATCCTTGTATTGGAATAAAAGAGCGCTACTTAGTAAATAGGAAGTAATAAGAGAATCAAAGTTATATTAATACTTAGAGTAATATTGAAAATTAAGCAATTAATATTTAACTAAAATTCTCAAACGACAAATATTAAGAGACAAAAACACTTCTCTAAAACGATATTTAAAAATGAACTAATGGAGTACGTCAATGGTTATCACCCTTTTTTTCAAGGTAAAAAATATAATTGGGTATGTTGCAGTCACCTCGGACGCAAGCACGAAAGTTTCAAGTTTCCGGGAGAAGGGATATTTTAGTTTGATTCAGATGAACTATGCGTGATTTCGAGGGAAAAAATTGATATTATGGTACCAACTCAGTCATCTCTATTCTAATGTCACGTTTATTAAATGTCAAACTGACTTGACGATTTTTTCAACAATTTGTAAAAAACATAGTTCAGCTAATTGTTTGGTAAAAAGAATGGTTCGATGATGTTTTTATAAAAATGACATCAATTTAATAGAAAAAATTTATATTTAATCATGTGATATAATAATAAAATATTATATTATCTTATTTTATTATCACTAAACAGTATACTCCTTCCGTTCCTTATTATTTGTCTTTTTAAAAGCGGACACATATATAAAAAAAAACAATTAATACCATGTTTCTTAGCTAAAAATAACTTTAAATTTCAATATTATCTTTGTATTGAGAAAAGAGAGTGATATTAATTGGACAGAAAATAATAAGAGAATCAAAGTGATATTTAATACTTAGGGTAATATTAGAAACTAAACAATTAATGCTTAATTAAAATTTTTAAACGGTAAATATTAAGAGATAAAAATACTTTTTTAAAATGACATTAAAAAAGGGACTCGAAGAGAGTACCTTTTTGTGGAACATTTCTTTTTTACAAATAGGATCTTTTGTAAAAGCCCAATATTAGGAAAAACATAACAAAAGGAGAGAGAGACGGTTACTCGAACAAATTATTCTTTAATTAAACCTCAATAGTACATGTTTGTATAAATCTTAATATATAAATCTAAAATGATAGCTTAGTTATTATATTTCTTTTAATATCACATGTTTAAGTTTAGAACTTAGAAAGGCTGGAACAGTACACAGACACTATACAGTGAAGATAAATCTTTCCTAAATTTCTTCTTAATTTCTCTCGTGACATCCTAGATTCTCCCACAATTGAAATCTATTCTTTAAATTAATAAATTGTAATAATATAGGTCGTGTTATTATTTACTTTCCGTGACACGAGCATCAAGAAAGAAAATAAACAGTATGCAGGGGAGTCAAAATTCAATGACTAAGTATTTTTTTAATTACAACTTAAAAATAATTAATTTCTTTTATTGAGAATTCAAAAATCGAGCAGAAAAAGCAAATTGAAATATACATATGGAAACTTTAATTGAATAATAACCCAAAAATATTAGCAAATTCATCTAATTATAACAATTAAGTATCGATATCTTGCGAAGATAAATCCTAACATAATCAAATAGATCTAATTCTAATCTCAAATTTTAAGTGCATCACGACTAGAGTATATCCCTGGACGGATTAATTTTGTATAATATTGTTACCATTATCTTAGATATGTATCATTCTTTTTTTTTTAGTTGAACGATAAGAATATTTTTAGACCAATTTACGCATCAACCGAGATTAAATTCTTTTTCGGACGATCTTAAAGGCGCACTTCTTGTGACGCCCCCAAAATAGGTCCATACAACCTATTTTGAGTCGCCAATAACATTCCACAAAATACAAATACAAATATGAATTTTCCCATTTACAACTAATAAGTGTTGTGCAAAATACGACAACACAATACAAATACATCTTAAATTCTCAATACACTTATTGTCACACTAATAGTAAGGTATTGAGACACTTCTATTATCTCGGACCATCACTCCATTCCCCGGCTAGTCCCCGCTACACTCTCTTTTCCTGAGGAGAACAATGGAACAAAAAGGAAAAGGGTGAACACAAATAGCCCAGTAAGAAATATCATGACTAAGATAATGAAGAATAAAAATTATCTTTAGTCTTTAACAATAATAAATCAGAGATTTAAAGATATTATATTTGTTCAACAACAACAACTGCAGCGAAACGAACAATCCATTAGTAGAGTCAAGTAGATTATAATATCTACCATCTTCTATAAGTTAAAGGATCACCACTAATATTTTATCCCTGTAACACCAATCAACAAATCCTGTTTATGAACAACCAAATCAACAATTTATTATTCAACAGCCTCTCTTTGCACTACGTGTCAAAGATATTTATTTGTAACATCACCGGTCATGATCATGTCAAACGTCAGTTCATCTTTGCACTACGGGCCAAAGAGAACTTTCACCATACGCCTTTGTTTGTAACACCAAAAATCATGATTATACCAATACACAGTTTGGTCAAAATCATGTCACGTCAGTCCATCTTTGCACTACAGGCCAAAGAGAACTATCACCACAATTTAAGTATGAGGATGAGGATGATGACAATGATACAGTGAGATTAAGGATAAGAAAAGATTTATACTTTAATAAGTATCAGAGATTGACCAAATTGCCAACACGATGACCAAATTGTGGAGTCAAATTCAAGAATGATATTCAAGAAATTATTTCATCCTTCAACTATAACGTATAAAATGAAATAGAAAGATTCAAGTGAAAAGATATTAGATGAAGCACAAACTATTAAGCTACTAATTTTCAGGGATTTTCACCATTTAAAAATAAGGTTTTGGAAACAAACAAAGATTTCTTATCTTAAATGGAGAAATGTGAAAGAAAAAGATATCCCGTAAAGAGTACAAAAGAAATGATACGTTATACGAGTATAACAGAATATATGAAACTGCAAATGGATTTTCACCCGTCATGCGATAATTCGCGTAGACAGGTTATTTTCACAAAATATTAATAAGTAATGAATATGACGGGTTAGTCACCAGGTATGCGTCAATCCGCACGAACAGGTTATACCCACAAATTTATAAGGAACAATTGCAAAGGGATATTCACCAGGTACGACACTCCGTACATACAGGTTATTCCCACAGAGTAATAAGGAATGAATACAAAAGGGTATTCACCAGGTACGACACTCGTACATACAGGTTATTCCCACAGAATAATAAGGAATGAATACAAAAGGATATTCACCAGGCATGCGTCATACCGCACGGACAGGTTATCCTCACAAATTAATACAGAATGAATAACAACCTTTATGAGTATAATATCACTTACGAACATGAAAGCAAATGATATTATATATGAGTATGAAAGAAATGATATTCTCTACCTTCGTTAACAAAAGACTGGATGTTGCTTTCTATGAAGTTTACTAACTTTGGACAATATTAGTATTCTCACAAATACTCACAATAGCCTAGCACACTAAGATAACTTAAGAAATTTAGAGAGAGATGAAGTATAAGCAATGAAGGTGTGAAAATTTCTTAAACAAACTCTCCCTATTTATAGGAAAATCAAGGTGAGGGCATTTTGGTCTTTTCCCCAATTTTTCTTGGTTTATTATGCTTATACCCTTGTCATATTCTTTTAATATCATCCATCCATTTTTTCTTCCATTTATATCATTCATCCATTTTTTCTTCCATTTATATCATCCATCCATTTTTTCTTCCATTATCAAAAAGATAAAACCATTATAAAATAACAATAAATCCATTTTTCTGTATTATTGTGTTAAATGTATTAATATCACAGATAGCATATACTCGCAATACTGACAACCAGATTATTCCCAGGAAAGAGGGGGCCTTCCATAAAAATGGCGCGCAATTAAATAACCCCTTTCCTTGACAGAATTTCTAGACATTGTCAATAATGCTAAAATATCCTATCAAATGATATGAGTTACAGTGTCGTGACAAATAGTAAAATATATTATGCAGATGCTATTTAACAATTATTGAATCAAGATACTGTGCAATTGCTACTTTATCAATTATTGAATCAATAATATAAAACATTGTGCAACATCGTGAGCTACTGTGAAATACCGTGTGCTACTGTGGAATAACGCGTTTTACTGTTCTTTTTATCATCGGGTATTTCAACAGTTATCGGTTAAAGTTTTGCCGCCAATTTCTATCACTTTCTATATCCGACAATTAACCCGTTATGGGGCCCACTATCATTGACAATATTGCCATTTCGGCGCCGTCGTACGGTACCGAATATAATATTTTTCGACAGAAAGAATATTCCCCGACAAAAGGAATATTCCCCGACCTACTGTTTATCAGATAATTTGCATGTAACACCCTTAACTATCATTTATAACAATTAAACACTTCACTATTTAGAAAAATAATCATAAAGAAAATAATAAACTTTTATGTAATAAAGTCGGGATCTTACAATCTCCCCTCCTTATGAAATTTCGTCCTCGAAATTGACGTACATACCTGGCATTTCGAAAAGGTGAGGATACTTTGCTCTCATCTCGGATTCTAACTCCCAGGTCATTTCCTCAACATCATGGTTTCTCCATAAAACTTTGACTTGAGGTATAACCTTTGAGCGTAGAATCTGCTCCTTCTTATCTAAGACCTTGACAGGTATCTCTTCATACGTTAAATCCTCTGCTATCTCGTCAGGTTCTAATTCAATAACGTGGTTTGGATCTTTCACATATTTACGTAGCATGGATATGTGAAAAACATTATGAACACGAGACATACTCGGCGGTAAAGCGAGTCTGTAGGCCACAGTTCCCACTCGATCGAGGATTTCAAATGGACCGATAAATCGAGGGTTAAGATTTCCTCTCTTTCCGAATCGCGTAACACCTTTCCATGGAGCAACACGTAAAAATACATGATCTCCGACATTGAATTCCTCGTCTCTTCGATGAAGATCAGCATAACTCTTTTGTCGATCTTGAACTGTTTGTATACGTTGCCGGATCATTTGGATCTTTTCCGTAGTCATACGTATCAACTCGGGTCCCAACAATTTTGCATCACCTACTTCATCCCAACATGCTGGAGATCGACACCTTCGTCCATACAACGCCTCGAAGGGAGCCATGCCTATACTTGCTTGATAACTGTTGTTGTAAGAGAATTCCACCAATGGCAAGTATTTGTCCCAACTTCCTTTGAAGTCTAGTACGTAGAGTCTTAATAGATCTTCGAGGGTTTGAATAGTCCTTTCCGATTGTCCGTCTGCCTGGGGATGGTATGCAGAACTGAATCGTAATTCAGTGCCCATAGCCTTTTGCAAGCTGACCCAAAATCGTGAAGTGAATCTAGGATCTCGATCAGAAACTATGGATACTGGCATGCCATGCAATCTGATAATCTCGCTTATATACATACTAGCAAGACGCTCAAGTGAATAGTTTTCTCGTATAGGCAAGAAATGAGCAGACTTGGTCAATCTATCTATAATGACTCAAATTGCGTCCAAGCCTTGAGAAACTTTGGGAAGACCTGTCACGAAATCCATGTTGATGTGTTCCCACTTCCATTCTGGAATCTCAAGTGGTTGCAATGGACCCCTTGGTACTTGATGCTCTGCCTTGACACGTTGACAAGTTAAACATCTTGCAATAAACTCTGCAATCTCTTTCTTCATATTGTTCCACCAAAATGTATGTCGAAGATCACGATACATTTTGGTACTTCCAGGGTGGATTGCAAACGGTGTGTTGTGTGCCTCCATCATGATTTTGTATTTCAAGTCAGGGTCGTTAGGAACACACAGTCTAGAGTTGATTCGCAGTATTCCTTCTTCGTCGACTCTTGCTTCTGGAATAGCACCTTCTTGTACCTTCTTTTTCATATTCATCAACTCTGGGTCTGTAACTTAAGCAGCTTTAATTTTGTCGATTAAAGCGGTTCTACTTGTATATGTGCGACCTTCACGTGGGTTCCTGGAGTCTTTAACTCTATCTCCATCTTTTGCAAATCATCCAAAATAGGCCTTTGAGATGTCAATAACGCACTCGTACTTGCATATGATCTTCTACTCAATGCATCAGCTACTACGTTCGCCTTTCCAGGATGGTACTGGATGGTATGATCGTAATCTTTCAACAGCTCGAGCCAACGTCGTTGTCGCATGTTGAGTTCCTTTTGGGTGAAGAAATATTTGAGACTTTTGTGGTCTGTATAGATCTCCACTTTCTCTCCATACAAGTAATGTCTCCAGATCTTCAACGCGAAAACGACTGCTGCCAACTCTAGATCATGAGTAAGATAATTCTTCTCATATTCCTTGAGTTGCCGAGACGCATAGGCTATAACTTTTCCATGTTGCATGAGAAAGCAACCTAGTCCGTTGCTTGAAGCATCGCTGTAGATGACAAATCCTTCCGATCCTGATGGTATAGCCAATACAGGTGCTGAAATGAGTCTTCTTTTGAGTTCTTGAAAACTCTTCTCGCATTCTTCGCTCCATTTGAATGTAGTGCTTTTCCGAGTCAGTTGAGTTAATGGAGTGGCTATTCGAGAAAATCCTTCTACGAATCTCCGATAATAACCAGCTAAACCCAGAAAGCTTCGTACTTCGGTTACTGACTTGGGTTGTTCCCAATTTGATACTGCTTCAATCTTCGCTGGGTCAACCGAGATTCCTTCTTTAGAAACCAAGTGACCAAGGAATGCAACTTCCTCAAGCCAGAATTCACATTCCTTCAACTTAGCATATAACTTATTTTCACGAAGCTTTTGGAGTATCATCCTCAAGTGTTGCTCATGATCTTCACGACTTTTAGAATATATGAGAATGTCATCAATGAAAACAACCACGAAATGATCCAAATATTCCTTGAATATCCGGTTCATCATATCCATGAAAGCAGCAGGAGCATTAGTCAATCCAAAAGACATGACTAGGAATTCATAATGCCCGTACTGAGTTCTAAAGGCAGTCTTTGGAATGTCATCAGCTTTAACTTTCAACTGATGATATCCAGAACGAAGATCGATCTTTGAAAAGAATTGAGCTCCTTGTAACTGGCCGAACAGGTCATCAATGCGAGGTAACGGGTACCTATTTTTGATGGTGACATGGTTTAACTCCCGATAGTCAATGCAAAGTCTCATACTCCCGTCTTTCTTCTTTACGAATAAAACAGGAGCACCCCAAGGTGATGTGCTCGGACGTATGAAACCGCTGTCTAACAACTCCTGTAGTTGGACCTTTAACTCTTGAAGTTCAATAGGGGCCATTCGATATGGGGTTTTGGAAATAGGTTTCGTACCGGGTTCAAGGTCGATACAAAATTCAATTTCACGGTCTGGGGGTAGGCCAAGAAGTTCTTCAGGAAATACGTCAGGGAACTCATTAACAACAGAAATATTATTCAAATTTGACGTACTTTTGTTTAAATCCGTTACATGAGCTAAGAAGGCTTGACATCCATTTTTCAATAAACGAATGGCTTTGTGACTAGAAATGATGGTTATTGATTTCAATGGTTTGGTTGCTTGAATTCGCATAATAGGTTTATTAGGAAATATGAAAACTAATGACCTTACAAAAGCAATCAATTTTAGCATGATGAGCATTTAACCAATCAATTCCTAAAATCACATCAAATTCATGCATGTTCAAGGAGATAAGATCAACAGGTAATGTGTGGGTGCCGATTTGAACAAATCAAGATTTATAGACTGTAGATGTAACGAATGTTTGTGCTAATGGTGTTTCGACAGATAAGTCAAAATCTAATTTTCCAGGAGTCAAATTCAGGCGTTGAGCACATGTTGGTGAAATAAAAGAGTGGGTAGAACCAGTATCTAATAAGGCATAGACTTCACAAGAGTTAATAAGTAGTTTACCCGTTATAACCTCGTTCGAATTCTGCGCTTTTTGTGACGTCACAACAAAAGCTCTCCCCTGGACCACAGACTTTGACTTGTCCGTGACCGCATTCGGTGTCATCATCGCAGCTGGACTTGACTTTGCTGCATGACAAAAATGAGCTATATGGCCTTCCTTTCCACAATTGTAACATACTTGGGATGGCGATTGTGTACAATTTGGACTGATGTGTCCTTCTTTCCCACACCTGAAACATCTAACAGGTGGTCGTTCTCCTTCCTTCGAAACTGGTACTGGTGCTGGTGCTGACGTTGGTGCCTTTCCATGGTTGTTGTTGAATCTCCTCTTCTTAGAATTGTTTCCACTTGACTCACTCCTTCTGTTATCCGGGCCAGGATTACCACCGAAGTGGTTACCATTTCCGGTGTTGTGATTCCCTCCTCGCTGATTATCATTATTTCGATAATTGCTGCCACCATTGCGATTATTACCGTGATTTTGCTCTCGTGGTTGGGTGTTGCTTCCTGGTTGTAGTAGTCCTCTTTCCTGCTCCACTACTTGAGCCCTATCCACAGCATCTGCGTATATACAAATTTTATGAGAAACGAGATATTGGCGAATCTCTGGTTTCAAACCTCGTAGAAACATTCGTGTCATCCTCTTCTCAGTGTCCACCAAATGGGATGCAAAACGCAACAACTCGGCGAACTTGGCTTCGTACTGTGACACCGTCATGTTGTTCTGTTCCAGTTTGATGAATTCTACCTCATTCATATGACGAATACTTTCCGGGAAATACTTCTCGTTAAATAATTCCTGGAACTCGACCCAAGACATCTCGAGTGCCGAATTATGGGTACATTTCACAGATTCCCACCAATAATTTGCTTCTCCTCGTAACATAAAGGTGGCAAAAGGAACTTTTTGGTCGTCCGTGCAACGCAGTACATCAAATATCTTTGTTAATTGTTTAAGCCATGCCTCTGCCTTGAGTGGATCTGGCTTGCCGAAAAATTCAGGTGGTCCCAATTCTTTGAACTGCTTAGCAGTTACCATCCATACATTATCAGCGTTTCTGCCAGTATTATAGACAGGAGCTCTTCTCGCCTGGTTTTGCAGGTATTGCATGAAGTTCCTAAAAAATTCATCATTCATCCGGTTGTTAGCATCATGATTAACATCATGATGTTCTGAGTTTGCACCCGAATTATTTGTGGCTTCCTGGTTTTCAGCCACAATGGTCTCATAGTGAATCTCTTGGTTTTCAGATGTCATTCTGAAATGTGATCACAAAACAAAGATTAGTTAAATAAATAGACATGCAACATCTTGTCCCTATAACCAAACCAATTACTTAAATAACAAAAATAGCTTAGTTAGGACACACTAGCAAAGGATTTTACTCGTCTCTCCCCTCCTAGTTCTAATCACAGATCTCTACCAGAGATCATATCCCTAAGCTCTGATACCAACTGTGACGCCCCCAAAATAGGTCCATACAACCTATTTTGAGTCGCCAATAACATTCCACAAAATACAAATACAAATATGAATTTTTCTATTTACAACTAATAAGTGTTGTGCAAAATACGACAACACAATACAACTACATCTTAAATTCTCAATACACTTATTGTCACACTAATAGTAAGGTATTGAGACACTTCTATTATCTCGGACCATCACTCCATTCCCCGGCTAGTCCCCGCTACACTCTCTTTTCCTGAGGAGAACAATGGAACAAAAAGGAAAAGGGTGAACACAAATAGCCCAGTAAGAAATATCATGACTAAGATAATGAAGAATAAAAATTATCTTTAGTCTTTAACAATAATAAATCAGAGATTTAAAGATATTATATTTGTTCAACAACAACAACTGCAGCGAAACGAACAATCCATTAGAAGAGTCAAGTAGATTATAATATCTACCATCTTCTATAAGTTAAAGGATCACCACCAATATTTTATCCCTGTAACACCAATCAACAATTCCTGTTTATGAACAACCAAATCAACAATTTATTATTCAACAGCCTCTCTTTGCACTACGTGCCAAAGATATTTATTTGTAACATCACCGGTCATGATCATGCCAAACGCCAGTTCATCTTTGCACTACGGGCCAAAGAGAACTTTCACCATACGCCTTTGTTTGTAACACCAAAAATCATGATTATACCAATACACAGTTTGGTCAAAATCATGTCACGCCAGTTCATCTTTGCACTACAGGCCAAAGAGAACTATCACCACAATTTAAGTATGAGGATGAGGATGATGACAATGATACAGTGAGATTAAGGATAAGAAAAGATTTATACTTTAATCAGTATCAGAGATTGACCAAATTGCCAACACGATGACCAAATTGTGGAGTCAAATTCAAGAATGATATTCAAGAAATTATTTCATCCTTCAACTATAACGTATAAAATGAAATAGAAAGATTCAAGTGAAAAGATATTAGATGAAGCACAAACTATTAAGCTACTAATTTTCAGGGATTTTCACCATTTAAAAATAAGGTTTTGGAAACAAACAAAGATTTCTTATCTTAAATGGAGAAATGTGAAAAAAAAAGATATCCCGTAAAGAGTACAAAAGAAATGATACGTTATACGAGTATAACAGAATATATGAAACTGCAAATGGATTTTCACCCGTCATGCGATAATTCGCGTAGACAGGTTATTTCCACAAAATATTAATAAGTAATGAATATGACGGGTTAGTCACCAGGTATGCGTCAATCCGCACGAACAGGTTATACCCACAAATTTATAAGGAACAATTGCAAAGGGATATTCACCAGGTACGACACTCCGTACATACAGGTTATTCCCACAGAGTAATAAGGAATGAATACAAAAGGGTATTCACCAGGTACGACACTCGTACATACAGGTTATTCCCACAGAATAATAAGGAATGAATACAAAAGGATATTCACCAGGCATGCGTCATACCGCACGGACAGGTTATCCTCACAAATTAATACAGAATGAATAACAACCTTTATGAGTATAATATCACTTACGAACATGAAAGCAAATGATATTATATATGAGTATGAAAGAAATGACATTCCCTACCTTCGTTAACAAAAGACTGGATGTTGCTTTCTATGAAGTTTACTAATTTTGGACAATATTAGTATTCTCACAAATACTCACAATAGCCTAGCACACTAAGAGAACTTAAGAAATTTAGAGAGAGATGAAGTATAAGCAATGAAGGTGTGAAAATTTCTTAAGCAAACTCTCCCTATTTATAGGAAAATCAAGGTGAGGGCATTTTGGTCTTTGCCCCAATTTTTCTTGGTTTATTATGCTTATACCCTTGGCATATTCTTTTAATATCATCCATCCATTTTTTCTTCCATTTATATCATTCATCCATTTTTTCTTCCATTTATATCATCCATCCATTTTTTCTTCCATTATCAAAAAGATAAAACCATTATAAAATAACAATAAATCCATTTTTCTGTATTATTGTGTTAAATGTATTAATATCACAGATAGCATATACTCGCAATACTGACAACCAGATTATTCCCAAGAAAGAGGGGGCCTTCCATAAAAATGGCGCGCAATTAAATAACCCTTTTCCTTGATAGAATTTCTAGACATTGTCAATAATGCTAAAATATCCTATCAAATGATATGAGTTACAGTGTCGTGACAAATAGTAAAATATATTATGCAGATGCTATTTAACAATTATTGAATCAAGATACTGTGCAATTGCTACTTTATCAATTATTGAATCAATAATATAAAACATTGTGCAACATCGTGAGCTACTGTGAAATACCGTGTGCTACTGTGGAATAACGCGTTTTACTGTTCTTTTTATCATCGGGTATTTCAACAGTTATCGGTTAAAGTTTTGCCGCCAATTTCTATCACTTTCTATATCCGACAATTAACCCGTTATGGGGCCCACTATCATTGACAATATTGCCATTTCGGCGCCGTCGTACGGTACCGAATATAATATTTTTCGATAGAAAGAATATTCCCCGACAAAAGGAATATTCTCCGACCTACTGTTTATCAGATAATTTACATGTAACACCATTAACTATCATTTATAACAATTAAGCACTTCACTATTTAGAAAAATAATCATAAAGAAAATAATAAACTTTTATTTCATAAAGTCTGGATCTTACACCTCTTATATTGGTCTGATGCATTAAGGAGATATGTATTATTCACCCGAGTAGAAACCTTCTCCCTATAATAAGTTGATACATGAACATAAAGAAATGTGACAAAAAATAGAGTTAAATACACTACGCATCTCCAAGTTTATCTCATTTTGTACATTGCATCTTATACCTTAAAACATGACACTTTACATCTTGTACTTTTAACGAACTGGCACATAATACTTCTCCATCATTTTTAGTGATAGATTTTGGGTCAGAGGTGTTATTTGTCGGTTCATTAAAAGTGCGAGATACAAAGTGTCACGTTTTAAAATATATAATGTAATTTACAAAATGAGATATATTTGAGGGATACAAAATACATTTAACTCAAAAAAATATAAAAAAATGGTATTAGGATAGTAATAATCATATAGCTGATTTAGTAAATCAAAAAGAGCCAGTATTGAAGTATGAAAACTAAAAGTAACTCATAAATAATAACTGTATCGACCCGGGTCCAATCCGATTTCAAAATAAGACTTTAATTATCAAGAAGACCAGCTGAAACATCTTGGAAACTACATGTCCACCAAAAAATCATTGGAAATTGGTTTTGCTTTCAAAGTTGAGACTTTATATATAGTCTAATCTACCTCAAATATTCAAATGTGTGGGACCATCATCTTTTGACGTGGGACTGAATCCCGGAGGTATGTTACATTTGAATTAAAGGTATGAAATGGAAGAAGAATAGAACGATTTTTTAGTATGTCAAGTGTAAATATGATTGTTCATAATAGTAAGTGATGTGATAGGATAAAATAATTGTTACATTCATCAATTTTAAAGAGAATGAATTCCGTTTCATCACTTCTCTCATAGAATAAAATAAAAAAATAAAATAAAAAAATAAAATAAATTTTTATTTTATTGAAATGATTTATCTGTCTAAATAATAGGAGTACTAATTGCATGCTAGTAAATGATTTAAAACCCCAAATTTTTTTTGCTGATTAGAAGCCCAAATCTTATATCACTCTCTTTCTTTAATCACTGGTTTGAAATATCTTGACTATCCCATTTCCGTTATATATATATATATATATATATATATATATATATATATATATATATATATATATATATATATATAGAGAGAGAGAGAGAGAGAGATAAAATTAGGGGAGAATAAGAACTGATTTCGCAACTGAAATTGTACGTAATATCGCATCAAAAAAATCACACCAATAGTTTCGATGATATATTATAGTTTTTTCAGTAGGAATCGCACCTCTTACGGTTGCGGTTGCGGTTGCGGTTGCGGTTTTGATATAAAAATTGCACCCTTTAAAGAATTGCAACCGTTTAGAGTTGTAAGTCCTTAATATTTCTCGTATTTTTGTGTATGTTTTAGAGTTTTTAAGTTCTATTTAAGTATGATTGTAAATTTAATTTTAAAATATGTAACTTTGCATGGTTTAAGACTTTAAGGTTAGAAATAATGTTTGTATTGTAGTAACATTTGCATCTTTCAATTTGAGGAATTAGAATTTTGAATTAATTTGTTATTAGTTTTCAAGAATTTAACTTTTTGTAGTTGAGTATTATTTTCAGTAACAAGTTAGCAATGTTTGAGATTTATTTCGAATTTAAAAAGTATGATATGCTTAATATATTTTTTTAAGAAAATTGATATTTTCACATGAATTTCTCTCACATAAAAGTGGGACCTACTCACTATTCATGTGAGAGAGATCATATGAAAATATCAATTTTTTATGCGAAAATATCAGTTTTTTTTTTAATTGTTTTCGAGCCGAAATCGTACTATTTGTAACCACACTGTATTCTTAGAAATCGCACCGCACTAATCCAAACAATTTTATGTTATGGTTTTTGATTTAAGCAACCGCATCGAAACGGTTTCATACGTGATTTTTATTCAAAATCGTATCATATCCACCCTTACCGGCTTGTCACTAGTTCTAATAATATATCTAAATAAAATATACTTTCTAATATTATATGTTAACATCCCCTCAAGTTGAAACTGAAATCAAAGTCTGATCGAAATCGAAGACAAAATCGAAACAGAAACTAAAGACGAACTGAAAATTCCAAACCAGAACTAAATAATAATAATTACTAATAATATATGTAAACAATTTGCAAGAACACTTACAAATGAGGTTTACCCAGAAGGGACACAATGAGAACGAGTGAATTTAATCTTCTGAGTATCTAGAAATCTCACTTGTTTTTCTTCTTCTTGTTGTGAAGTGTTCTAATAGGAACACCAAAACAAATACTGTAATGTTTACTCATTTCTAAATTATCAAAAATAGGAAGGGCATAAAGTGTCAAGAGTCTAAGGGTGTAAATGAACCGAGTCGAGCATTGAGTTATTTAGATTTGGTTCACAAAATTTATCGAGTATGAAATAAGGTTTGATTGAGGCTCGGTTCGCTACCGAGTCGAGTAGGATCTCAAATCGAACTCAAACAGTTTGAACTTTTTGAGTGAATATGATCCGAATATCAATAAAAAATTACTCCCTCCGTCCCAAATTAATTGCTCAATTTTGACCATTTTAAGTCAAATTGACTTTTTTTAGAACTAATCTTTTTATTATTTTTGTTAAAATATAGGTGAAGAGATTATAACCAAAAGAAAGTATATACAATTTATTACTAATTTCAATTTTTATAATTTTAGAAATATATTTATATATGCTTAATTATTAATTTTAAAAATAGTCAATTTGACTTTAAAAAGTCCTAAAAAAACAATTAATTTGGGACAGAGGGAGTATAATTTAA
This sequence comes from Aralia elata, assembly GCA_034770075.1. NCBI lineage: Eukaryota > Viridiplantae > Streptophyta > Magnoliopsida > Apiales > Araliaceae > Aralia > Aralia elata. The sequence goes on along the minus strand of CM068385.1, from coordinate 7,515,627 downwards.
AGAGATTCGAGTAATTTATTGAACTTTAAATTTGCTCATATTTGAATCATTTATATTTCGAATCGAGCTCGAATCAAACTTTTTTTTTTTTTTTTTTGCTAAATTCGAATCAAACTTTTAGACGAGTGAGTACGAATCGAGTCCAAATTGATTGGTTCATTTTACGGCCTTAATAAAGACCTCTACTTAATAAAGGGACTAGCAGCTAGAGAACCAGAAGCATTTCACCCTCAAAATTTTTTAAAGAAACAGAGCAGAGACGAACAAAGATGCTCAAAAATACTACTATGCGCAGCTAATGATCATGGAGTTTAGATATTCTCTGATATCTTGTTACAGTTGTAATCAAGGGAAATAGGTTTGTGAATGACGGCCTTAACAGCCTCGAGCATGTGTTCTGAGGTGAAACCATCGTCCTCGGCGTAAAATTTATGCACCACTTTGCTCATTTTCCAAAACAAGTCTTTGCAAGCTCTTGGGACTACACTGCCTTCCTCTTGCAAAACTAATCTCAGTAATTCTCTCCTCTTACTGTCAATGGAACGCTTTATTTCTCGATCAGCCTCTTCTTCGGTAATGGCATCAGTCCCATGAATCATGTGCAACGACACAGCGTTCAGTTTACCTACCTTCGATTCCCTCTGTAAAATTGACAACATGTTTTTTTCAAGTAACATTAACAACATATAATGGACTAAAACACGCATAAATTCACCCGTTTTTGTCTACCTTAAAGCTCTGGATATCATTGAGAAGACGTCCGCAAGTGCTCACAAGCTTATATAGGTTATTGAGTTCAGCATTTTGAACGTCGTCCTCTGATAACTTGGGCCCAACAAGGTAAAGAGCTGGGAGAACAACTGGCCCCAAGGCAAATGATACATAACCATTTTCCATATATTCATCCAATGCTGGCACCGAATTGTCTCTAGCCCATTCCGCTTCTCTTAACATAGAATTGAGCACATTCAACCACTGCCAGAAAATAAAATTCACGTTGTCAGAAGTTGGAGACGAGATAAAAGGTCCGAGAATGAAATCTCCCCTGGGCTTTATATGATAAAACTTAACTTCCTTAATCAAGATTTTGCTAGAGAAATTTGAAGTTGATGATCATCCCCAAGAACTACTACTTAACTCATAATCAAATTTATAGAGAATTTGGACTAGGACATAATACAATAAATGCAACCTTATTTACTACACCGATGAAATAGAGGAAGATGGATGAAGTAGAAAAATAAAAATGTTATGTCAAAGTATTGTGTATAAAAAGTGATAACTAAGGCCAAATATAAGAAAAAGATGTATGAGTAAAGATTTCAGCTCACAATTTCAATTATGTGTGTTGTCACATGACGTGCTTGCCATTTGAATGCTTGGTCTCCAATCTCACATATTGTACAATGAAGAGCTGAAAATATGATGCGAACTTGCTCAGAACAGCAATCAGTATCCTCATTTACATGCCATCTGCGGTTCATATAACATTGCATCACCACTTTTGAATCAGAAACTTGATGAAATCATGTACCAGGTTATGTTAAAATAAAAGAGAGAAAGATACTTTTCAACCAACTGGATTAGGTTCAAGAGTTCCTCTGTAGAACCTCCAATGTCAAAGAAGTCATCCACCACAGTAGTAAGAATGCCGTTTTTCGCCCATGACATACGTGCATCAGATAGCTCAGGAGGGAAAAGGGTAGCAGCAGCAGAGAAGAAACAGTATGCTGCCTTCTGGCGGGCAAACTTTAGCTTGTCCAATTTGTTCTCTACTACCCAACTGCCACCATGGTAAGGACATCATGCATTACATTTAACTGAATTGAAACAATAATACCAGTGGGAAAAGGATACCATGCATCAACTATAGGACTGAATGGAAACAACAATGATAATTTTTTGACTCTCAATGGAAAAAAAAAAAAAAATTAGAATTGCAAGTAAGGATTCAATACAAGTAAACAGGAAATCAGACGACCAGCCATAACAATGATCAATAAGATGTGGACAAAGTAAATTTTTTGAGATTCGAGTTTGCCAAATTTTCTGTATACTCATGCTCCAAATGTTTTTCCATCATCAAATAACCTCCCAAAAAGCTGGTTAATGGAACCATCACTAATTGAAGCTACATAAAGGTACATACCGCTCTAGAAGTTTGAGTTCTTCACATTGTATAGATTGACAACCATTGAAGTCTTCCACTGCCAGCCTTAGGAAGTCTGTGTTGCTAATATTTGATGAACTAGCATAGGAGTAACAGGGAACAGAGGTATTAAAAAATGAGTAACAATAATAGTTTCCAACATTTAGTTTAAGTATTAGAAAACTCTAAAAGAGATTTACCAGAAGGAAGTTTTTAAAATTCTTGTACTGTCCACATTGTACTGCTCTATATTTCTCCTGTTGACCATGCGTTCCAGATTTGCATGGAATGGAAGCTTAAGAGCATCCTCTACCTAAAATCAATTATTATAACTACTTCTCAGTTTTTATTATCAGATCAACTAAAAAAGAATAGTAGGTGAAAAGGGCTTGGCTATATCCCACATAAAACAAGAATTACCTCTTGGAATATATATTGAGGGTATCTATCTGAATGAACTGAACCATTAGATAACTTCTGTTTCAGGAAATGGCTGGACCATGAATTTTGTTTCTCCAAAGCTGATTCATTTGGATGTATAATCATTTGTGATGCCCTATATAATTCAAGTGCATCACTTGTGTCCTTCAAATGTTCACCAAGAGAATCGAAATAATACATTTCTTTGGCAATTCGAGTGAAAGTATCTACACCACATTTCAAGTGATCAAATTGTTATAGAGCACAAACCCGGTAATATATTATTGCATGTTCTTGTAAGTTGACATTGTACCTGACAATACATCATATCCATTCATTCGTAAAATACGAAAAGCTAATGCACAAGTGGCCACATCTGTGAAAATCTGTTCATCTTCCTGCAGCCAGCAACTGTTTTTCGGCTAGTGTCATGTTGTAAAATTTACAAATTTATACAACGTAACAGAAGGTGTAAGACTTGAGAAAAATTTGAATTAGTTATTACACGAATGCACCAAGGACGTACTTATCACTCAACTAGAAGATTACCTGTATGTTTCATCCAACACACTTCTGATTTCCTTCCTAAAATGTCGATCAATCCCCAACTTTTCAAGATTGTCAACCATGCAAAGACGTGCATATATATCCAAAGGATAAACTGTTGGAACTGAACATCACAAAAAGAAGTGGTTGTATTTTTAGCAATATGAAGACTTGAAAAAGAAATTAACACAAACATAAAAGAGGCACCTGCATCTCCAAACTTCTCCAAGAGGGAGCGGAGGTAATTGAGACAATCAGCATTTTGAAGGTGATTTAGAGCAGCAGCTGTGGTCGATGGTGAATTGAACAATGACCCATTCTTCCTCTGATATTTCATGACCATTTCCCAATTCTGTAAATTTCCCATTCCCTCTGAAACATATGCCAAATAGGATTCGCTCTCCAAGGAACGGCTTTCAGAGCATCTAAGTGAAGACAATATATAACAAAGATGAATAAGTTCTTATGAGAACATTATTGAAATCAAATAATGGAAGTTTTATTCTAATTGCTTTAGTACTGGTTGAAATTTTACGGTTTGTTCGACTAGGCATGCCTAGCCTTTAATATGTTTCTTAGTAGGAATGTAAGTTCTATCACATGTATATATATATGAAGAAGAGATCTTTCTAACTGGTTGAAAAAAAGGTTACAAAAAGCCAAATCCAAGAACTGAATAACATGTACCTTCTGAGCTCTAGGGATCTCTTATTCAGCATGCCATCCAAGATTGTTGGTTCCAAAGGAAGCTTCAAATCCAAACTTTTAGCATACTCAACCATTCCAGGAAAAATGATGTCAAATCCGATTGGTGAATGTTGATTCTTATCAGTAACTGAAGCGAAATTTAACTCAAGGAAATGTAAACCTGCAACAAGAAACAAATATCTATATGGTTAATATAAATAGAGGATATCGAGCAGGAAAACAGAGAAGATGACCGGTACCTTTGTTAATTTGTTCTTCACCCACACCCCATCTTTTTAGTGCAAGGATACATGCCAATGTAGATGAAAGAGCATCTTTGAGCAATGGGGCACTGTGCTGAGGAAGACCCCAGGAGCCATCATAAAGCTGATTATCCAATATCCAATTCACACAACCCGGGAAACAAGGGGCGTGAGAATAATGAGGAGAAGGGACCATTGCTACCCAAGCGGTGTCATAAGAAGAAACAGAAAGTTCAACCTTGTTAAAGAGACCCCTAATTCTTTCCTTGCTCCCTTCAAAGCTCTGCATATAGTTACACAATATCAATCACCTCACTCTTGTATATATCAGCAGAGACAAAAGTGAAGGGAATAAAGAACTAAAACAGCCAGCGGCAGGGAATCGTACCAAGATGTCAGCATTAGCTTTGTTAGCTAATTTTATTCCAGATTCCAAAGAAGCTGCATGGCAAGAAAATAATAAGGTTTCCAAAATATTTAGCAGGATGACTGTTAAATAATGAGAAAGCTAAAAGCAAATGACTCTAATTGCATATGATATAATAAATCCAAAATAAAGAAAACAAAACCAACATAATTCAAATAAGGACTCCAACTTTATACTAAATAGAAATATATAACAATTTTTTTATTGGCTGAGAGTAGTAGAGGCTACTTGTTATCTGTTAAATTTATGAAATGGGTTCAAGTCTAGTATATAAAGACATCAAACTCTCTAACTAAAAACCAATTGGCAATGAGAAGAAATGGCCCTAGTCATTATATTCTAGACATACTTTCTGAAGGTACTCGATGTGAGACATGATATATACTCTAACATCATTGTTGCGAGCCAAATATAATGGAAAACATAACAAGAGGGGAGCGAGGCTGTCAAGGGAAATAAAACCTTCTCCAACTGAAGCTCAACTATAACTGTATTTAAATTTTCAGATACATCTAGGAAAGATAAATTGAATCATACCAAACCAATACTAACAGAATCATCTAATTATAGACAAATCAGTATTGCAACATCCTGAAGATAATCCCTAACAGAATTAAATAATTCTAATTTCAAACTTTTAAGTTACATCACAGCCAATGTTTATCCCTAGACTGATTAATTTGTTGCACTAATGCTATCATCAGTATGTTAGATTGCATCATTAACACAACTAAAAAACAACCAATTAACTTCAGATAGAAATTGATATGTGAAATTGAAAAGAAAATTAAAAATCCAAAGGTAAATTGAAAGAAAGGAATTAAAGAAGTAATGATCATGTAATTTGATTAGTAATTCAAAAGAACCACCACTGAAACTGACAGTAACTCAGTAATTAGTAACAAACCATTTAGAACACATAATACCAAGTGCATCCTAGTGTAAACAATTTAAAAGTCCACAATTTTCTTGCTGATCAAAAACCCAAATCATATATGTATCTCTTACTTTAAACTTTAATTTATAACAGCTTGAAAAATCCATTTCCATGATAGATACATACATATACAGAGAGATATATATACCTGAAAAAGAAGGGTATGAAGGCAAATGGGTTTTATGGCGCAGGGGAAAAGTATTGGGGTTAAAGAGAGACATGTTGCCCTCCTGCTAGCTTGCTGCTGATTATGGCGGTGAAGCTGGGTAATTTTCTGTCTATATATTAGCACAAAACATTGAAGAAATACATAGAAAGAATCAAATAATTGAAAGATACGGTTTATACGGAGGTACTGGACAACAACAAAATAAAGACAATTTATATACCAAGTCGGGCGAGAGTTTTACTTTACGAGCAATGGTAGTGTTCTTAAATTTTTTTTGTCTTAAAAAAATATTTTATTGACAATTTATAGTATACTTAAGTATATTAGATCTATCTAATATGTTGATATATCATTTAAAATTAAAATTTTGAGATCTTAGCATCAATTTTAATTTTTCTTATTTATTTTTTCACACAAATCAATCTACCTGAAAATTTCTATATGAACATAATTTATTTTATATATGGATGTTAATAATATCATAATAATAATTTTTAACGGTATTGGGATGCAATTATTTGGGTCTGGCCAAGGTGTAGCCCAATTTATTTAATAGTCAGAATTTAGTGTTGGCCTATGTACATTTATTTTGATAGCTGGCTCAAATAATGAAAGAGTCCTTATTAAAATAAGATTACGTTTCTTTATTTGGGGGAAATAGGTATCTAATTTGGGAATGAATCGATCAGTCATTAATTACAGGTATAAAGTGATTCTAAAGAGGGCTCATATTCTTACTTGGATTCGGGTAGACATGACATCTATAAATATAGCAATAAGTAAGGGTTTGAAAGGAGAGCACAATAACATACAACACAGAAAAGTGAGAGAATACGGAATGTGAGAGGAAGGAAGAGAGGAATAAACAATTTGTACTTTCCATATATTTTATAATGGATTTCTTATCTCTCTCCCGTAATTTTTTCTCAATTGAGTTTTCACATAAAATTCTTGTGCTGTGTGTATGTTTATGTGAGTGTATTTCGTGAGTTTTACTTTACAATTATTCCAGCAACTATTAGCACCTTTTTGGCATGCTGTTTTGGTGATTTCATCATGCGTACAAAATTTGGCGTTAACATTGGCGCTAGAAGGAGGATCTACAAAATTTTGTTCGAAAAATCACCAAATTTAATTTAAGGGCCTAGATCTAAAGATAAGTTACCTTTTTTTATTAGATCAATAATATATATCTAATGTGTGTATGAGATTTCTATTATTAATTTGATCCATTCATAATATCTAAAGTTGTAGTATCATTATAATATTATTGATAATTATTTTACATACATGCATGCATTGTTGGGCTACATGACTTTATAAGTACCCCCCGTTAAAAACACAGCCGATTATCTGATTCTCTCTCTACTCACTTCATATATTTACAAGTTATATGATTAAGGTATCGTATGTCGTCTTCGGCAGTGACTATCAGAGTCATGTTTTTAACTCTTCTTTAATTATCATTATTATTAAAAATAATATATGATGATAGTTTTTCTTGATATATTTTTTATTTTCATATATCTGGTTAATTTGCTATATATATGAATTAAGAGAGAGAAAATAAACTAATTGAGAGAGATGAGGAATTTGGAGAGATGATATAATGAATCAAGAGTAGCCATGGAGATCCTTCTTAATTTGTATAATATTAATTCTAGCTACATTATATGTATTGACTCAAAAATGCTACTATTTGATGTTTTGTTACATATTGAATGACAATTTATTGTATTCATACATGAGATCAAATACAAGTTACGTCGCCCATCTTGCTTTCTACTTCGACAGAGAATTAACTTATGGCAGACGAAGGGGTTTGTTACAGGAGGTGATTTAGTATCAACTAAAAAGAGGATAAAGGATGGTGAAGATGAGGAATCCCAAACAAAGGCAGCGACCATATCTACATTTGTGGGGCATACATTTCTTCGGTGGATTAGTCGCAATAGAAAATAATTTATTCTGCATTATGGGATCAATCTATTAGAAGATGGAATGTTAAAAAAAAAAGATACATTAAGCACCTTCCAGGGAGGTCAAGCACCCTTCGGGGAGGTCAAAGCACCCTCCAAGGAGGTCAAGCACCCTCTGGGAGGTCAAAGGCGAAACATGGCGAGTGGATCATTTTTCCTATTATAAAATCTTTATAACAGGAGAGCGGGGGTAATGTTGGGATGCAATTATTTGGGTCTGGCCAAGGTGTAGCCCAATTTATTTAATAGTTCGGAACTAGTATTGGTCTATGTACATTTATTTTGACAGCTGGCTTAAATAATGGAAGAGTTCTTATTAAAATAAGATTATGTTTCTTTATTTGGGGGATATAAGGATATCTAATTTGGGAATGAATCGATCAGTCATTAATTGCAGTTATAAAGTGATTCTAAAGAGGGCTCATATTCCTAATTGGATTCGGATGGATATGACATCTATAAATACAGCAATAAGTAAGGGTTTGTAAGGAGAATACAATAACATACAACACAGAAAAATGAGAGAATACGGAGTGTGAGAGAAAGGAAAAGAGGAATAAACAATTTGTACTCTCCATATATTTTATAGTGGATTTCTTTTCTCTCCCCGTACTTTTTCCCAATTGAGTTTCCACGTAAAATTCTTGTGTTGTGTATATGTTTATCTGAGTGTATTTCGTGAGTTTTAGTTTACAATTATTCCAGCAATTATTAGCGCTTTTTTGGCCTGCTATTTTGGTGATTTCATCAGGCGTACAAAATTTGGCGTTAACAAACAGTATTTTCACACTTATTTTAACTGTTTTTATAATTTTGGTGACATTTATTATTTTATAGCGATAGAATATTATGATAATAGTATCAGCCGTCTAAAATAAATAAATAAGTAATTCGGATTCTAGTTTTTTTTCAATGTTTATTTTTTCACATATTTTGCAAATCTAAGTACTCCCTTCATCCACGAGCAAAATATAAAATTCACGCATATTAAGAAAAACAAATGTAGAAAAATGGAGTAAATAAAATTCTAATTTTATCCTTAGTGGTCCTATAAGATTCATAAAGAGATTAATAATTTTATTTTTTTATACTAATGGACTTGAGTAAATGACATAATTATCCTTTATTTTATTTACTTTATCTTATTCTTTTAGAGACAAAAATAATTATATATTTGTTCATCCTTTTGAGGACATAAATAGTATTTTAAAAGCATTTGTGGTAGACACTCAACCAGGTATTTAAGTAGATATTCAGCTGTGTAATACTCCCTCCGTCCCAGGATAAAAGTTCTTATTACTATTTTAGGTAGTCCCAAGTTAAATGTCTACTTACCTTAAATAATCTATTTTTTACAATAATTTACCCATAATACCCTTAGTATTAATTGTCATATTTTTATTCCCTATGCATATTTATGGAACATCACTAGTCATGTGCAAAAAATTATGCAATTAAATGAGAATTTAAATATGGACAATTTTGTCATTTTATCCTCTTTCTTAATATGCGCAAAAAGTCAACCAGGACTTTTATCCTGGGACGGAGGGAGTATTATTTAGTTTTGAGATAAATTAGTCAAAGACATCGTAGTTCCTCTTTATATTTTATATGTTTATTATGAGATTTGTAACTCTTATTATATATGACGACAAATTTATAATGAGATATTGTTAGTTTTTCTTTATATTTAATATATTTATTATGAGTCTTGTTATAATGACTATAAATTTATGTTAAATATAAATGTGGATATGTGTGAATATATGAGATGTGATAGAATTAAGGATGATATCACCTAATTTATTTTATCTTATCGCTTAGAATTTCATATCGTTTAGCGCTTAGAGTTTCATATAAGTTATAATTCAACTTCGTTATATTTTTGTCAATATATAAATCATTTCCTATTCATTATTATTTCCATCCACATTTGTGCTTCTATTGTCTTTTAACATATTTACATTTCATATATTTATCATTACTGCTTAACGCCAAAATCTAGTTGCTCGTCGAATCACCAAATAGCGAATTTAACCTGCACAGTGAACAAAAGATCACATCAAAAAAAATTGACGGCTGGGGCCGCTGAGAGATAACTCTGGTGTGAAAATAAGTATACCTTAAATTTGAATTATGACTGTATTTATAGTTTGACCACACTTCCCCCAATTGAACTAAGAGTCAAATAGAATAAGAGAATCATAAGTCAACTTGGACGGTAACCTTTCAAAAATATCCAACTTTATTGTCGATGTAAATATCCAACCATGTGACGTGAGTCTCCTAAACCCCTCGGACCAATCAAATCACACTCCAACAATTACCTCTATCCACATTTACTGAAAACATTTATTGTGTTAATTATTATCTTTTTCTATACTTACTACACTTATTTTATTTTAAAATTACGTAATATGATTGAGTTAAAAAGTATCCCACTTTCTTTCCTTAAAAATAATATTTCATTCGTCCCAAATTAATTGATCAATTTTGACTTTTTAAAGTCAAATTGACCATTTTTAAAACTAATCTTTTTATTATTTTTGCTAAAATATAGGTGAAGAGATTATAACCAAAAGAAAATATATACAATTTATTACTAACCCCAATTTTTATAATTTTAGAAATATATTTATATATGCTTAATTATTAATTCTAAAAATAGTCAATTTAACTTAAAAAGGTTAAAATTGAACAATTAATTTGGGACGGAGTGATAATTAAGTTTTAAACAAATCAACACTTAAAAATGATTAAGTTCTACCCAGTTGATGTCCAAAAAAAAAAAAATTCCTAAGGTAATAATAAGTTCTAAATGTAGACCACAAGTCCACAACCATTTGTTTCTTTCCATGAGGCCAAATGGCCAATAGAAATATATTACTAAATAATTTTACATTAAAAAATTAAGATTAAGAAATAGATAATATATACTCCCGGCTTAGGTTAGAAACAATTGACCTGTATAAAAAAATAATCCGACTGCATAATTAATTATAATGATTATTATTGTTATAAAAGTCGATATTATTAAAGGACGTTGTTATAATAAATATCACTTAAAATATAATATTGTTAAATACATTTTTACTTTAAGAATATTATTCTTTTTTTAACAATATCAAGAGCTTTTCTTATGGATAAAACATCTTAATATCACTTTCTTTATTTTCAAAAAAAAAATGTTTAAACTTTAAAAGGCAATCTAAACACATTCAATATGCTACCTAAAAGGATAAATTTTGGTCAATTTGATGTCCCACAAAAAGATATTTCCCATGTGGGGTGGGTATTATCAATTATGAGACCAAGAGAAATATTATTTAACACTTTACTTTATAAAAGAGAGAATATTTTTCTAATCTTACCTAGCAAGAGAGGTGGTCCTTCTTTGTCTCAAATTAAATATTTTATGTCACTTCATAATTTAAAATTAAAAATATATCTATGAATTTAAAACAAATTAAGAGTAAAAAACGTACGTACCCCTATAATTTTGTATTTTTAATTTCGAAATTAATGGAGTAAGTTGGTTGAATAGTAGTGTGGTGGTATGATATGAAATTATAATGATAAATTTAAAGATATTATAATATCTTATTTTATAATATTTTCCATGAGGCCAATAGAAATATATTACTAAAAAATTTTGCATTAAGAAATTAAGATTAAGAAATAGAGAATATATAATCTCAGCTTAAGTATGAAGAGAGATACATCTCCTCTGTCCTTGGTTGGAAACAACTGACCGGCATAAAAAAATAATCCGACTGCATAATTAATTATAAAAAAATAATCCGACTTCATAATTAATTTATAATGATTATTTCGATTAATATTATCAGAATAAAATAATGTTGTTAGATTATTAAGGGTTACAAAAATAACCGTAAGAATATCTCTAAATACGCATTTATTCAGACAAATATTACTTTTCCTCAGAGAATATTAACAGCTTTTCTTACTATAAAACATCTAAATATCACTTTCTCTTAAAAAAAATTAATTTTAAAAGTCAGTCTAAAAATATACTACCTTCGTCTCATTTAAAATGTCGTTTTAGAGAAATTTTTTTGTCTCTTAATATTTGTCGTTTGAGAATTTTAATTAAGTATTAATGACTTAATTTTCAATATTACCCCAAGTATTAAATATAATTTTGATTCTTTCATTACTTTTTATCCAATAAGTAACATTCTCTTATTTCAATGCAACGATAATATTGACATTTAAAATTATTTTTAACTAAAAAATATAGTATTAATTTTTTTTAATATATATATATCCACTTTTAAAAGGACAAATAATAAGAGACGGAGAAAATACTACCTAAAATGATAAATTTTACTCAATTTAATGCCTGAAAAAGATATTCCCCATTAAGACCAGAACCGTTTATTTCTTCCCAAAGAGGCCGATAGAAATATTAATAGTAATATTTTACTTGATAAAAGAGAGAATATTTTTCTCAGCTTACCTACCTTGAGAGGTGCCCCTCCTTTGTCCTAGGTTAGAAAACAATTGACCTCTTTAGAAAATAATCTATTTTGAATTAATTTATTTATAAGACTAATAATTAATTTTCCATATAAATTTTTTTATGTATTGGGTGGGGGTTTGATTGGCATATAAAACTTAAGTATTGCTACACTTACAAAAAATAGTTTACAAAATAATGTGTTAAATTGGGATTTGACTGCTATCTATTACACTTTTCCTTCAATTCTATCTAATACACTAATTATTTCATCTTAATAATTTTGTTAGTAATGATTAAAATATGTTAATAAATACTTGATGATTGTAGACACCCAAATTTTGCGTTTCCTTCTACTAACCATGACAGGAGGGCGAAATCGTCAATTGAACCGGCTTGCGGGAGCAAAGGAGCGGGCACAAGGGCGAGCGCCCGGCACCGCCGCAATGTTTTGGGCAAACCAAGTTTACGTGACAATAAAGCCGTCCGAGGCAGGCATTTCCGAATGAGGTGGCACGTCTCCCGGAAATTCCCGGACTGCAGAATACGAGCCTGTCAGCGAAAACCGACGTTGCGGCACGAAAATCGAGGCGTGGCACGAAAATCGAGAAAGTCAAGCCCGCCAGCCGCGGATAGATTTGCGGCCAAGTGGGTGCGCCAGCACGGAAACCAGGAAATCAGCACTACCAGCTGAGTGCGATGGGAGGCGTGCCAGCTGGCCAGCCGCAGATCCATCTGCGGCCAGCCGCAGATAGATCTGCGGCTGGCTTTGGCCAGCCTATTTAAGCCCAGCTTCGGGCAGCATACAGGAGGTTGGAAGAAAATTGAAAGAGGGAGAATTCCAGCAGAAAACAGCAGCAAAGAATCGGAAATAGAGAGGAAAAACACCATAATTTTTGCAACAAAATAGGAGGGAAAGGAAGGAAAAAGTGAGGATTAATATCTCTTGAGTTGATTGTATCACATATATTTCTCCTTCTATTCAAATACATCAAGTTCACATCCATTTGGATATCAATTGCAAGGTGAAATCTCTTTTATTATATCAATTTCTATCATATCATTTGATTGAATTAAATGTAGATTTCACGTAAATTATTGTGGAACAATGGATTAGGAATTATTAGAGAGGGTTCCATCGGAACAAAATTCTTCCTAATAATCCGATGATATCCATTGGGTGAGGTTTTGCTCGTTTATGACGATAAATACATTAGGTGGAATTGATCTATTTAGATTGTTAATTTTGAATCATTGTGGTGCGTTAAGCAACCCGTTGTTAGTTATGTTGTTGTATCTACTTGATGTTTGTGAGAAATTATGGTTGTGAGCCTAGGAGAGCGACCCCGGGGTCCAAATCCGATGATGGACATATCTTGATGTAAGAAGTAGAAATGACGTAATTTTCATTGTAAATATGTAATCGTTGGGCCTTAAAACGACGCCAAGGCGAGAATCGTGTTTAAGGCCCCGAAATAGTGAAATTTGTGATTGTAGGCGTTTGGGGTTTATTTTGATGGTTTACATGCCCATGAATAGCCCCGACGCATGTTTATGCTCGATTTGATTTGTGACACGAAATTGATTTTAAAGCTAAATGATAAGATTTTCATAAAATCAATCAAAGTAGGATATTAGAATCACGAGGTTAAAATTTGAGAAATGTTAATGAATGTCGATTCCTATCTAACGAGAAAGCTAAAGAAAATCGTTTTCAAACGTCACCAAATTTGATTTTATGAAAATAAGTAATGTTTTATTAAACCGTTGTGCATAGGGTTAAAGAGATTCTAGAAGTTGCCCATCGCTTGAGTTACGAGAGCAACGCATAGATCTCGATTCCTATTTTAACGAAGGTTTAAAACTCGTGTTTTGCCAAAGCGACACCTAATGAAAATCTCATAGTTTTGACAAATAAAAATCAAATCTTTCTTATAACGAACCAAGCTTTCTCGTATAAATTAAAAGACATTCCGAAGCGTTCTCAAATTAAAACACGGTTTTCCCTAAAAATCCAAATGATTCTTTCATACAAGCCCACCACGACATTCACATAGGCACACACACACATACACACACACACACACATTCATGAGTTAAAGGATAGGAAAGCATCAAGATTGCGGTAACCGTGTTTCACGGAAGTCGAGGGGTGCCTAACACCTTCCCCTCACTTAAACAAGCCCCCGAACTCTATGAATCTCAATTCGCAGACCAATTAATTCGGAGTCACATATGAGCCAGCGATTTACAAAAAAACGAAAATTCGGATGAGTTGGTACATCCATTTCAAATATACCAACTGGCGACTCTGGTTAAATTGGCTCATCATAAAAAACGATCTTTCAAAACCCCGTCGACCTCAATGCCGACCTTTTCCAAAAATCATCTAGACCAAAAGGCTAAAATTGGAAAAGATTAAGAGAGACGAAAACCCGGCGTCGACAATGATATTAAGATCAATCTTACAAAAAATTAGAATAATTAAAAATATTTTCACCATTAAAAGTTCAAAAGAATTTTAATCATTGAAATTTTAATGAAAAATGATCATCAAATGGTAAAAAATTGTCGGATTAGTTTCGTTTTTAGAACAATTATACTAGTTAATATTATAAATTAGTTGACTGGTGTTTATTTCAATTATACTATATAAAATTATAAAAATATGGTGTACTGGAAGAAATTAGAGGTAAGGTGTGTAATGAAGGGAAGTCAAGTCCGTTAAATTATAATTAATAGACGATTCACTATATATGGGTGGACCCAATGAATATTAACAATTTAGAGATATATTTCTATAACGACAACTTTTAAGGTTAACATCACATTTTCAAATGTATCCGTATATTAACAAGAATTTAGGAGTAGTGATGTGATATTATAAATGATAGTAAAAAAAATAGATGATATGTTAAGGATTTATGTCACTTCAAAATCTAAAATTAGAAATGTATTTTTAAATTTGAAACAAACTAAGATTTCTAATTTTGTATTTTAAATTTTGAAACTGATGGAGTAAGTTGGTTGTACAGTAGTATAGTGACATGATATGAAATTATAGCGACGAACTTGAAGATATTATAACTATTTTATAATTAATAAATAAAATCTTTTTATGATATTTTTTTTAAGTTAAAATTTTTGTAGAATAAAGAGATACAATAAATCATCTAAAATAGTAACATTTTACGATCTGAATGAGACATAGGTTTGAAATTCAAGCGAGTAAACTTCAAATTATGAGACTCGAATTTGATACGAAAGGCATTCCAATTGAGTAATTTTACTTCAAAATATAAGGTATAGATAGATGCATTTTTGTTTCAATTTCTTTTAAATTAATGTTTTATTTAAATTTTAAAATCTTATAATTAATAGTTTCTCAATTCTAAAATATAAAAGTTATTTTGTTTTTTGGAAATCAATTTGAATTTAATTGGTATGAATTTTGATGTACACAATTCAAATTGCCCTCTAAAAAACACAATAATAGCGAATGACACAATATTCTTAAATTTGTTAGCATAATTTTATTAACACGATTACTAAATTAATATTTTATTATTTTATCATACGACCATATTAGATTACTGGATTTTATAGATGTCAGTCAGCAAGTGTCACCACTACTAAACAACTATTTATAGAATTAACATCAAACTCTTTTTATAAAACGGAGGAAGTAATAATAATAGATTGCTGAAATAATAACAATTGTAATAAGAAAGCAAGCTCATGTACATATAAACGTATCCCAAATATACATTCAAAATAATCAGAATGACAAATGATAATAGTAGATTCTATCTGAAATTTTACATAAAAACTTCTGATCCTTGTCCAAAAATTCAAACTCAGAACAGCCGAAATGCTGCGGACTTGGCTACGCGTGTATTCAGTCTGAAAGCTTAAACAAATTCAATTACATTCACCAATATATAATGGAAACTCCAGAGCCAAGTTGGATGCAGAGGTTTTGTTAGCTCGCTTAGCGACCACCTGGATTCCGGTTCCATGAGAGATAAGAAGGATCTCCAAGTCGCCTAAAATAGAGAATAATTAACAAAATTAGTCTCATCAAACTAATTGCATTTGTAAACTTCACCTATATTACCACATTCCCCAGAATCTGCACCAATAGCTGCCCCCTTCGGACAACGTTAGACATGATAGAAAAGAGAACAAATGTAATTGTTCTGAAATGCAGCTGGGATCAGATATTGAAAGTTAAGCAGAGGTAACTAGACTAGTCCCCTCCTCTCATGTAAGAGTGGGCTGCCCCTGGATACCACCTTCATTTGAAAAAAGGCGGGGGGGGGGGGGGGGGGGGGGGGGGGGGGCCGGCGGGGGGAGGCTTGTGGAAATAGTATAAAATTTGTGTACAGCAAATTCCGTGCCAAAAAACTATGTGAATAGATAATGCTACAGAATTAAACTAAATTGAGAAGCGCCCACCAAGTTTTTTTTCCTTGTCCAGATTGAAATCCCAATAATCAAACACCAAATATCCCAAGAACCACGAGAATACAATAACCTTGCCCAACACATCTTCACTCCCAAACTTCTATTCAAGACTCACTCCATCTATCTTATGGAATTAATGGTTACTGTGTTTAGATAAAATAAAAGGCAACTAGCAAGTCTGAAGTAGAGAAAATGAAAATAAGGACAAAAGGCAAAGTAAGCAGCTTGCCTGGGTAGGTGGGCTATAAAGATGCAACTATGAGAACATGAAAATAAGGAAAAAAACAAAGTAAGCTGCTTGCCTTGGTGGGTATACAAATGCAACTACAACCTTATTAGTGACATACAAGAAAGAGGATTAACCTATGTGCTCACCTCACCTATTGGGGAAAAAGGATAGAGCGCCCTCAATTGACATTAGCTTTACTACCATTACGTACAATTCTAGCTTCAATTTTGAATATTATTAAAACTCATAGGAGCCAATTTCCAACAAATAAATCTCACTATTCAATGTTGTGACAAGTATGTCTACAGTCTTTAGGAAGGAATTTTTGGTTGCCTGAAAGATGTTGGGCATGTGTTCAGAATCACATAATTCTTGAAGAAAGGATCAGCGCATATGATTCACCTCAACAAAAGTACCCAGTTTCGAACTAAAATCAGCATGTTAAAACAAGTCATGGAGATGTAGTTCAGAATATTCACCTGGGCTTAACTAGATATATTATGGTGAAAGACATTGCCAGTAAGAAGCACAACCCACCAACAGTGAGATATGCAATGCCGATAAAGTCATTCTTTCCACCAAGCCAGCTAGTGGTAGAGAGCACCAGCTTCTTCTTGCCATTGAAACTATAGGTGTTGTAATTGTTCTCCAACGTCACCTGAATTTGATCACCTTTCTTAAGATCCACCTCTATCTTTCCATACAGCTTCCTAAAAGTTGGAAGAGCTGCAGTTCGCATCCAAACAATGAGGTCCTCCTGCTTATTCAACTATTACCCCTCGAAAGAAAACATAAGAAGAACAAGATATACATTAAAAAAGAAAAAAAAAAGAAAAAAAAAGAGTAAAAGTCTTCACATCAGCTACTTGCCGATTCCACAATACTAGTGACAGAATAATTTATAAAGACTTCTTCAATAAATTACTAAGAAAATTAATTTAGTGGAACAAACGTCACTAGCTAAAATGATTTCTGACAAGTGTGAAATGTTATTAGAGTCTACTGAAGTCGAACAGAAATTTAAAATAGACACTCTCTCCCTTTCAATTTACTTGCCAACACTTTCCTCTTTGAGATGTTTCAAAACTATGAAAGATATGTTGTCTTCTATGATTTCTTTTCAAGGCATGAATATAAATAATAAAATATACTAATATTGGGCTCCACTTGAAATTCTCTGGAGAGAGCAATTTGAATTCTTCTAATTGGTGTACAGATAAACTGCATTACGAGTTATCTTTTCAGCATTTTTGTAAGAAGTTTCAGATAAAAGCTTACTGGGATTGACTGATTGAGATGTGCACCACCTATAATAGTTCCATTTTGAAAATTCTTAGGGAAGACATCTTTCCCAAACTTGTGATCCCTATCACTCTTCCATGAAATATCCTTCTTGTTTACCGTCACTGGTTGGCCGGTGCGGGAGAAGTTATAGGTATCATTGAACATACTCCATGCTATAAGGCCACAAGGCACAATCGGCATCCCATTAGCGTCATCTTCGGGTTTACAATCACCTACATCATTCTCACTTTTGCGGTCTTTTAGCTGCTCATCACTCCGGCTCTTCACGTACCTGGAAAGTTCATCATCATATAACAAAGAAAATGGACAAAAAGAAATCATCTCTAAGTTTCATAAATATTATTATTGTATATAATTCATTTCTAAGTCTTAGTCTATTGAGAGCTCATACTTTCTGGCTCTGCCTCTTGGATAGATCAAATATACTATAGTTACTGACACTGCATGCGAACCATTTACAGAAAGATTGGAGCAATTCTGCACCTTCATCTGAATTTGATGTCCCAGTACAATTATCAAATTTTATTTCTACCATTTCTTTTTATGCAAAATATTCTAATTATCATCTACTTTGGTGTTTTTTCATTCTTTCTTTTAAAAGTTATTATTTCGGACTTCAATTTACTAGTAAAATTTCCCTACTAAAAGTCACTCGTCGAATACATATTTCACTTATATAAAACAGAGTAAAACAGCACACAGATGGCAAGAAATAATGAAGCTGGTAGAAAATAATATATTATCATCATGCAAGAAACAATTATATGCTTTCTACACCCTCTGCAAAGGACAAGTGAACTATATGTCAAGATGGCCCAAAGTCTACAGACAAAAGATTTTCATATTTTGAAATACCCAACTAGAAGTCAAAAAGTATCAATGCATTGTGACATAAAGATTTCGCTGAACTTTTAAGTGTCCTTCGGACCTTTAAAAGTTTTTGATATTGAAGTGACTAACCTATTCAACAAACCCTGCGTTTTGAAAACACCACGCCCCCTACTATAACTAAAGGAAAACAGACTGTTGAAGGTAGGTGGAGGAGTTAAGTCCTAAGGGCTCAGTTCGAGGAACGGGTACAAGACCTAGAACATGAAAGTGTCAATCTGAAAACACCAAATAGGAGGGCATCTTAATTGATATAACTAAAAATAGATGTAATTATTATGTGTTAAATTTGAGTTTAATAAGTTTCATAAATAGATGTAAATTATATAAATATAATATTTGCATCTTACTCAGAAGGTCACCGGTTTTTGAGAAATTCCACCAGACTCCTTGATGTTAAGTTTTACATAAGATGACTGGGTGTGTCAAGGTGCTCGATTAATGAGTTGCATCTCTACTAATTTTTTTAAGCAAAATATTATAGTGACGTGTCTACTTATCAGCGACAGGATAACAATTAAGAATATAAGGCATATATCACTGGATGAATTTGATAAACTAAGGCTCCATTTGTTTGAAAGAAACATTTTCCATCAAACATTAACTGACATGAGTTGTTTCCAGAAAATGACTTGCTCAATTAAAAATGGTGAGAACTTTTTTTTTTTGATAACTAGGCTTAAATGTGAATTGACCTGTCAACGATATTCATTTACCACTTTTCAGACTTATACAAAATGGAACCAAGTATAACCTATCTTAAATAATAATAGAGGGCAAGAAAAACAACAGTGAATAAAAAGCTTAAAAAACCATCATATAGCTTAGAGACTGCTGCATCTGAAAGATCATATATCCCACAAAACCATTGTGGATAAAGAATGAAGAAAATTTAATAGGGAAAAAACTGAGACTCACAACTATAGTATCTGATTACAAGATTACCAGACCACCGTGGTCTAGTGTTCACCTGTTTTTTGCACTACATATGGCTTTAATATGTTAGGTATGAAAGATTTAAACACAAACTCGAGTGGGATAAACAATATGTTAGTCTTTTTTATAGCACTACCTCCGTCCCCTAAAGTTGAGTCCATTTTCAGAAATCAAAGTTATTAGGAAAGTTTGACTTTAACATAAGTTACATAATCAACAGCCAAGATGAACAAGACTTGCTTATATAATGACATGCTATAATTAACTTTGAAAGTTGACTCTCAATTTGGGACAGTGGGAGTATTTAAATCAAATCACTGTGAGAATGAAGATGAAAGTAAGTTGCCAAATACCTGCGATGATTCTGATAGAAATTGTCAAGCTGATAATACACATAAATAGGCTGCTTCATGTCCTTTTTCACCTATGTTATTCGAAAAAATAAGAAAATTTTACTAAGTGTTTAGCCTCTAGAATTAAGCTCTTGTTCTCATAGTAATATATTACATGGTAATAATTAATATGTTAAATGTTGAGCCAGACAAAACGTACCACTAGGGTTCTATTGCAGATGTTATTTACAGAGCTTTGGATATATTTAACTTTATCGTTTCTTGAGTTTGGTGGTATGCATTCAGTATCATACCGATCAACGATTTCAACCACCTAAAAACGGAAACAGAAATCCATAGTCAGTTCGAAGTAAGGACCTAAAAATGAAATATGACAACAACAAAAAAAAGGCACAAGACAATCATCATAGTTTAGCATACATCTCGAGAAGCAAAAAGGGATGCAAGTCCAATGGGGATGAAGACAATGCTAACAAGCATGAATGATGAAATCACCTGCAAAAGAAAAGAACAAAGTCACAAGATATAGACGTTTTCCAGATATGTTATCAAAAAAGTTCACAGCATGTTAGTGAAACAAAATTTACCCATCTTGGTGTAAGAATTGGCTTGCAAGCTGGAAGTTCCTGTTGAGTAAACCTTGAATCTGATACCACAAGATAGGAAGGAAAGTTTTTAAAGTCACAAACGTTTATGGTCCATAAAATTAATAAATTTTTCAGTGCTTCAGGTAAAATGATGAGAAAAATGAGCTTCATACAGTACAAGAACTGTTAAGACCATTTTATTTAATAAAAAAACACTGTTAAGATCAAAAGACTATCATTTTTACTTGCATTTCACATGGATAAAAAAATTACTATTGTTTAAGCATAAGATAAATTTTGGCTTAGCTCTCTAAAATCTTAATATTTTTAAAGCAACCGGTAACTCAACATTATAGTAAAGCATTGGTTTACCAACCTCCTCTGTTAACATTCTACTTGTATTATGTAATCAAATTTCTCTCCCAAATATAAGTGAGGATATCATACAGGGTAGTATTAACCATTACATACATACATCTTGAACCCATTTTTACTTCAACTTTTGAGCAAACTAGAAAATCTCAGCATATATGATTAGCCTTTCAAAAAATTAACTTTACTCTTACCAGGTCCCTTTTCTTCTCATTTTGCTCTTTCTGTACCACTCATCAGTCACCACTCAACCCAAATCACTCTAGTTGTATTCATATTAATACTCTAACATGCAGAATCAGAATTTTATCAGTCCCCTTCCACTTTGCTTCTAATCCAACACAAAATAACTAAATGCATTTTTTCTGGCTATAAAGCCGTATAATTCAATAGAACTTCTAATCTTCTTCTACAAATTGGTAGACTAGATCTCATATCATAAAGAAATTCACAATTATATCTGAATCTGCATCGAATATCGAAACTAACCATGTAATACTCAGTATCCTATTTAGCCTGAAAACTTCCCCCTAAAAAACACAGTTATCATTCTTAGTTGTAACAGCATATAAAAAATTTTCTAGAAAGTTATCCAAACTAAGCGACTAACATTAGAAAATTTAATGGCCCAATGAACTCCCTATGTCTTGATGCTCTAACACTCTTCTTTCATCCTAGTCACATACTCACATTGACCAAAAAGGCAACTCGAACTATGCCTAGTTTTTGTTTTCATTTCTCCAGACCACCTCTCCAACAAAATTTATTTCCATGATATAAAAAACACTAATGCAAAATGAGGGCCCATGTATGATGATGTCATGAGGAAAAGATGTGACTTTCAGTTATTGTGAAAGAACATAGAACTGACTAAGAGGAAAAATAGGGTTACCTACCACTTCGTGAGGAGTTACAATTTTACCTCCTACCTGATTTTCAAATTATCTTTATTTTAACTTGAATTTGAGATTTGACTAATTTAGAAAATTATATCCAATAATCTGGTTTTGAAACCATTTCTTTGCATACTACGCTAATTTCCTCATTTACTACTATAAGCCTGTCAGAGTATATTTCTTTTCTTCTTTGGAAGTCACCATATTGAAAGAGTTATTTGAAAGTTGACAGTACTAGTTGAATTCTCATATCCGAAAACTGTCTCATCCAAATCTAATCTTGTAGCTAATGTTTACTGGTGTTGGGTGATTGAAAATGATAGCTGCAGATTGATCATTTCATTTGTTTACCTGACTTACTAATTATTGTTTGTCATGAGCCCATATATATATACTAGCATTTCACCCGTGCCTCCGGCACTTGGACGGTGAGATTTATCTCAATCTTTGGACGATCCTGATGCTTTATTAGACTGAGCGGAAAATTCAAAAACAGTTGTATTTTGTTATATATATATATATATATGCAGGCTAATTATATATGGAGAGTGATCCATAGCCAAAGTTGGATGGGAGCCCTATTCATCCAACGCAGATCCCACCATTCATTTTTGTGATCCAAAAGCTGGAATTATTCCCATTCACATAACTGGTATGCGGATGGACCCTATCTGCACAATAGTTATGCGAATGAAATATATCATCTGCACAACTATTGAGCGGATGAGATATAATTTCTGAGTTCTCATCTGCATAATAGTTGTGCGGATGATATATCTCATCCGCACAATTATTGTGCGGACGAGGTATATCTTAGGTCATTTGATCTTTTTTTAAACAGTCAGAAATGAGTTGGATAATAAGGACTACTATCCAACTTTGGATATGGATCATTATCCATGATATATATATATATATAATATATATATAATGGAGATTTTGATCTGACCTACTTTCTTGTACTTTTCGGCTATTCACGTTCCTTCCTATCAGCACTTGCAACTTGAATAATTTGTATATTTCAATCATAAAGGCTACCCATTACTATCAATTACGAAGACCAATATGCAGTGAATTGTGATCAGACATCTCCTTTGTAATGTTCCAAAAATTTTTAAGACCCTCCGACATTCTGGCTCGCATTAGCCATCTAAAAGCAGTTTAGAAGCGCTGGTAGATGATATCCCTCTAGTGGAACAACATTTTCAAAAACCCAGGCTCAACCAAAAGCTAATCATGTTAGAAGAAATCATCAGTCTAGTATTAACACTCATGTGAAGCAAATCAGCAATAGGCAGTACCAAATAAGAACACAGACTTCAACATTGCTCAAAGATGGTTTCTCCAACAAAGCATTGAGGTTCTCACAAGCTTCTTCCAGAGGGTATTGTGTAAAAAGATATAGCATGATCTGAAGCCAATCAATTTACCTCATAGCTCTATTAGTCAAAAAATTAGCAATAATTTATTCCTAGACTTAATCTATACTCTATAACCATCGGATCACCCAGTAACGTTTTAATATAACCCAAATTCAGATTACCAAAACCACTAGTTTATTTAATTCTACGCATAATATATATACAAAACCTGCCCTTAATAATGTCAACATACTCTTGTAATTCATACCCATAAAGCAATAACTGGACGGTACTGCCAGATTCAACTAGATACAACAAACACTAAAATTATTAGAAGATGGGGTTTTTTTAATTGAGAAACATACACTTGGGTCGCTTGGAATTTCTTCTGGGTGCTGCGGAATCGGCCGATCCTGCGCCTC
The DNA here is from genome assembly GCA_034770075.1 of Aralia elata. NCBI lineage: Eukaryota > Viridiplantae > Streptophyta > Magnoliopsida > Apiales > Araliaceae > Aralia > Aralia elata. The sequence goes on along the minus strand of CM068385.1, from coordinate 7,491,754 downwards.
CGGAGCTCGATGAAGGAGCGTCGGAGTTCATCACAGAAGTAACTTTAATCTACACAGACTATAGTAACTGAAAAAGGAAACGGTCCAGTGAAATCAATGAAGATCTGAACAGAAAATAATCGGATACAGAAAAATAAAGCACTGGAGGATGCAATCGAAATTTGGAAGAACAAAATTTGATACAGAGGGGCTGAAGGAAAACTAGGAGTTGATTTTTGATTCTTTCAACTTTCTGAAACTCGTATTTGACTTTGAAATTTCAGAAATATTGGCGTGCTACAAAATTGATTATTCTTTTCTCTCTCTAGTCTAGGACGGCCTCAGGCCTCCCCCTCCCTCCCTCTCTCTAGAAAGAGTAAAGTAGATTTCAACGAAGGAAAAACAACCAATTAGAAACACGGTTTAAATTGACGATATCTCATTTTATTTCCCCAAACCCAAACCAGCTGTTAGAATTTGTCTGATATTTTATTTTATTTTTTGAAGCTAGGGACCTGATATTTACGTGCGAAAATATCATATTTTTACATTTTTTTTCTCTAATATCTAATATAAAATAAAATGGGATAGTGAATTCTACGTGACAGATACATGTTCAAATATCATATTTTTTAGACAAAATATCAGCCTTGTGGAGGAATTTTCTTATTATGGTATGTATAATACGAGGGTATAATAGGAACGTCGTGAGGAATATCAACACATCATTATCCAACAATTTTTCCAATAAACTCTTTATCCTCAGTTTTAAAGAATACATCAATAAATCATTATCCAACAGTTTTCTTATCCTTATTTAACTCTCTATTTTAATCTCTATATAAGATTTTACTCCTCAATGTGAGGGAGTCAAAAACCGTTCTCTATGTATGTAAAATGACATTTCACACTCTCATTTATGTGGACACGTAAGCTTTAGAAAGGGGTAAAAGAATTCAGCGTCATTTGCAACATCGTAAATCTCTTCTCCAAAATTATTTCGACGATATTCTTCACCTATTGTTCTCTTCGCTGACTGTCTTCGTCTCTCTTCTTCTCCTAAGTCTCATTTGCAGCATCTCGAATCATTTAATTCGAAGGTATTTTGCAGAAAAACAAAATCTAGGGTTCTAATTTCGATCTTCTTTTTTTGTTTGGTTTTGTCATTTGTTTGTTTCGGGATTTCGAACTTTATTTGTCTCGTGATTTTGACATATGTTAGTTTTATTATTTGTTTGATCTCGACATTTTATCTATCGATGAGGATCTAATTTTGTGGCTATTTTGATTTAAGAAAGCGTGTATATATTGCAGTTTACTGAATGTCTTTATCGAAGATTGAGAATTTGTTTTAACTTTTAAATTTCAAATTTCATTATTTAAGGAATCAATATAAGGAACATGTTGGGAACATAGTGAAAAAATTGAATCTCTATCCTAAAGAATGACCCAATAGCACTGCAGAGTAAGGATAGAGACAAAAAAACTATTGTGAATGCTCTTAGCATGAGGTACCCATTTATAATAAATAATATTTTGGTGAAATTACAAAAAATATCATTTTATATGTAACATAGAAAGGAATGTATTTAAGTATGTAAAACGACGTCATTTTGAGTGCTACTTTACGTAAGAGTGTGAGGTAATTCTCTGCCATTTTGAGTACTACTTTACGTAAGAATGTGAGTTAACCCTCTTTTTTCTTTCTTTTTTTTTTTGTCATATAATATTTATATAGTTTATTTTGGATACATGTAACCTTCTTTCTTTTTCTTTTTTCTTAAGTCATACTCTAGTCTCCAAAATTTTTAACTCAGATATGGGCAGGGTCTTTATCCTCTTTTTAAGACACCCTCAAAAAAAATTTATTATCATTGTTCTCTTATTTCATCATTATTTTCCTCTTATGAGAGTTTGTTTTCTCCTATTTATGAGATTTTATTTCCTCATTTAATCTCTAGTTCTTTTTGCAATCTTGTGGGACTCCTTTTAAGAGCTCTGATTCTCTATATGTGGAGAGAGTGGTTTATGTCTATGGTTATGGTGACTAGAGATACGCTCAAAATTAGATGGGAGTGCGATATGTCTTCAACAGTCATTTATTGATAATTTTTTTTCTGTTTAGATCATGAAAGCTAGTAACAGATTTTATCAATAGAATAGGTGCCTTCAAATATTTCTGAATGAATGAATAAATAAATCTACCCCTTAGCATTATCCTTCTACAAAAATTGATAAGCCAAAAGAAAAGTTTTAAATGGTAAAATTTATTTTGAAGTTAATAGTGATTCAACATAATGTCATAATTTATTTTTAAGTTAATACTTATTCTAACTTCTACCCAATTCTTGTTCTCTCCTCTCTCTCTCTCTCTCTAGCCAAGAGCCAAATAGTTTTACAAAGTGTTTCTTCCCCCAGTGTTCAGACATTTATCTTGTTTACAATTATTTTGTATGAGACTGGACTATTATACTAGTTTAATATCTTTAAACAAATTTTATGCTTGAATTAGTTGTAAAATGACAATCTGATTCTCAGGGACTATTTTGTTGTTTTAAAGGTTATTTATGAATAACTATATAATCCAAGGGCCAAGGAAGACTAAAAGAGAAGCTATAGACAATCTATAAAATGCAGAAGACATACAATAAAATCTTTGCTCCATTGGAAAACAACCTAAACAAATTCATCAACCTTCAAGCAACAAGTTCCTGTGGGGCAACTTTACCAGATAAATAACATCACAACTAGGCTTTTACAATGTGCAACAAAGTGCAGGCCATGCAATTACTTCCCAGTTTTGCTACAACACCAGCAGATTCATCACACACCCGACTAAAGCTTAACAAAAAAAAAATACTTACTGGTAATTGTACAGTGTCCTATACCGGAAAATTATTCATCCATTTTTCCTGGACCTACAGTGCCTGCAACACAAGACCTCCAAATTTTCACATTTCTGTAGGCACAGGAACTTCAAATATAATTACGTTCCCGTAGACCACGGAGCATCATTGAAGCAGCAGAGGTCTCCGCATCCTTGAGTCTCGACTTTTCATCTCCCTCCACATAAACCACACCATCTGGGATTTCAAATTTAACCAAGCATACAAATTTCCTCTCGTGAGCCGGACCTACCTCTTTCACAATACTGCAAGCTCAAGCAAAACCTCAGGATTAGATAACTTACACACATATCAGCATATTATAGGTGGGAAGTGTTGTGGTGTTAATATTGTTTCTTCACGTGTTCTATATAAATGAAAACAGAAGTTACCGGATCAACTCGCCCTAGAAATTCAAATCTCTTGCATAAATTTAGTTCAACCATGTTGAATTTTCTATAATTCAATACACATACACATTTTGTTACAAGGGTGAGAATGTTTCAATAAGTGTCCCTTCATCTGAGAATAAGGCCGTAAACGAACCAAATAGTTCGGACTCGATTCAGACTTGACTCGAAAAAATACGAGCAAGACTCGGATTCGTTAATAATATGATCCAAATCTGAGTATAAAAAATAGTTCGAATAAAAATATGAGTAGAATCTAAGTAAGGTTATACTCGACTCATTTAAGATTCAAACTACTCGAATTCTCGATTGTGATTCGATACATACTTGATTGATACAGATTTGATTAGATACTCGATACATTCTCTTATAATATATATATATATATATATAATTAAATCAAATTAGGATAATTAATTATTATTATTTTCTTTTGTTTTTAATTTTAATTGTGATTTTATATTTGTAAAGTATAATAGTAAATATATTTTCTCATTTCTAAGTAAAATAACAAATTCAATTTATAATTATATTTATTATAAAACTAGTTATTATGTGTAGACTCGAATTCGAGCTTGAATTTGAAGCTCGCGAGTAGTTTGAATAGCCGGATCGAATTCGAGTAATAAATATTTGAGTCGAGTCGAATCTAAGTAGAAAATTTCAAATACAATTCGAATTCGAGTATGAATTTAACGTTTTGAGTCGAATTCGAGTAGCTCTTTGTTCGCTTCGGTTCGACTCGTTTACACCCTTATCTGAGAATGAGTCTCAAATGACTTGTTAACTTTTTCTGTACTTATAATCTATATTACACGGAGTCTTGACTTTACTCTAGAGTAATCGTGTTAGACACTCGACACTCGAACAAGGGTATGGGTATTGAAGACTTTATTTTAGTGTAAAAAATTGAAAAAATTGAAGAGAATCCGTGTCGGACTCTTCAAAATACTGTGTCCAACCGGATACCCCAACCATGTAACATAGCTTATAATAAGGTTTGCCAAGGAGGCAAGGACACACTTATATAATTTTCTCATTTTTTTTTATTTTACCGATGACATATCCTAGTCCTAAAATTTCATATTGAAAATAAATATCGAGAAAATATGCGCGTGTCCTACACAAATCTTATTAAACGTAATAATAAAAGTCAAATGGGACTTGATTTATTTAGGGAGGAAAAGAACACAATTGAGGAGGAAGAGGAACCTTATTAGTCATCAGAGAGCTACTAAGCATGCGTGTTAAGATCAAAAATAAAAAATAAAAAATTCATACCTATAGCTTGGTTTTGGCCATTTTCTTTTGCCACAAACCTCATGTAATTTCTGTTTGGCTCCTTCAATTTCATATTTTCCATTTCCGCTACAAATATCCATATTCAGTTTACCATTTGTTATATGATTAGGCAATTTCTCCAGAGCAGCTTTTGCTGCATGAAGTTTTGCATTCTCCTTTTGCTCGGAAGAAGCCGAGGCAATAAATTCGCCATCAACGAACACAGTAGCAATGTTTCTATCCCCCTTCCTCCAATGCCGAATATCAACTTGCTTACCATCTTTTTGGCATACCTCAAACAGCAGGGTCACAGGTTGAGGTTGTTGCTGCAGCTTGTCAAGTAAGACCATTGGCTCTAGTAGTGTATTAAAGATCTACATACATAAAAATTTGGGATTAGAAAAATGATTTTCGTGGCAAGAACCCAAACATTAACCAGAAAAGTTTCACTTCAAATTCAATGATATTCTACTTACAGCACTCCGAACTCGCATTTCATATCGCCAAATTTAGTAAAACTAAGACATTAAAATTTTCCCAATCTTCAAATTCAACCAAACCAGACCAAATTTCTCTCCACATAACTGAAATACTACGCTTTTATGCAAAATCTTTCGACGATAATCAATTAAAAAAATTCAGAATACATCAGATTTTTTGTTAATCTTCCTTTTGTTTTCAAATAGCCAGTATCGCATTAACTAAGATTCCAAACCAACCCAATTTTTTTTTTGAAAAGATCTATAAATTTATTACATATTGAATGGTTGAAGTCAATGTTCTAAACCTGAATTCATTATTTTCAAACGACTAATAGGTTACCAATTAAGTTGAGAATTGGTGGCAGATTGCAATGAAAACAACCTTTATGAGACATGATTCTTTGATTTCAATCTGTCACCAATTCTCAACTTAACTGACGTGGGATTTTGCCTAGGTAGGTGCCTAGATGGATTTTAGAACACTAGTAGCACACAAGTCAAAGTTATAAAGTTTGTGCACCCATATAAAAGCAGTTTATCTCATTAAAATAAGTATATGTATGGGGTATTACTTTAGTACTCATATTAGAGGAAGAGTATTAGTTTTATATATGTTGAACATTGAGCCTTTTTATTTTGAGGCAAGAGTGTTATTTCTTAGTTTGCGTAAAGATGTACTAGCACCACTCTTGGGGAAAGAGGGAGTAATATATTCAGCTCTCTCTGGACTTCAATTACACTCTCCAACTCCCTCACTACTAACAGTACTACTCGTATTCAAATATATTTATGTGCACATCCAGTTTCACACCTAAAGACACACACAAAGGTAAAAGTAGTATAGAGAGAGGAAAGAAAGTGTTGTAAACATAATATGACAATATAACTGTAACGCCCCAGTTCACATTGAAAGATATTGGAAAAGTTTGTCCGGATATAAGGAATTAAGTTACTAATAATAGTGTCTTCAGTCATGACCTTTTCGGTGTGCCTAAAAGATACTATTGGGCTAGTGGTTTAAGGTCTTGTTTGAATGGATTTGATTCAATTCATACTTGGGAGCCGACTCTCGAAAGCTCGGATCAGGTTATCCGATCAGGTTGCCAGAGGAGGGGACACGAAGACTGGTGGTATTATCCCACAATAGAGAGAGGTCCGGAGATAGGGACACGAAGCTAGCTGGTATTATCCCACAATAGCTAGACAGACAAAAATCTGTGAGCCGTGTATATGATTGGTTCTAATGGGGACGTCAGAAATTTAAGTGGGGATATAAAGAATTAAGTTACTAACAATAGTATCTTCAGTCATGACCTTTTAGGTGAACCTGTGGTCAGCTAAAATGACCCAAGAAGATACTATTGGGCTATTGGTTTAAGGCATTGTTTGGATGGATTTGATTCAATTTGGACTTGGAATTTAACCCGAGATTTGTTTTGGACTCGAGATTTGACCCAGGTTGTTTCAATAACTCACCCTAAATAACAAAATATAAATTTCTCTTAAGTTATTTAAGCACAACATCTTGTATTTTGTTAAATATATATTGTTGTATAATAGAAATGGTGTTGTTATTTAATAAATAAGTAAATGTGTAGTATCATATTATCACAATTTGTGTAGTAAACGAGTTAAACATGTCAGCACGTTTAACTAGAATAATAAACAGATTACTATCGATGTTGAGGATTTTGACACGATTAATTTAATGGGTTGTGTTAGTGTGAATCTATTTAGTGTAATACCTTCAACATGAGATGGTTGTCAGCCCTACTTTTTAATATATATTTTTTTTCACTTTTTTTGGGTTAAAAAAATAATCCATATTTGTAATAACCCGATTTTTTTTTAAATTTAATTAATTAAATATTGATGAAATTATCAGATTTTTTTTTAATACTTAAGTATTAATTTAAATTTTTTCCTAAAAAACACAATTAAATTAAAAAGGTAAGTTAATAATTTTTTTTTTCTTTCTTCCTTGTTTCGTTTGGAAAATTAAATTCTTTTAGTAGATAATTTAATAATTAATTTTATTAAAATTAAAGAGTCTATTAGGGTTTTGGTAACTCCTATTGTTTCCTTGTTATATTTAAGGAGTAGAGATGTAACCCTAATTCTATTTTAATTTGATTAGTTGAATTTCCAAGTAGAATACTTATACGCACTGCAACCCATTAGAAAAATCATAATTAATTCATCCGATGTCGGAATTGAGTGAATCTGAAGCCTGTTTCTTCAGCTTTTCGTTCTCTACAATTGTGAAGGACAAAAAGTTATTTGGCGTCATCTTCATGCCTGAAATTGCTGCAAACCACAATTTGTCCTGATTCCCGTTACTATTTTCAGCCCTAGTTTTGAAAATTTGTAGGTCAGTCATATTAACTCCAAATCAAGTTATTCTTAAGCCTATTTCGTGTATCTTTTCGATAGTTACAATTTTCGTGAAGATACGAAGAGATTTTGAAGATTCTAAAAGACCCAAAAATTAGATTCTTTACAGGTGCGTATTGAAGAAAGGCGAACAAAGAATGTAAATATTATTTTGTATTTTGATTTTAAGTTTAGTTATGAGGGTTTTTAAATTAGAGATTGTTTTAAAATAAAATATAGACATGGAATTAGATATCATGATAATCGGAAAGAAAAGATAAATTTATATTAAGGAATATAATTTGATTGAATATAAACGTTAAAATCTAAAGGTTATATCTCTTAATCTGACCGTTGGATCGTTATAATTTTTAGATCAATCTAGAGGCCACGTATGTGGTGGACACCGTGTGCCGCGCATTGCATCGATTTGATGCTTGAGAAGCTTGGAGAGTTGCCTCAACATAAAAATGCTTTGACCAAGGCCAAGAAGGTAATTACTATTTTTATTTTTATTTGTTTATAATTTTTTTTATTCAATGAATACTTGAATTATTATTAATTTGCGATGAATGCCATTATGTAATTGTAGGTAAGCAACTTCATATATAATCATGGATGGGTATTGGCATTGATGAGGGCCAACACTAATAAAGATCTTGTTCGGCCAGCCGCCACTAGATTTGCCACTGCTTATTTAACTTTGCAGAGTATGCATAGTTTGAGACAGCCTTTGGAGGCTATGTTTACATCTAGGGAGTGGGCAAATTGTAGTTGGGCAAAAAAACCTGAAGGTAGAGAGGCGAGAAAAATCATTCTGAGTGATAGGAATTTTTGGGGTAGTGTGGGATATGCAATTAAGACCACAAAACCTCTCGTAAGTGTATTAAGGATGACAGATTCAGAAAAGGTGCCGGGAATGGGATTTTTATATGGTGCCATGGACAACGCGAAAGAAGAGATTGCAAAAAATTTGGATAATGAGGAGGGGGCCTATAAAGAGATATGGAGCATAATAGATGCTAAGTGGGACAATCAGTTGCATCGGCATTTGCACGCTGCTGCATATTTTTTGAATCCTCATTTTCATTATGATGACAATTTCTGTGCCAATGTGGAAGTTAAGGTGGGATTGTACGCTTGTATGGACAAGCTTATTCCTAACTCCGAGGAAAGAGAGAAAGCTGATTTGCAATTGGATGCATTCCGATTGAGACAAGGCTTATTTGGCTACACAAATGCCAAAAACACTTGTAAGAAACGTGCTCCCGGTAAGTCAAATGCGATTAATGAATGTATATGCTTTCATTTTGATTAAACGTGGTCTTGGTAAGATTGATATATGTTTTAATATTAATCCAGCTGATTGGTGGATCGCATATGGAGATGAAGCTCCAGAATTAAGAAACTTTGCAGTAAAGATTTTGAGCTTAACTTGCTCATCTTCGGCGTTTTTGGCGTGAGCGTAATTGGAGTACTTTCAGTCAGGTATTTATTAGATATAAATCATTTATATTCTCAATCATTGGATCTCACTAATACTCAATTACTTGTAATTAATATAGATACATACAAAGAGAAGGAATCGACTGTCCGCATCCAGGCTTAACTCATTGGCTTACGTTATGTATAATAAAAAATTGAAAGATCGGCACATCAAAAAAAAGGCACTAACAGAAGAAGAGGATCCATTGGTTGTTGATAGTGTGCCATCTGATAATGAGTGGGTTGCGGGGGAAAATGATGAAAATATATCGGGAGTGACTTATGGGAATGATGATATTGAGGAGGGTGAAGGAACTCATGGGAATGAAAAGACAATTGGAGTAGAAGAGACTAACGTGAGGGAGATTACACTTAGAGGGAAAGGGACTCAAGGAACAAGTAGTAAACAAGGAAGTCAAAAGAGAAAGAGAAAGACTTTGCAGTCAAAAACTAAAATAAAAGGTTAGTGTCATTACTCATTTGTCTTTAAAGTGTTCTTTAAAAAAACATACTCATTTAGATTAAATATATACTCACTTGTTTATTTATAGATAAAGGGAAGGGATTGCAATTGGTAGATGAAGAACCGGAGTTTGAGGATCTTAGCACTGACAATGAGGAGGATGATAGAGCTATTAGATACGATGATGATTCCATGGAGGATCCTCTTAGTGATGATAGGGATGATGATGATGGTGGGGATGATGATCAAGGATTTGATCCTTTTTTCAGGCCACTGGATACGAATGATACACTACTTATATAGTGATGAATGATCACTATATAAGTAGTTGATGATATTATGTTGTTTTCATGTTTTGTAATGATACATTAATGTGACGTTGATTATTTATGTCTTTTATAACCTTGAATATAATGGTGGATTATTTTATGATTTTATTAGCATTTTTGTATAATTTTTTGGGGAATTTAAGGTCTTAAAATCAAGGCTTCCGCCTCGCTCCGCCTCGAGGCTTACGCCTCGCCTCGAACGGAGAAAAACGCCTCGTACCGCTTTTAGCTTTTTCGAACATTGATGTTATACATATATAAGTTGAGAATATGTTCACCAAGTTTGAACCGTTAAAGATTATCACATGATTTGTTATGAATTTTAAGAAGTGGTTGGTTTGAAATTTTTGTAGCAGAATTTTCAACAGTGAGTTATATTTAAAAATGTATATAACTTAATGATTTTAAATCCGATTTAGGTGATTCTTGAGGTTAAATTGGAGTATTTGAAGTCTAGTTTCTGTTAAAATTAATTAATTTAACAAATAAGTTTCTGACGTCTTAAGAATAATTTGTCACATTAGGGTTTTAAGATTTCATAAGTTTTGTTATGGACTTTTAAGTTTTGGAGTATTAGTAGTGATCTAAGTGATAATTAAAGACACCTTGATTGCCACAAAGATGAAATACTTACATAATAAGATTTCAGTACTTCACTTGCATTACTTTGTTAAAGAAAATTTATTTTTACGTCAATCTTTGTGTGTATGATAAGTGAAGATACCTGACTTGATTGTTTTACCAAAAAATAAAAATAAAAAGCTAATTATCTATTTATAGATTTAAGTGTGTTTTTATAATTTGGAAATTTTATTTTTTCTGTTTATAAAATATGTCATTAATATTCAGCACTTACTTACAACCTAATTTCCTTTCTGTACAAGTATAACTATGTCACATTTTCTATTTTGCAGATATCATATCATATCATGATTTCATCACTTGTTATATTTGCAATATTATACAAGAGAATGATAGATTGAGGGTGCACAATTGAAAGTTTGCTCACCTACTATTTGAAATCCAATTTTTTTAGGATAATTTCTGTTGGGGCATGATTTGGTGGGCTCAAATGATTCGAAGTCTTATTCCGCGTGGAGGAATTTTTCCCACGTGGAGGTATATTCTAATTGGGGGAATTGATTACCAACGAATCTTTTATCCTGGTTTTCTTTGACTTCTAACTCTTAAGGAAACAGTCCGGATTAGTTTCGACTTCCTTTCTTTACGAAGATTGACTTCTGTCCTATTATGGTAACTACCATGATAAGGATTCCTAATCCAATTCAAGGACAGAGCGATAAAGGAGGTGTGATCAACTATAAATACAAGGTTATACCCTAATTCACAGGTACTGTCACTTTAAACACTAAAGTATTAAGCCACCATTGCTAACTTGTTCTCCAGCCTGTACTTATTCTTACACCAGAGCTATCCCCAAGCGGCTTAGGCCGTCAGCTTTCTCAGTGTGATTTCGTTTCTGTGCAGGATTCAGCGCATTGTTTTAGTGATTGAGCGCGTAGATGGATCTTGGTGTTAACAATTTCCTTTCTTTTCTTTGGCCCGAGGTCTAACAATCTTTCAATTGCTTGCAATGGATTCTACTGAGTTTAATTATTCAAAACCATTTTCGATCAATAAATTTTATTTAGTCTATACTGAGCTTCATATAATTACGGTAGGTTTACCAAGTTTCTAAATTTTTGGTTCAGAAGTTGTACAAATTGCTTCATAAAAATTTACCGAGTTATAACCTAAAAATGTTACCTTAATTTCACATTGTTTCCTTAAAATCTTAATATTGTTCGTCTTTTAAAGTTGCAGAGATTTGTAGCGTAAGTTCATTAAATTTACTCAAAGCGCTCATTTTAGAAACTAGATGCTCATTCTTTCCAAAATTAGAGATATATTTGTAAAACGATGACTTTTAAATACAACTTTACTTTTCCAAAATTGTCCCGAAAATTTGGCTATAAATGTAGCACCGGTGGCATGATAATACTCAATCACTATGAATAAAAGTAATGGTATATTAGAAACTTCATGTCACTTTATAGTCTAAAATAAAAATAGATCTCTAGTTTTGGAATGGACAAAAAAATGTCTCTGATTTTGGAATTGAGGGGGTATTATTTTGTAATTACAAGTTCTTGTTTACTGTATTTGAGTTTGAATTAGTCCGTACAATGTTTCCGACTATTTTAATATCAACCTAGTCGATATAATACCATGGATTATTGTTATAGATTTCTAGAATAACATATGATGAATATCTGAAACATAAATGAAACTAGTTTAAAAAAATAACAAATCATGAAGTTACTATATACCTCCCACAGAGCTTGCAAATCAAACCCGAGGTCCACATACACAGCAGCTGCTATCGACTCCACAATGTCTGCTAGAACTTTAGGTGCCTTCATTGCACCACCGTAAACCACTGTGTCATCTTCTTGTTCAACTACCGCACAAAATTCTCTTACCTAAATCACAACCCCAAAAACTATAAATTAAGAACAACCAATTAAATGTAAACATATACACACAATATATACATGCCTATGCATATATACATATATAGGCATGTTGAAATTTAATTTTGAAAATTTTAGATTTGGACAAGAATCGGCAGTTTCGTGTAGAACCTTATTGATGATTAGGTTTCTATCTTGACAGTGATTAATTCATGAATTCTACAAGTGTATCTATAATTTCCTAGGCATGACTGTCCTTTGTCAGAAGTTTCTACAAGTGTATCTACAAGGGTAGGTGTGTGTAACCCCAATTTTGGATAAATTTTCGGATTCATAATTAGAAATGGAAGCCAATTCCTAACATTCGTAGCTTCCTTGATCTCTGTTCTTAAACTTCCAATTGGGCAAGGTTCTATTAAACAAAGAAATGTCTCATCAAATCAAGCTCAATAAAATTTCAATCTTTACTAAATTAGGATATCCTGTATCATACAAATATATTAGCTAATTTGAAGCTTTAAATGACAAACAAAATATTAATTTCCAAATCTAGCTATAAATTGGTGAAATCCCAATTTATTACTCCCTCCATTCCAAAGTTAGAAATATGTTTTCTTTTTTAGTCGGCTCGAGATAAAAAATACATTTCTAATTTTAGTACTATAAAGTGGCTCCGTATTCCAAATTTTGAGTATTAAGGTTAAATTTGAGAACAAAAAAAAAAAAATTCATAAACGTAAATTTCCAAAAAATAAAAAAAATACTTAATATGGATAAAGTTTATACCTTTTCATCGAGGGCTGTGGCATTGTGCCGGACGTATTTGTAAAGGCCGTGCCGGACGGCGACTCGAGCCAGCTTCTCCGTACTAATATTAGCTGCCCGGATGAGTGAAAGTTCGCCGGGGTCTAGCTTGGGGTAAGCGAGAAAGACAAAATTGGTTACCGCCAGACCAAGAGCAGCATCTCCTACGAACTCGAGTCGCTGATAAGACTCCGAATCCGTATACGAAGAGTGAGTCAAGGCCTTTTCCAGTAAGCTCTTGTCCTTGAATCGGTATTTAAGGAGCTTCTCCACGGCCCTAACCGAGGAATCCATGTCCGTAACTGCTTCCTCCATGTCGACGGTGTACATGTAGTCGGCCATCTTGACGTTCTCCGGCGACTTCGATCGGAGGATTTTGGAGGAGAGAGAAAGTGAGGGAAAAAGTAAGAGGGAAATAGAAACTGGAGTTATTTTATTTTTTGAGTTTGTGTGATTGTCGGAGGTGAGTGAGTTAACACAGTGTTTGTGAAAAAGTGAGCAAAGGAAAGGATTTTTTTATTATTATTTTTGTTTGTGTTTTTGACTTTCGGAAGAAATTTTTTAATTTAAAATAATATATTACTCTTTCCGTTCAAATTTATTTGTCTTAATTTTTTTTAATTTGTCTAAATTTTTTTGTCATTTTTCTTTTTTAATGTTAGTTTTGATATTACGTTTTTAATAATACCCTCGTTTAACTTTTTAAAAAAATCATTGAAAATAATATTATCGAAAAAAGTAGCACTATTAACTTTGATATTAGAATCACAATCACACTTTTTTTCATCTCTTTCCTCTATTTTATTGTTCTAAGAAAGAGCCGGAAGATTAAATAAAATAAAAAAATAATAATAAAGTAATTAAAATGAATAATTTAGAAATAAAATTTTTTCTTAATAAGTGTGTACTTTCAAATTAGGATAATTAAAGTTGGAACAAAGGGAATACTCTTTTACCTTTATAAAATTACATTTTAAAAATTATTATAAGGATAATTTTAGTATTTTAATTTGTATTCTAAGTGTTTAGTAAATTTCTTTTTTCTTTTAAACTTTGAAAAAAAAAATTGGGAGGAATTTTTTTAAAAAATCTCATTTTTTTTCTTCCTTTTTTTCCATCCTCTAAAACTTCACAGACAAAATTTTTTTATTCTACTTCTCAAATTTCCTTCGCTCTCCTCTTTTCTCTCAATTTTGACTCACACACACGGTGTAAAAGAGTAGTATTTGTTGGTCACTGTGTGTTGCGTCATTTTGTTTGTATTTATTATTAGTAATGCGAAGGATTTATGATTCAGACATATTAAATGACGTGGATTTTATTGTTTTCGTTTTTTCCTGGTCGCATTTTCTTAGTCAATTACAAATTCCAAATCAAAGCACGAACTTTAAGACACTTTTGAATAATCTATCCTTTCTATTATATAACTCGTTTTAAAATAAATTATTTTTTATTATGCAACACGTTTTACATATATTTAAAAAAAAATTAACCATTTTTTACTTTACTCCTAAAAAAATAGAATAATTAAAAGAGAAGAAAAAGAGTAATTAATTAATATATGAGTAGTAATAAAATTTTAAACCAACATTAATTACTTAACATTATAATTAATGAGATTTCTTAATATGTGTAGTTATGTCTTAAACGACTTATATAATGAAAAAGAGGGAGTAATTTTTACTCTCTTCATACTCAAAAGGATGATTAAGGTGGAGTTTGGTTAATAGAATAGAAATTTGATATAATGTAATAGTCTACGAAATATAATAAAGTTGTAATGTAATGATAATAGGTTATTACGACATATTTGTTTAGTTGGTTCTTAGTATTTGTATAATAATTGTAATGTTATTACATTATGTTTAAAATTATGTTTGGTTCACTAAATTATATGATTAGAGATGACAACTTAAACCGAAACAGATCTGAAACCGGTCAGTTTTTATTCGAACCGTTGGCCTCACCGATGTCGTTTTGGTGCAATAATTTGTAAACCGAGATTGATGCGGTGCAATGTTGGCATTTGACATTGAACCGCTGGTGCACCGCATCTTAAACCGGCGGTACACCGATCTTTAAACCGATATATATATATATACATACATATACTTTTATTTTAATTATATATCTATATTTCATAGTATTATATATAATCATAAAGTTACTCAAATGTATGTTTTTAGTATTTTTTTTTACTTTTGGATATCAAAAGTTAATTTATAAATATTATTTTATATAGTTGATATATATTAAATTATAATAATGTTAAAATTATAACAATGTTATGTTTATTTTAATTAAACATATAGTCTTATATTACTTATTAATATTTCTTGAGCTATGTTTCTAAATGTTATAATAATTTGTTATAAAAATATTAAACTAATTTAATAAAAATTAAGTCAAAAATATTAGATTAATTTTTAACCAGTGCAAGTCGATGTGGTGCAATTTTGGTATAGAAAAATCTTAAATCGGTGTCGGTACAATGCGGTTTCGGTTCAATTTTTTTAAATATCAATGTTGTACCAAATCACTGAAAAATCGGAACCGTCTTGCACCATTGTCATCCCTATATATGATTGTATACAATGAACTAAATAAATTGTAAGTCAAAATGTCAAATCAGTTGTAATGATTATTGTTTTATCTTTTATGACCTATTGCATTACGAATATAATGAGCTAATACATTCAATGGTAGGCATAATGAAAATCTTAGAAATTGATGTAATAACATTACATCCGTCATGGGCTAATACATATAATAGATAAATCAAATAAAAAACATGTCAAATCAATATAATAACTTATTGCATTACAGAACTATTACATTGATTTGATGCAAACCAAATACTAACTAAGGGTACAATTTTCTTTTGTCCCCAAAAGAATGAATTAAGGTATATAAAAATAAAATGTAAGTATGTCATTTAGTGAAATTCATTAATTAAACAAAATTAAAGTTTTCATCAATCTTGTGAGGTCACTAAAGTTAAATTTAAAACTTTTTTTACTCTTTTTTTTTCTATTTTTTTTAATATATGTGAAAAATATATTTTGTTTATCCTTTTAAAGATGGATGAAGTAATATTTAATGATAGATAAGTATATTTAAATTCTAATAAATCTACAAGTATTCCATTTGTCCTCTCAAAATAATGTTTTAGATATATATGTTTTTTACAAGTAGATTACTCTATAAATTATATAGTTTTTCTCTAATTTCAATTATAAAAAAATAAAAAATAAAAACAAAAACTAGAATGGGATAGCAACAAGGGCAACGCACTCTGCTACGATGAAGCAACCGATTTTTTATTTTATTTTATTGTTTTGACAAATTCCTAGAATAAGAATAAAAAATAATTCTCGTTGATAAGAGAATTGAATTATAAAAATACTAGAGTTGAGGTGATATCTCCTCCCGTCTCAAATTGAAACTCGAAACTTGAGAACATATATATTTCTAAAAAAATAAGCAAAAATATACCGACTTGCGTAATTCTTCAACACTTACAAAGAAAATGAGACTATCGTGGTAACCCCACACTCAAATTTGAATATATCTGTCTCAACTGATTAATGTCAGGCAAATCTTCTCTACAGAGAGATCATGAAAAAAATTTCGTAGAATGAAAAAATCTCATATTAAAAGAAAAAAAGTTTCATAGATTGAAAGAAATTTCAAATTAGGAGAAATAAAACTCTATAAAATGAGAAAATAAGAATAATTAAACGAAAAAACGTAAGAATTTTTTTGAAAGAAAGTCTTTTTAGTGTAGATCAGAGACTCTATCTATATGTGAAAATATATATGGACATTATAATTTTTTGTAGGGAGAAAAAGATAAGAAATATTAACACTTTGTTTATGAGTTTGGGATGCAGCCGATTTTTATTGCATTAATCATTGAACTCTGCAGTGAGTTCAGCCACCACACCTGGGTATTAAAACTAATAATATTATAATTATGGACCTAAAATAGAATACGTCAAGTATATTTAGTTAGTTTGAGTGATAATATGAGCGGGTTTTTCAATATATATATATATATATATATATAAATCATTTAATTATGAATAAATAGTCCTTCAAAGAGTGTCTAAAGTAAATTTATGCAATTAACAGATATGGTAATGCAACTTTTTCTTAATGTAAGCCTAATCAATAAGTTTGTTCACACTGATGGCCTTTTGGTCCATTGAAATGATTCACTTTTATTGATGTAGAGGTCGATGGTTCAAATTATGTTGATAATAAGTTATGAAAATAGGTCCACAAGACTTTCAATAGAAGTCGAGGGTTCAAATCATGTTGATAGCAAGTCATGAAAATAGGTCACAAGACAGAATTATGAAGATTTAAGGCAATAAGTTATCCCCTCTCCCGCCTAGACCCTTCATCATTATGTTAGGATAAATTATTGTAATAGATTAGTACATTTTAAAAAAAAGTTTGTTCTCCTTTTTATCTGTCACTTTTTACTGATATGTTAAGATAAATTATTGTAATAAATTAGTACATTTAGAAAAAAAGAAAAAAAAGTTTATTCGCCTTTTTATCTGCCACTCTTTATTGATATGTTCAGGGGGTGTTTGTTACAGGTCATGATGCATACCCACCTAAACACAAAATTAATGGGTATCTGATTATCGGTAATAAAAAATGGTCATATCGTGTCATTTCTATTTGACAGAAGACATGTGATTACCGATAATTGTTATTATGAGTGTTTGACATGAATTCAATATTATTGGGTATATTTTTTATAATATTGATCTTTTACTCAAATATCCTTGTATTAATTTTAGTTAAATAATTCACCTATTATTGTCAAATGTAATAAATAATCATCAAAGTACTGTCGAATTAATTAATTTTGTATTACTTAGTAAATCGTATTAAATTTTTTAATATGTTTATAAAATAACAATTCATGATTGTTTCAATTATTAAGCACAAAATTTTCAAGTATGTCATTAATAATAAATTAAGCTTATAATAATAAATAATAAACAACACTACATAATTTGTATGGATAATGAGTTATTTTAGTTAACTAAACATATTGACAAACAAAAAAATCAAAATATAAATATAAATTATGTGACTAATAAGGATATTTATGTCCCAATTATTAAATATAAATATTATTTTTGTCTAAATAAGAATTTCAAGATGACCACTGCGTTAATCTCATATTAACACCTATTTTTTGGTCATCTGATAATCAAGAATCTTGACACTTTACTGGTATTTTATTACCGAGAATGTAAGATTACCATTGTAACAAACACGATCTATAAAGATGATCAACTCACATTACTGAGTATTTAAGATGACCACTTTAGATCCCTAAAGGTAATGTCATAAATCTCGATAATCAAGAAGAAATATTATTGATGCATTTAAGATAATATAACGAACTATCAACGAGCAAAAGTATTTACAAGACCTTGACAATGACGACTTATTATGACGAAAGTAACTGTCACACATTAACTTTTATAATTAAATAAATACATAAAATGACGAAGACAAATAAATTCTGATTTTATAAACAAATCTTACTCAAAATTATGATCTTATGCACTTGTATTTTGCTGGGAGCTTTTTGGGCATTGATAATGGAGTTCTGTTAATTTGTGATGACGAAGACGATGTTACTAAAGTTAATTAGTGGGTGAAATTGGCAGTTGATAAATTAAGAAAAGATTAGTATTATTATCAACTAGTTGTTTTAATTTGATGTGCAATTGCCGGTTAGCCTTCTTTTAATACATTTTGTTGGTACATGGTTTTATACAATAGTTTACCATCATTTATCGTCCTCGTCTATATAATGTGTGTGTATATATATATGTATATATATATATATATATAATTTTTTTTTTCCAACCCTTTTTGCCCCTATAACTTAAGTTATATTATTTTTTTGTCCTTTTTTATTTATTTATTTTTTATCTTTTTATTTAGTCTTCCAAAGTTCTAGTTTTATAATTTTATCGTCCTCGTAGTATTAATATTGTCTTCAAGGAAAGAGTTTGGTCTACCGCTGTTGTTGATTGTTCAATCTTAGAAGAAAGCCATTGGAAGGGGAAGTCATTAATAATAAGGGTAAATTTGAGAATTTAGTATAACTATGGGGTAAAATTGTTAAAAAATTATAAATTTTCCCACGCCCATCTTTATTATATTGTTCCCTTTTTGTTTTGCTATGGTCAAATAAAATTGTTATTAAATTGAACAAATCAAGAGTGATGCACTTACGATTAAAGTAATCATCTTAAATACCCGATAATGTGGTTGATTATTTTTATAGATCGTGTTTGTTAAATTAGTAATCTTACATTCCCCGATAATCAGATACCCGATGAAGTGTCAAGATTTTCGATAATTAGATAACCAAAAAATAAGTGGTAATATGAGATTACCACATAATAGTCATTCTGAAATTTTTATTTGGACAAAAATATCCTTTATATTTAATAATTGGGACATAAGTATCCTTATTTGTCACATAATTTATATTTTTTTGTCGACATGTTTCGTTTAACTAAAATAACTCATTGTCCATACTAAGTATGTGGTGTTGTTTGTTATTTATTATTATAAGTTTAATGTATTATTAACGAAATACTTAAAAATTTTGTGCTCAATAATTGAATAACCATGAATTGTTATTTTATAAACATATTAAAAATTTATATACAATTTACTAAGTAATACTGAATCAATTAGCTTGATAGTACTTTGGTGATTGTTGATAATTACATTTGACAATAACCATATGAGTGAATCATTCAACTAAAATTAGTATAAGATATTATAGTAAAAGATCAATATCAAAAAAAATATACTTAGTAATCTTGAATTCATACCTAACACTCGTAATAATAAATATTGGTAATCACATATATTCTTCCAAATAAAAATGACATAATATGACCATTTTCTATTACCAGTATTCAAATGTCCAGTAATCTACGTTTAGGTGAATATCTATCATGACCTGTAATAACCTTAAGTGAAAAGGTCGAAGAATGAAGCTTGATTATCCAACAATGATGAAGATGAAGGAACAACGGCGAAATGTGAAATTACTTGTTGACAATAATATCGGATAATTAGAGTCGCGCGACAACAAATGATGGATGTTGGGGCATGATTTTGTGGACCCGGTTGATTCGGTGGGACCCATCCTACGTGGCGGAATTTTTCCACGTGGCGATATATTTTAGTTAGGGGATCTAATTTCTAAGGAATCTACAGTCCTAGTTGATTTATGATTCCCTTTTTTAATTTAACTTACTATTTTTATGGGAACAGTCCAGATTGACTTCGACTTCTCATTTTTGAGGAGACTGAGTTCCAACCACATATGATAACTAGCGTAATAAGAAGTCTTATTCTTATTCAGGGAAGGGCGTGATGAGGCGATGTGGGAAGGCTATAACTACACAGTTATACCCTAAGTTACAGGTAATGTCACTTTGATTAGTTTGCGCACTAAAGCATTAACGTGTCTCTATTATTAACCTATTCTTCAACCTGTACTTATTCTCATACCGGAGCTATCCTCCGACGGCCCTAACCGTTAGGTTCCTCAGTGTAATTTTTCGTTTTTTTGTGCAGGATTTGACTCGTTGTTTGGTGATTGAGCGAGTGGATGGATCTTAGCGTTAGAAGGAGGGTCAGTTTTAGTGCTATTTCACAATCATTTGTAGACTTTAAGTTGAAGTTATGGTGTAACACCTTGAAACCACTACAGATCCAAAGTGTTACACGCCGCAAGCCCAAAGGCCCGTAAGGCAAAATATCAATAGCGCAGCCCAAACAAAATAATTCAACAATAATCTTAAATTAAACCCAACAATAACATCTTTCTATCCATTTCAAATGAAATACCACTAAAAACTACAATCTTAAAATGGAGACGCAACTCCCCGAAACTAAGAATTTTATCAACATTCAACAACAAAAAGAAATAACATCCTAAACTAAACTAGTTATCCAAAGCGTATCAAATAAGTGTTCAGCTATCAACACTTATAAATTTTTTTGTAAGGGGTGAGTGATAAAGTTCAGCAAGTGACAATCCTTATTATTTAGGTGGATCAAGTACAATTTGCAAAACATATTTTCGAAATAACTTTTTGTTCGATAACAATAGTAAATATGTTTTCAAAAAAAAAAAACTAAACAAATAATAACAAAACTAATCCACATTTAAAAATAATTTCAATGTATATAATATATCTTTTAATCCACAGCCCTGCGACTAAGGTTATAAGAGCCCTGTAACAAGGCCCAAAAGTTCGATAATGTCAATGGTCACGCACCCTACTAAGGTATCTATAAAAGACACGCTCACCGAAGGGCATCTAAAAGGTGTGTGCCTTAGTAGCTCCTATATTAGTTCCGGAACTAAGCATAAAACACTAACATGTTCTATACATAGTTGGACCGAGGATTTCAAAAATGTTTCACAATCTCATCGATATTCAAAACTATATTTATTTCACAGTTCAAAATCATATAATCTCATTTCACAGTTCAAAAATAAATACTTGATTTGAAGTTTAAAATAGAAGGACATAACATTTTAACTTAAATAGAAGCCTTAAATAAATTTTGAAACACTACATTTAGGCATCTGAGTAATTACTAAGGCATACATAAAAGTAAACGATAATTTAAAAAATACTAAACAGTTTGGAAAGCCACTTACCTTGATATTGCAAAACATGAAATTAAAAGCGAATAATCCTAAATATAAAATTAGAACAAATAAAATTATTAGGATACGATACTATAACACACAACCCTTTACTCAAATCTAATTATGCACATAAATCTTAAGTTTTAAATAGATTCGTAGTTAATTATTATACTTGAAATTATAAGAACTTATAAAATTTATAAATTTTGGTGTTGGAAAATATATTTTTGAGATTCATGTTATATTAATAACAGTACCTAACAATTCTATCATTAATTAAATATTCACGCTATATATACATATATGTGTGGGCGTGTGTAAAAATATATTGCCATGACATCCGTGTCATAATCAAACTTACTGATTTGTATTAATATTTCCAGTAACTTAAATCATGATTAACACATACAATGCATATATTTAATGTATACACAAAATCCTCCCATTACACATTAGTAAACACACTGACACGGTGATACCACCCACCATATGCACACATATATAATAGAGATAAAATATCTCATACCCACATACGCACATATATCAATATATACTTACATGCAGTCAATTTACAAATATACCACCACGCCATTGAAACTACAAAATTTGAAATTCTTATTCTGACTGAAATTTTCGCAAACCTAATCCGAAATAATTATATACATAGACAAGTATATCTATTATTAATATTTCACTCCATAAAAATATATACATAACACCATTTTCAGGATCCTTTTATTATTATAATCATTGTTTTAAAATATCTAGTCATACATATGAATCAATTTATAATTGAAAAAGAAGGGTTTAGGTTTACCTTTGAGTTTTCTTCTTCTTTGTTCTGTAGTACCCCAAAGCCAAATAATTTTTACGTTCTTCTCTTTCTTTTTAGTTATTCAAAAGTATTTAATTCTTTTGCAAAATAGGTTACCAAGTGAAAGAGTCCTTTCAAAATTAAAAGTTTGTTACAACTTAAATGACTTATCTTTATGGGTTTAAGATATGCACTAATAATTATTTTACCATTATTTAATTGTATATTTTTTTTGATTTTATTATATAATTATTCCTTTTTTACCCGGATATTACATTCTACCCAGCTTAAAAGAATTTGGTCACATAATTATAAAGAAACACAATGTCATAGAATCAAGAGATTTGTTATGTAATTACTAAACACAATTGATAAAAGAGTTTCATACCTTAATTCTGGCTGCTTAAAAGCTGAAACACACGTCCTCGATTTGGTCCTAGCCTTGCTAAGGTTATTTCCTCCTTCTTTCCATTTCCTTTAGGTGGAGGGTTCTTAGGACATTGTGCAATCCTATGGTCGAACTCTCCACAATGAAAACACACTCCTGTATTCCAGCGACATTCCTTGTTTGGGTGGTTCTTATCACACCTCGAACACTTCATATTGTTCTCTTGATTCCATTGGTTTCCCTGATTTCCCTAAATTTAGTGGTATGTGTATTCAACTTCTTCGTATGTCCTCCATAACTCGACTCTCCCCGAATGGTTCTTCTCTCTTATTGTTCTTCCCTTTCTCCATTTCTACTAAGCCCTTCTCAATTATTAATGCCTTATTGAGCACCACATCATATGTGGGCAGCTCAAAAGACGCCACACCATGTCTTATGTCATTCCTCAATCCATCCTCTAACCTACGTACTTTGTTTCATTATCTGCCACCAAGGTCGGTGCATACTTGGCGAGCTTCGCGAATTCGACTTCATACTGAGCAACTGTCTTACTCCCTTGTTCGAGTCTAATAAATTTCCTCTCCTTTTGTGCTTGGACCGTTCTAGGAAAGTACTTGTTGGTAAATGCTTCCTTGAACACGGTCCAAGTGTGGGGTTCAGCATTACCCTCGTGCTTTCTTCTCTCCATAAGCCACCAATCATACGCCCCACCCTAAAGTTGGTAAACCGCCAACGTCGCCTTGTTAGCCTCACTGCTTCCTAGCAAGTCAAACGCTTTCTCTATTTCTTGAATCCACTTCTCAACGGTGGCAGGGTCCGTAGTCTCTTCAAAGATTGGCAAGTTCAATCGCTTGAATTCCGCTACTATGCCACGCTGTTCAGGCTGTTGGATCTGCACTAACTGAGCTAAAGTAGTAGCCAACTGAGTCATACCATCAGTACCAAAATCGCTGTTAGTAGGGTTGCTTCTTCTAGGCAACATTTTCCTACATAAAAAGCAATCCCCACTTAACAACACTATATAAAACTAGTAACAAAAATGGATCAAGATAAAAGCACACACATAATTGTAATTCAAAAAAAATCCCAATTTATTTAATTTGAAATACCATTGCATGTTCATGCTCAAAAAGCAAACTAACAACCAACTAACAAACGACAAATCAATAAAATTCTTAAACAAAACTTTTCCTAAACTCTAATCTATTATAAGATTTAACGCCACTTGGCGTCCATCTTCTTCACCATCTCAAGACGTTTGGCGAACACCTCAATAAATTTTTCCATAGCCTCTTGTGGTTCTGCTGCACCAGGAAACACGTGACGGACAGCTTCCTTGAGACTTTCACATCCTTTCAAAACATGCCTTACATATCTATCTCGGTCGACCAGGGTAATCTCTAACTTTATATCTGTCTCCATCAATGTCATGTTAAGGTATTTAACCTCGTCCTCTAATTTTGCGATCATGCCACGATATCTTACTTCATCCTTGAAGTGGTGCCTATTCTTTTTCGCCCTTTCTTTCCTCACTCGGGAACTAGGCTCCTGAGGTTTCCTTGATCCTAATCCCGTACTGAGATGATTCATGAACAGACTTATTGGTTGGCTTTTTAGGGGGCGCGAAATAGATTTTGGGGTCAAAATCTCCAAATCCCTTAGCTAAGTCATCTATCATATTTTGATCACCCATCTTACAACCAAATAAAATAAAATACCCAATTAGCCTCGAGTACTAAACCTCAAACAGGACAGGGATTTCTTACCTTATTTTTTATTTAATTTCAAAATTCTTAAATTTAGCCAAAACTATAACCCACAGCTAACTCCCAAAATCACTCCCTAGGGAATATGCAGGTTTTTCAACCCAACACATTGTGAGGGGCCACTGCTCTGATACTATTTCTGTAACACCCCAAACCCGCTACAGGTCCAAAGTACTACACGTCGCAAGCCCAAAGGCCCGCAAGGCAAAATATCAATAGCGCAGCCCAAACAAAATAATTCAACAATAATCTTAAATTAAACCCAACAATAACATCTTTCAATCCAATTCAAATGAAATACCACTAAAAACTAAAATCTTAAAATGGAGACGCAACTCCCCGAAACTAAGAGTTTTATCAACATTCAAAAACAAAAAGAAATAACATCCTAAACTAAACTCTAGTTATCCAAAGCGTATCAAATCAATGCTCAACTATCAACACTTATAAAAATTTTTGTAAGGGGTGGGCGATAAAGTTCATCAAGTGACAATCCTTATTATTTAGGTGGATCAAGTACAATTTGCAAAACATATTTTCGAAATAACATTTTGTTCGATAACAATAGTAAATATTTAAAAAAAAAAAACTAAACAAATAATAACAAAACGAATCCATATTTAAAAATAATTTCAATGTATATAATATATCTTTTAATCCACAGCCCTGCGACTAAGGTTACAAGAGCTTTGTAACAAGGCCCAAAAGTTCGATAATGTCAATGGTCACGCACCCTACTAAGGTATCTATAAAATACACGCTCTCCGAAGGGCATCTAAAGGTGTGTGCCTTAGTAGCTCCTATATTAGTTCCAGAACTAAGCGTAAATACTAACAGGTTCTATACATAGTCGGACCGAGGATTTCAAAAATGATTCACAATCTCATCGATATTCAAAACTATATTTATTTCACAGTTCAAAATCATATAATCTCATTTCACAATTCAAAAATAAATACTTGATCTGAAGTTTAAAATAGAAGGACATAACATTTTAATTTAAATAGAAGCCTTAAACAAATTTTGAAACACTACATTTAGGCATATGAGTAATTACTAAGGCATACATAAAAGTAAACGATAATTTAAAAAATACTAAACAGTTTGGGAAGCCATTTACCTCGATATTGCGAAACATGAAATTAAAAGCGAATAAATCCTAAATATAAAATTAGGACAAATAAAATTATTAGAATACAATACTGTAACACACTTATACCCTTTACTCAAATCTAATTATGCACATAAATCTTAAGTTTTAAATAGATTCGTAGTTAATTATTATACTTGAAATTATAAGAACTTATAAAATTTATAAATTTTGGTGTTGAAAAATATACTTTTGAGATTCATGTTATATTAATAACAGTAGCTAACAATTCTATCATTAATTAAATATTCACGCTATATATACATATGTGTGGGTGTGTGTAAAAATGTATTGCCATGACATCCGTGTCATGATCGAACTTACTGATTTGTATTAATATTTCCAGTAACATAAATCATGATTAACACATACAATGCATATATTTAATGTATACACAAAATCCTCCCATTACACATTAGTAAACACACCGACACAGTGATACCACCCACCATATGCACACATATATAATAGAGATAAAATATCTCATACCCACATACACACATATATCAATATATATTTACAGACAGTCAATTTACAAATATACCACCACGCCACTAAAACTACAAAATTTGAAATTCTTATTCTGACTGAAATTTTTGCAAACCTAATCCAAAATAATTATACATAGACAGGTATATCTGTTTTTAATACTGCACTCCATAAAATATATACATAACACCATTTTCAGGATCCTTTTATTATTATAATCATTGTTTTAAAATATCTAGTCATACATATAAATCAACTCATAATTGAAAAAAAAGGGTTTAAGTTTGCCTTTGAGTTTTCTTCTTTTCTTCTTCTTTGTTCTGTAGTACCCCCAAGCCAAATAATTTTTACATTTTTCTCTCTCTTTTTAGTTATTTAAAAATATTTAATCCTTTTGCAAAATAGATTACCACGTAAGAGAGTCTTTTCAAAATTAAAAGATTGTTACAACTTAAATGATTTATCTTTATAGGTTTAAAATATGTACTAATAATTTATTTTTTTGTTTTATTATATAATTATTACTCTTTTTTTATCTGGATATTACTTATGGCGAGTAAGGGGAAGATAATTTCAGAGCAAGAAAGATCTTCGGTCAACCCCGCGGCCCAGGTCCGGGGATCAGTTAATGATAAACTTGGTCCCAACAAGAACGTTGCGCACCAGACATAGGTTCAATCGGCTCAAACTCGGTGACAATTATTTTTTACCAGTCAGGGGACTCCCGATTCCCACAACCATAGGACATACAGTCATTTTCTTGCACGTATTCTATAGGATCGGGATGGACATGATCAACGTGAGATGATTCGGACCCGAAAGATTCAACAAACTAAGGAGGTTATGCAGACCTTACGCCTCCAACAAAAAGAGCTGGATATACGGTTGACAGAGTTAGAAAGGGAGGAGGTCTCCTCGAGTCAGCACAGCCATCGGGAGACCACGCCACATAGCCGGTCCAAGACATATCGTTCGGGCGGTTCTCGGGAAGGAAGGAGCATACGCAGGTCACGCTCCCATGATAGCAATGAAGGACAGACAAGGTCTGGGCGATGGCAAC
Organism: Aralia elata; assembly: GCA_034770075.1. NCBI lineage: Eukaryota > Viridiplantae > Streptophyta > Magnoliopsida > Apiales > Araliaceae > Aralia > Aralia elata. The sequence goes on along the minus strand of CM068385.1, from coordinate 7,464,394 downwards.
GGAGGCCAGAGTACGTGAGGGATCGGCCTAGGTTATCCCCTTCGAAAGAGAAACCCGACCCCATTATATAAAAACTTGTGGAGTTGGAACAGAAGTTAGCACCGATGACCTTAGCAAATGAGTTACCAGTTGATCTTACGTCACCTTTTACTCCTGAAATCGATCAGGTTTAGGCTGATCCGACCAAAAAGATGTCACCCATGGAGAGTTATGATGGCGTCGGCGATCCTTATGATCATACGCATGCATATGACCGTCTAATGTGCTATTATGATCACTTTGATACTGCTAAGTGTCAGATATTTGTTACAACTTTGAAGAAGGGTGCCCGATTATAGATGACATCATTACCGCCAAACTCTATCGGATCATGGAAAAGGGTTGTGTGACAAGTTTCATGACTGGTTTGGAAGTAACAAGAGAAGGGGAAAGTTGACAGCTTCCCTCATGCAGATCAAACAACTGTAGAACGAGAGTTTGAGTCAGTACGTGATGAGGTTCAGGGAGGCGGTAGGTACTGTAACGGACTTCAACGTTCTGCAGGCCCTTGAATTCTTCATTACTGGATTGGATGTTGTGAAGTCGAAAAAGTTAATAAAAGATATAATGTTCAATCCTCCGAAAGATTTGTCAAAGGCAATGCGACCGCGTGGAGAACTTCATTGCTATTGAGGAGGCTATGAGGAGCCTAAAGATGCAGATGCATATGTCGGATAAGCCCAAAGATCAGGATATGAGTTATAATCCCAGGCCTGAAACAAAGCCGATGAGGGAATTTAATGGCGGGAATTCGTGAAACAGTCGACCAACCTTCCCAAATCGGAATGTCAACAAGGTTTCTACTCCCCTCAACACAGATCGGGCTAGGATTAAAGGAGATCCGAGATAAACCGTACTTTGAGCTGTGTCCAGTGATAAGTGCATAATATTCTATAATTTTGATTCCTTTATATTTAATTTTATTACATGTTTTATGTGTATATGAGCTTATTAAGGTATTTATTGATTTCAGGAGGAATTAGAGCTAAAAAGAGAAAAAGATGAAAAAGGGATCAAAATGGGCGCACAAGGAGAAAAAGAGAAAACAAATAGGACTTATGGGCCACGACGCTCCAAATCATGGGCCGTGGCGCTGGACTCTGAGTCGCGGTGCTAAGGCTTTTGCGCGGGTGCGTGGCCATGCGGCAAAATTTTTTCAGCGTTGTTCTTTTTGAGGATTTCTAATGTAATTTGGAACATTAATCCTTATAGCTTAAGACTTTGACCTAGAGGTATAATATATGGTATTAGTCAAAGTTTCCATTCGTTTGTGTATGAAATTTATGGTTTCCATTGGTGCAAATCCAATCACCTTCTTCCTAATCTATCACACAATTGCAAACCCTAGTTTTGGAGATTGAAGGCATGTCAGGCTAGGTTTTCTATTTCAGTTCTAAGGGATGTTGAACATTATTTATAATTAATGGTTTGATCAAGTTTACTTTATTTATTTTTTCTCATATGAAATTCATTCTTGATAATCTGAATTAATGTTTGAATGTTATTTAATTGGATTTATTTAATATGACCAATTAAGTTAATCTAATTAATATCATGTGTTAGATTAAGGGGGAATATTACGTGTAATTGATATCGTTTCTAATCACAAATAGTAATTAGTAATACTGATTGTGGTCAATCTTTCATGTATTGCTAAGATTATCAGAAGACAAGTTAAATATTCCGAGCTTGTGTGATTGTTGCTTGGAATAGTCTAATTCCCTAGTTTTTAATGCTGCTGTTGTATTAAATCTAGAGAGTTTGTTCTAGGTTGTATGATAGTTAGAATCTTGTGAAGAACTTGTTTCATTGAGTGATAATTTTAGGGGAAGTTCGGATATCAGAGCTTATTGTTATCTAGGATTATTAGTTTCATTGAAGGATAAATATTGTTATACTTGATTATTTTGTTATTGTAAAAAGGTGATACTGAAATGAAGAACTGAAAATCCTTAATTCATTGTTTATTCTTATTAATAATTTTCTGTTGCTCTAGTTAATTAAATCAAATTCAAAACCCCCCAATTTAGATTAAGTAGTATTAGAAAATATTAGGATAAATATAAAACAATTCACTCTCTGTGTGATCGATCCTTGTTTGTCGCTATACTAATTTTTATATTAGTAGAGTAATAGTAAGGTTTAATTTTGGAGTATAAACGACAGCTCCCAAATTTTGGCGCCGTTGTCGGGGAATGTTATTTGTTTTATTTATTCTTTGTTTTCTTTTATTTATTTTTAGTTTATGACTCGATCCTCTCACTCTCTTGAACTAAATTTTGATCCAGAAATAGAGAAAATTGCACGCAGATTGAGGAAAGAAGCTGATCAATCTAAAAGCACAATTGCATACTTCGACAAAGCTCCATCACCAGGCCTCAACATAGCACTGGAACTACTGTCAAACAAGTTATCCACCGAATCGAAAGAAGAAGAGGAGATGGCGGTGCCAAACAATAACAGGACTTTGAAGGAGTTGACAACTCCTGATTTACACCAACAACCTTTGTGCATTGAATATCCTAATTTAACTATTGCTTTTGAACTAAAATCCGGACTAATTCACCTCTTGCCTACTTTTCGTGGTCTTACAGGTGAAAATCCTTACAAGCATTTAAAAGAGTTCCATGTGGTGTGTTCAACCATGAAGCCGCAAGGAATCATAGAGGACCAAATCAAGCTAAAAGCATTTCTCTTTTCACTGGCAGATTTAGTAAAAGATTGGTTATATTATCTCCCCCCCGGATCAATACAGTCATGGAATGACATAAAAAATTTGTTCGTGGAGAAGTACTTTTTTGCTTCAAGAGTAGCCAACATAAGGAAAGAGATATGCGGAATCCGATAGTTCAGCGGAGAAACGTTGTATGAATATTGGGAAAGGTTCAAGAAATTGTGCTCTAACTGTCCACCTCACTAGATTGACGATCAACACCTAATCCAATACTTCTATGCAGGGTTGGTACCTATAGATAGGAGTATGATTGATGCTGTTAGCGGAGGAGCACTAGTGGATAAAACTTCGGAGGCTGCAAAGAACTTTTGCAAACATGGCGGCCAACTCACAGCAATATGGGACAAGGAATGCGCATGCACCACAAAGGGTAAGCGAGGTAAGCACAAATAATTTGGAGCAACAGATTTCGGACTTGACTGCTGTGGTTAGACAATTAGCTATAGGAAACTTACCAGTCGCAAAACCGTGTGGGATTTATTTACAGCCGAATCACAACACAGATGCTTGCCCAACATTGCAAGATGAGTAGTCTCCACAATAAGCCAATGGAATAGGGAACTATCAGGCACAACCTTAAAAGAAGTATGATCCATACTCAAATACCTACAATCCAGGTTGGAGGGATCATCCGAACTTCAGCTATGGAGGGAATAGGCCACCAGAACAAGAAACGTTCCCAGCTAGGCAAACAAGGTTTTCAACCGACTCAATCTCAATATCAACCTAGACAAGCAGCTCCTGCACACAATGGACAATCCATGGAGGACATGTTCAAGGCATTTATGGGACAGTCGCAGAAATTCATGACTCAGATACAACAATTCATGTAGGAAATAAGAACTTTTATTCAAGATTTGAGAAATCAAGTGGGATAACTCGCTACCACAGTGGGAATTTTGGAATCTCAAGGCTCAGGAAAGTTGCCCTCCCAAACAGTTGTCAATCTAAGGGAGAATGCTAGTGCGATTACACTAAGGAGTGAAAAAGAGCTAAAAGTGCCCAAAGCAGTTGCTGATTTTGAGGAGGAGAAAGCTAAGGAAGAGACTGAGACATCAAAGGTAAAATCTAACTCATCTTCTCAAATTTTGACTAAGCCATTACCTTTTCCCCCCCAGGAACCATAAGACTTCAAATAAGGAGGAACAAGAAAAGAAAATTCTGGAAACCTTCAGGAAAGTGGAGGTAAACATCCTTCTTTTGGATGCAATAAAACAGGTGCCAAGGTATGCAAAGGTTTTAAAAGAATTGTGCACTAATAAAAGAAAATTGAAAAATGATGAAAGAGTCATTGTGAGTGAGAATGTATCAGCGGTGTTCTAAAGAAAAATGCCACCTAAATGTAAAGATCCAGGCATATTCACAATTCCATGTAAGATAGGTAATACCAGATTTGAGAAAGCCATGCTAGATTTAGGAGTTTCAATTAATGTCATGCCATTATCTGTTTATGTTTCTTTAAATCTAGGACCTTTGAAACAAATGGTGTTATTATTCAATTGGCTGATCGTACTAACACTTACCCCCAAGGGCTAATTGAAGATGTCTTGGTGCAGGTGAATGAATTAATGTTTCCTGCAGATTTTTACATTGTAGACATGGAGGATGATACATCTCCGAATCCTTTACATATCTTGCTAGGAAGGCCATTATTGAAAACAACAAGGACAATGATCGATGTGCACAATGGGACCTTGACCATGGAATTTGATGGCGTAAAGATTCAATTCAATATCTATGAGGCCATGAGATACCCTAGTGATATTAATCCTATTTTTGCTATCGACATCATTGACTCTTTAGTGCAGGGATCTTTTGAGCATATTCATCAGGAAAGCTTGGAGGTTGCCATTAGAAATAGCATGGAATTGGACAAAGAAGAAAAGATTAAACAAAATCAGGGTTTGAGAGAAACCGTGGCTGCATTGCATTCTTTACCTAAAATTTCAGATAAGTATGTAGTTTATTCTATTCAATTACCTACTTCTCATCAAAAGTTATTGCCATCTGTTTTACCGGCTCCAACCTTAGAATTGAAACCATTACCCGCACACTTGAAGTATGCATATCTAGGGAAGGATGATCTAACTAAGGTGCAAGAGAACAAACTACTAAGACTTTTAAGAGACCACATAACAGTCTTTGGTTGGACGATTGCAGACATCAAAGGTATAAGCCCTTCTATATGCATGCATAGAATTCTTTTGGAGGATGAAGCCAAGCCCACTAGAGAAGCACAAAGAAGATTAAATCCACCCACGATGGCGGTAGTGAAGAAAGAGGCTATAAAATTACTTGACGCAGGTATCATCTACCCCATTTCAGACAGTCAATGGGTGAGTCCAGTGCATGTAGTACCAAAGAAATTTGGAATCACGATCATCAAGAATGACAATAATGAGTTGGTGCCCACACGCATGCAAACATGATTTAGAGTGTGTATTGATTATAGGAAATTAAATGCTACAACTAGAAAAGATCACTTTCCCCTTTCTTTTATTGATCAGATGTTAGAAAGATTAGTTGGGCATACTTATTACTATTTTCTAGATGATTTTTTAGGTTATAACCAAATTGTGATTGCACCCGAAGACCAGGAAAATACCACATTCACTTGTCCATTCGGTACATTTGCATATCGAAGGATGTCTTTTGGATTTTGCAATGCACCAGGTACTTTTCAGAGATGCATGGTGAATATATTTTCTGATTTTTTAAAAAATTGCATTGAGGTCTTTATGGATGATTTCACAATTCATGGTGATTTGGATGCATGTTTGGATTATTTGACTCGTGTGCTAGATAGATTCTTAGAGACTAATCTTGTTCTTAATTGGAAAACGTGTCACTTTATGGTAGAGGAAGGTATAGTACTTGGGTATGTTGTTTCAACTAGAGGTTTAGAGGTTGATAAAGCTAAGATAGAAATTATTTCTACATTGCCTTACCTCGCAAGTGTGCGGGAGATTCGCTCTTTTCTTGGACATGCAGGTTTCTATCGTAGATTTATCGTGGATTTCTCGAAGATAGCGTTGCCATTATGTAAGTTGCTACAAAAAGATGTGGAATTCCGGTTTGATGATGATTGCAAAGAGGCTTTTGATAAGTTGAAGAAATTGTTGACCTCAACACTTGTGATACAACCGCCAAATTAGAAATTTCCATTCGAGATCATGTGTGATGCAAGCAACTATGTAGTAGGTGCGGTCTTGGGCTAGGGGTTGATAAAGCTGTTCATGCTAACTACTATGCTTCTAGAACTTTAAATGTTACTCAGATTAACTACTCTACTACTGAAAAAGAACTTTTATCTATTGTATTTGCTTTAGACAAGTTTCAATCTTATCTGTTTGGTACTAAAGTTGTAGTTTATTCTGACCATGCTGCTCTCAGGTATTTGCTCACCAAAAAAGAATCCAAACCGAGGATCATACGATGGATTCTACTGCTATAAGAATTTGACTGAAGATTCGAGATAAAAAAGGAGCAGACAACTTGGTGGCAGATCACTTGAGCAGACTGATTAAGGATGAAGAGGCACTACCATTGTATGATTCTTTTTCCAGATGAGCATTTATTTTTTACTGATGAGATTGTACCGTGGTATGCTAATATTGTGAATTACTTGGTTAGTGCTTATGTTCCTAGTGAATTCTCCAAATCCCAAAAAGAAAAACTTAAGAGTGATGCCAAATACTATGTCTGGGATGACCCGTATTTATGAAAATTTTGTGCGGACCAAATAGTTAGAAGATGTGTGCCTAATAGTGAGTTTTTATTGATTCTAAATTTTTGTCACTCTTATGGTTGTGGAGGTCACTTTGGACCGAAAAGGACAGCTCATAAGGTTTTAAAATGTGGTTTCTATTGGCCAAATATCTTAAAATATTTTTATCTATTTTGTAAATCATGTGCGAATTGTCAAAAGACAAGGAACATATCACATATGAATCAAATGCCACAAACTCCCATCTTAGTTGTTGAAATTTTTGATGTTTGGGATATTGACTTAATGAGACCTTTTCCTGTTTCTTATGGTAATATTTACATTCTTTTGGCTGTTGACTATGTTTCTAAATGGGTGGAAGCTACAACTACCTGGACTGATGATTCTAAGGTTGTTGCAGATTTTGTCAAGTCTAACATATTTGTTAGGTTTGGAGCACCAAGAGCCATTATCAGTGATAAAGGGACACACTTTTGCAATAGAGTGTTAGTGACACTGTTCAAGAAATACAATGTGATGCATAAGGTTTCTACATCCTATCATCCACAGAGTAATGGCCAAGCTAAGGTATCCAACTGAGAGGTCAAGTCCATTTTGGAAAAGGTAGTCAACCCGAGCAGGAAAAATTTGAGTCTTCGGTTAGAGGATGCACTTTGGGCCTATAGAACAGCATACAAGACTTCTATTGGTATGTCACCTTACCAGATTGTATTTAGAAAACCATGTCACCTCCCTATGGAGCTAGAACATAAGGCTTTCTGGGCAATTAGGCAATGCAACATGAGTTTAGACCAAGCTGGAGAATAGAGGAAGTTGCAATTGCAGGAACTAGAAGAATTGAGGAATGATGCTTATGAAAGTTCTAAGATTTACAAGGAGAAAAGCTTTCCATGATAAACAAATTGTGAGAAAGAATTTTGTTGTGGGACAAAAAGTTCTTCTTTACCACTCAAGACTTAAGTTATTTCTGGTAAGTTGCGTTCTATATGAGTTGAACCTTTTGTTGTTACTAATGTTTTTCAGCATGGTGCAGTGAAAATCCGGAGTCCGAGCACAGGGAAGATTTTTAAAGTAAACGGTCATCGACTCAAACCCTTTTATGAAGGACATCAAGTGGAGAATGTTGAGATGGTGGATTTGGTAGATCCGGTTTATGAGAATTGAGGAAGATCGGAGTCGAGCAAACAACGTTAAACAAATGCGTTGCTTGGGAGGCAACCCAAGATTTCAGATTTGCTTTTCTATCCCTTTCTACTTTTTAGTTGCATTTTAGTCATTTACATCTTCTTTGCATAATTGTCTTACATTGGGGACAATGTAAGGTTTGAGTATGGGGGAGGGGTTTAGGTTTAGGTTAATTCGTTCTTAGCTTATACATCTTAGTTTATACATTGCCTTACAATTGCTTCAAAAGTTTAATTTTTTTTGGTATTACTAAAAAAAAAAGATTTTGTTTGGCTAAGTCTTTAAAGGTTTTAAGTGTAGAATGAAAATTAATTCTGATTGATGGAATTTGATTGATGCTTAATTGATTGATGAATAATGATGATTGAGTCAAGACCCATATTTGACTGATTTGGATTAAATTTGTTTTGCATGAGTTGTTGAATATGAGATATATGCTTATTTGGCTGAGTTATCTGTGGATTTGACTTTGTGCACCGCTTTCATGATATTAGAATTGTTTATCTGCTCTTTTATTTAACATGACCATGTGAAAAAGATTTTTTTTTAAAAAAAATTTGAAAGAAAAAGTGAAAAAGAAAGTCATGTGATGGATTGAGATGGAGCGTAAAACGCACTCTCCCATAAACACATGAAGCGAGATGAAACATAAAACACACTCGCTGGTAAACACATAAAGTAAGATGGAGCATAAAATATACTCACTTAAGAAAGAATGAAAAAGGTGAAACGGAGCATAAAATACATTCACCTGAGAAAAAGAGTGTGAAGTTGATGGTTCTAGAAAAGAAAAAAAAGAAAGAGCAGTGAAAATATGTTTTGAGTTGTGAGTCAGTGTGCACGACTATTATTCCATGATAACTGAGTTGAGTAGGTCTGTTGATCATAGGAAATATATTTATGTGGATGCATTTTAATTTGAAGATGTTTTAGTGGTGGATGATAAGGCTGTTATTGTGAATTGATTGATGACGTGTTGATCAGATTTCTGCTGATTAGTATTGATATTCATGGTTGGTAATTGAATTGAAACCTTTTGAAAATTTGGTTTAATGAATTTTAGATGAAGTTAATATGCCTTTGTTTTAGTTTACACGAGGACGTGCAAAGGCTAAGTGTGGGAGAATTTGATAAGTGCATAATATTTTATAATTTTGATTACTTTATATTTAGTTATATTACATGTTTTATGTGTATATGAGCTTATTAAGGTACTTATTGATTTCAGGAGGATTTGGAGCTAAAAAGAGAAAAATATGAAAAATAGATCAAAATGGGCACACAAGGAGAAAAAGAGAAAAGAGATAGGACTTATGGGCCACGACGCTGGACTTTGAGCCGCGATGCTAAGGCTTTTGCGCGGTCGCGTGGGCGCGTAGCCGTGCGGCAGAATTTTTTCAGCGTTGTTATTTTTGAGGATTTCTAATGTAATTTGGAATATTAATCCTTATAGCTTAAGACTTTGACCTAGGGGTATAAATACATGGTATTAGTCAAAGTTTAGGGGACTTTTTTCTTGATCTATCACACAATTGCAAACCCTAATTTTGGAGATTGAAGATTGAAGGTATGTCAGGCTAAGTTTTCTATTTTAGTTTTAAGGGATGTTGAACCTTATTTATAATTAATGGTTTGATCAAGTTTACTTTATGTATTTCTTCTCATATGAAATTCATTCTTGATAATTTGAATTAATGTTCGAATGTTATTTAATTGGATTAATTTAATATGGCCAATTAAGTTAATCTAATTAATATCATCTACTAGATTAAGGGATAATATTACGTGTAATCGATATTATTCCTAATTTTAAGTAGTAATTAGTAACACTGATTGTGGTCAAGCTTTCATATATTGCTAAGATTATCAGAAGACAAGTGAAATAATCCGAGCTTGTGTGATTGTTGTTTGGAATAGTCTAATTTCCTAGTTCTTAATGTTGCTGTTGTCTTAAATCTAGAGAGCTTGTTCTAGGTTGTATGATAGTTAGAATCTTGTGAATTTCATTGAGTGATAATTTAAGGGGAATTTCGGATAACAGAGCTTATTGTTATCTAGGACTATTAGTTTAATTGAAGGATAAATATTGTTATACTTGATTATTTCATTATTGTAAAAAGGTGATACTGAACTGAAAAACTGAAATCCTTAATTTATTGTTTATTTTTATTAATTATTTTCTGCTGCTCTAGTTAGTTAAATCAAATTCAAAACCCTCCAATTTAGATTCAGTAATATTAGAAAATATTAGGATAAATATAAAATAATTCATTCTTTGTGGGATCGATCATCGCTTGTCGCTATACTAATTTTTGTGTTAGTAGAGTAATAGTAAGGTTTAGTTTTGGAGTGTAAACGACAGCTCCCACCCAGTGAGTGCCCATCCACAAAGAGGTGACCAGAGCGAGTATTGTAATTATCATCAGCATACAGGTCACTCTACTGAAGATTGTCGGCAGTTAAAAAAATTGATTGAGAAAAATACCTAGAATAGAGAATTGGTTCATTATGTGGCTGGCCGAGAAAGTTCGAGGAGGAGGCAGAAGGACACTAACCGAGAACATTATCGGGATAGGCAACTCGAGCAAAATTAGCCTGCCCGTTGGGTAGTTAATGTAATTACGGGCAGCTCGGTTGTACGGGTGGCTGGAAAGAAACGCCGCGGCTTATTGGATTCAATACTGATGGTGTTCGAACAACCTTTTAAGAGGGATCGACTATATTCGGGCACGGTTATCTCTTTTACAGATGAGGACTACCCACCTAAGACAATGGAATCTCATGAAGGGGCATTGGTGATTACCGCTCAAGTTGGGCCAGTGGATATGAGGAGGATTATGATCGATAATGGATCCTTGGCAGACATTTTGTACAATCATGCATATCAAAGGCTAGATCTGGAAGGTCGAAAGATGGAGGTGGGTCAAGAGGCCCCACTGTATGGATTCAATAACGATCCGGTTCAAGTGGCGGGGACTATTGAGTTAGCTGTTACCTTTGGCACGACTCTTCAGTAGGTTCAGGTGAACATTAAGTTTTTTGTGGTGTATGTCGATTCAGCTTACAACGCCATCTTGGGTTGACCGACGCTGACAGCCTTACAGGTGATGACTTCTATACCCCATTTTAAACTCAAGCTCCCTACACCAAATGGGGTAGGTGAGGTCAAAGGGGATTCAGATATTGCTCGACGGTACTACCGCAATACTTTGATTTCATCTGGATCGGGGTTAGTAAGCAGAGACAGACAATGGCAATAGAGATAGAACTGTTCACAAAAGGCATTACTGAACCTATGGCTCTCCCCGCGGAAGAGACAGAGGACGTAGAATTGATTCTGGGGAATCCTGAGAAGCTAGGAAAAATTGGGTCGGGGTTGCAGGAACCCTTTCAGACAAGCTTGATAGAGTTCTATGAGTGTATGTTGATATCTTTGCTTGGGCGCCCAACGACATATCGAGGATTGACGAGTCGGTGGTCGTTATGTGTAGGTCCTGCCCAGAAACCTATTCGGTAGAATAGGAGGATCTTTGGCTCAGAGCGATAAAAGATCATTGATGATGAGGTGGCCAAGTTGTTGGCTGCAGATTTTATTTTTAAGATCGATTACCTGGAGTAGTTGCGAATGTGGTCTTAGTTAGGAAGCAGAACAAAAAATAGAGGATGTGTATCGACTACACTAATCTGAACAAGGTCTGCCCGAAGGACTTTTATCCATTACCCCATATAGATCAACTGATCGATGCTACTTTTGGGTACGGTTTATTGAGCTTCCTGGACGCCTTTTCGGGGTATAATCAGATTCCAATGTGTAAGGACGATTCCCAAAAACGACTTTCATCACATATTAGACGATATACACATATAAGAAGACGATGTTTGGGTTGATCAATGCTGGACCCACATATCAGCAGATAATGAACAACGTATTTAGGAAGCAGCTTGGCCAAAATATAGAGGTATATGTGGACGATATTATCGTCAAGAGTGTCATAGTTCGAGACCACTTGGATAATTAGGAAGAGTGCTTCCAGACCATCAGGAATTATAATATATGCCTGAATCCAACCAAGTATACTTTCGGTCTCCGTTCGGGTAAATTCCTAGGTTATTTGGTTAGCAAAAGAGGGATTGAAGCCAATTCGGAGAAGATCAGGGCTATATTAGACATGAGATCCCCACAAAACTTCAAAGATGTTCAGCGGTTGACAGGTCGAATTGCCATACTCGGGATATTCATGTCTAAATCAGTTGAAATGTGTCTTTTGTTTTTTGATACATTAAAAGGGACGAAGGATGAAAAGACTTTCTAGTGGACTTCCGAGTGTGAAGACGTGTTCTAGGGGATCAAAAGGTTACTTCTTCGGCACCGTTGTTGATGAAATCAATCCCCAAGGAACCCTTATATCTTTATTTGGTGGCGAGTTCATTAACGGTTGGGGCAGTTCTGGTTAGAGAATCGGGCGAAAAGTAATTCCCCGTATATTACATCAATCATGCCCTTCGGGATGCAGAGACCCGATATCTGAACTTGGAGAAGTTTGCCTATGTATTAATAGTGGCTAGTTGGAAGCTTCAACATTACTTCCAAGGTCGAGTAATTATAGTGTATATGTATCAACCCCTCAAGAAGGTGTTACATAAGTCAGAGGTCTCGGGTCGGCTTGCTGTGTGGGCCATGAAATTGGGTCAGTATCTTCTGGAATATCATCCACGGACAGTTGTAAAGGGTCAGGCATTAACCGACTTTGTGGTGGAGTATTTGTTCTTTGAACCGAATTCTTCAGATCAACCCGAAGTAATAGTGGGTTCGGTCACTAATGCTCAACCAGTACAGTCCTTGTGGACCCTTTATGTTGATGGGTCTTCTACTTCAGATGTTAATGGGTCTGGGGTAATATTGACAAGTCCTGAAGGGTTTAAGGTTCAATAGGCCATTCGGTTCCGATTCAAGGCCACGAATAATGAGGTAGAATATGAGGCGATATTAGCTGGGTTACGGTTGGCCAGAAGTCTAGAGGTTCGGCGTTTAATTGTATTCAGTGATTCATAGTTGGTCATTAAGCAGATTACAGAAGAACACGAGGCTCGGGGGGCAAGAATGACCAATTACTTAGCTGAAGTCAAAGATCGACTCCATTACTTCAATTCTCATTCATTTCAGGGAGTGGATCGGTCTGATAACACTGTGGTTGTTACCTTGTCAAAATTGGCTACGAATGAAGTGAGTTCATTCGGTGGATCAGTATATTTGGAGGTTCTCGATACCCCGATCATTTAGAGGATGAAGGTCTTATCTGTAGAAAGATCTAATTATTAGTTTACACCTTACCTCGACTATCCTAGTGATGGCAAACTGCCTTCAGCTCGGATACTGGCTAAGAAGATAAAACACAGAAGTTCATACTTTTGTTTGATTAATGGTGATCTCTACCGATGGACATTCTTTTCTCCATTACTAAAGTGTTTAGTACTGTCTAAGGCGGCTTATGTCCTTCAGGAGGTTCATGAAGGAATCTGCAATGTTCACATGGGGGCCAAGGTATTGGCATATAAGGTGTTAAGACAAGGTTACTACTGACCGACTATGTTCCAAGAAGTTAAGGAGTATGGAAAGAAGTGCCTTAAGTGTCAACTAAACAGTCCTATTACTCATTAGCCTCTAGAAGAGTTGTCCTCGATTCTGTCCCCAATCCTATTTGTAATTTGGGGGATCGACATCTTGGGTCCGTTGTCGAAGGCTAAGGGTCAGCTGGCGTTTATAGTGGTGGCTATCGATTATATGATCAAGTGGGTGGAGGTTAAACCCTCTTACGGTCAATTACTGAACATGAATGTTTAAAGTTCTTCAAGGAGTCGGTAGTATTCTGTTTTGGCATCCCTATGGTTCTGGTGTCGGATAATGGGCGTCGGTTCGTTGGGACGAAGTTCGAACAAATTTTATCAGATCTAAACATTCAGCATCAGACGACGTAAGTGGTGTTTCCTCAGTCCAATGGACAGGTAAAAGTTACGAATCGAACTTTGTTGAATGGAATCAAGCGGAGGCTAGACGAAGCCAATGGTCGCTCGCTGAAAGAGTTACTTAGTGTATTGTGGGCTTATCGGACCATGCCTCGGACGACAACGGGAAACTCACCTTTTAGGTTGGCTTGTGGGACCGATGCCCTTGTTCTAGTGGAGATCAGGTTTCCATCTCTTCAGGTCAGTCAATTCAAGGAATTATACAATGACGATGGACTTCGGCTTAACTTGAATTTATTAGAGGAGGTTCGGGATTCGGCGTTGGTACGGTTAACAATCTATCAACGCAGGACTTCTCAACACTACAACCGAGGCATGAAGTAAAAAAGGTTTGAGGTTGGGGATTTGGTTCTTTGGGAGGTTGAAGTTTCTACTCCTAAGAATACGGGCAAACTTATGCGTAATTAGGAGGGTCCTTATGAAGTTATCGAGGCGCTGAAGCCCGATACCTATCGACTTTGGGCAATGGATAGAATAATAATAAAAAACACTTGGCATGCCGGAAGACTCCGAAAATATTATCAATGAGTTATGTATTTTCGATTTACACTTATGTAATACCATCGATTTATTAATGAAATTAGTTTGTCATTCGCACTATATTTGTTTGCAAAAGATATATTTTCATTCATTATATGTACATTTATAAGTTTGATAAAGAAAAAATGAGGCAAAGTACAAGTAATAGTTAAGTAGAAGGAGGGGGAAAATCTTCGGCATTGTCCTCATCCTCGGAGGAGTCGAGGACATTAGGTCAAGGCCGATTGCTCATATCTTCTCTTTGTCCCTTCGTTCTTGCACTCTGGTAGCCATTGTCGAACTGGCTCATGACAGCCTCGATCAGTTCAGAGGATTTTTTGTATATAAAATGACTTGTTATTTGGTAGTTTCAGTTATTGGAGGGCATTGGCATTTCCTCCACCTGACTCTGAAGGGTTGTCACAGCTTTCTTCAGTCTTTCGTTCTTATCCTTTAGTTAGCCTCGATCCATCAGGGAATGTTTCTTTTGTTCGGCTATCGCGGAGGATTTCCATTTTACTGTCTTTAACTCGTGCATCAGCTCCTAGCAGTGGAAGGTGGTGTTTTCGTGTAAGCTTCGTTCCTTTTCGAGGCAGACGTAAGGGCTTAAACTCTGAGCTGAAGGTGAGCGATTTCGGCGTCTAGTTCCTTCTCTTTAGCAGTTATTTTAGACAATCAACGCAGAGTTTGGGCGAGAGCAACATTGGATTGGGATATGAAATATATTATTCAGAATTAAATGAAGTAGTAAGAATCCAGATATAGTGCGTGAGGAAATACTTACCGACCTTGGCGCATAACACTAGTGGTGATGAGTTGTTAGGGAGTGTGGTCTTCGAATCTGTCGCCATCTTTGGGAAGGATGAAATTCTCGAAGAGCTCGAACAAATAATATTCTGGATCCTCCGGCCATAGCGTCATCAAGGTGAAAGCCTCTCGTGCTTGGGCGGAGAGGGATAGAGATCCAGTTAATTGAGGAGTTGTTATTTAGGGATCGGGGGTTGTTTCGGTATGAAGTCTTTTGGCAGGTGGTTAAGAGGATGACTCTTCACGTTCTTTTCTTTTGTCTTGTGTGGGTTCGGGTTTGGTGATCTGTATGGGGTTGGTGATTTAGTAGGTCCGGTGGTCCGTATGGGTTTAGGAGAGAGGGTTTGAGATGGTTTGACAGGAGGTGCTTTGGTGGATGCCTTTATTAACCTTCATTTCTTTTTAAGTAGGGTGTTTTTTTCTTCAATTGTCATGTCTAAGGGACTCTTTTAAGTGAAGGATGGGGTCGGGATGAGGGAGGTTGGTTTTGTTTTGATGGGGGGAAGTTTCGGTATCGGGATGGTATAGATTGGTTTTATCAGGAGGGGGTTCGGATTGTTGGTGAGTTTGTAGGGTAGTTTCGGTGGACGTTTCAATTGGTTGGTTCGTATGGGGGTTATCTTTTTGGTGGAGTCAGATGTTGTTTCGGGAAATACTGCGGCAATGGATGATTGGCCGACCATAGTGATTGATGTCGGTTTGAGAAGGAATACTGTAGATAGAGGGAAATTAGTAAAAAATAATAATAATCTATATATTTTATATGAAGGTAATGGGTTCGACTTACATTTATGGCTGTACAACCAAGATTGATTGGCTAGCAGATCCATTAACCAGTCCTTTGTTGACATCTTTGAGTAGAAGGATTTGAATTCATTGACTCGATTTTTGGGGAATTTGTTGAACACAAAGTTGACCCTTAAAGGTTCGGCCCAGTTCGGAAGAAGGTGGGTGTCAGGGCTTTTGATGTAAAACCAATGAGAATGCCACCCCTTGTTGCTGGAGGGGGTCTTTATCCAGATTCGTTTGTTTGGTTGTTTGTTCAATTGACGAAATCCAGGCTCTTTGGATCGACCCAAGGTGAATAGGGCGAAGACGAAATCGATGGAGGGTTGGAAACCACATTCGTGGCAGAAAGCGATGAAGCAAATGGGGTGAATGTAGGAGTTCGACACTAGTTGTGCGAACCCGATTCCAACAAAATCTAAGAAGGTGGAAATGAATTCGTGGAGGGGGAACCGAACCCCGTACCTTAAAGTGTAGAAAGGGACAACGACCCAACCTTTGGTACGCCAATACATTTTTTCATCAAAGTTTGGTGTGCGGAGTTCATATTAATTGAGGATTAGGTATTGCTGACGTATGTCTGATAGTGTTTGGTTGTGGATGGAGGATCGGGTATTGACATGAGAATAAGCCTTTTCTGACGAATATTCTTTTTAGATTTTTTGTTCTTCGATCTTAGTAAGGGCCAATACAGGTGATGGAGTGGTTGGGGATGAAGGTGTGGTTATTCGTGAAGGAACGGTGGTGACAAAAATGGATGGTTGTTGAGTTTGTGTATTGATGGTGATGGAGGTGGTGGCGGTAATTTGGGCATCCGGAATGGAATTTGTAGTTGCTGGGGTTGTTGTCGGTTGGATGGGTGGATTTGTGGTGAAGGTTCGTCGACGGTGGTTGGGGGTTGAATGGGGTTAGTATCAGCCATTTTTGGTCGAAGACTGTTGAAGATCGGTGAAATTTGGCCGGAGAAAGTTGTTGCGGTGGAGAGAGAGAGAGAGAAAAATTGCCGCCTTTTGAAAAACCTTTAGATCTGGTAGGGAAAATGGCGGTCCTTTTTGGGGGAAAGAGGATTTTTGATGTGACTGACTTTTTGTATTCGCACGTTCCCCAAGTTGTGACTGGTAATAATGGTGGTGAGATCCAGCTTGGCACGTGTGGTACGGAAGGGACTGTTTGGCTTCGGTAATAGCAATTTGATGATTATTAATTTCTGTACTCTTTTATTTTAAGTTTCTTAAATTAAGAGTGTGGGGCAATGTTGGGACATGATTTTGTGAACCCGGTTGATTCAGTGGGACCCATCCCACGTGGCGGAATTTTTTCACGTAGCGGTATATTTCAGTTAGGGAATCTGATTTCTAAGGAATCTACAGTCCTAGTTGATTTATGATTTCCTTTTCCAATTTAACCTACTATTTTTATAGGAATAGTTTGGATTGACTTCGACTTCTCATTTTTGAGGAGATTAAGTTCCAACCACATATGATAATTGGCGTAATAAGGAGTCCTATTCCTATTCGGGGAAGGGCGTGATGAGGCGGTGTGGAAAGGTTATAAATACATGGCTATACCGTAAGTTATAGGTAATGTCACTTTGATTACTTTGCGCACTAAAGCATTAATGCGCCTCAATTGTTAACTTATTATCTCGTCTGTATTTATTTTCACACCGGAGTTATCTCTACGGCCTAGGCCGTCAGGTTCTTCAGTGTGATTTCTCGTTTTTTGTACATAATTTGATTCGTTGTTTGGTAATTAGGTGAGTGGACGAATTTTGACATTAACAATGGAGTAGAATAATAGGAGAGTACCTAAAAGTAAACTGTACAGTAGCGTCAAGGATCAATTCGATTGACCATATGAATAAATTTTTATGCCAATTATAAGTGTTTTACGAACAAAACTTTGTGAAATAAATTTATAAATAAGTAATCGATCAGCAATAGTCCCTAATAAATAAAATAGATAATACTCGTTTTGTGAAAAAAAATAAAGATATACTCATAGAGAGACGGATGGAGAGAAGATGTTTATTCGCGTAGACATCAAAAAGTAGTCTAAAAGCTTGGTGTAATTTTTTTTATGGTGGTATGGACTGAATAGAGAGTCGAATACTTTAGCCTTTAGGGAATGAATAATTCAAAATTTGGGTCTAAATGTTAATATGTTAAGAATAAAAATGTCTTTTCCTTCCATACCCACCCAAACTTCTTCATTCAATTGCCCCAAACCCATCCTATTAAGATCAAAGAAGATACTAAAGAATAAATGCTCTACTAACAAAACTTTGTAAAGTAAAAATAAGTATGTTTTAATTGAATAGCAAGACTTCATTAACAGATTAAATGGGAGAGGCATAATGGGCTCAAGTTATTAAATAGTTTAGATTTAGTAGCTGTAGCATGGGTTAAATATTAAAGGCTTTGGCTTATGACCAATTTAGATTTAGCAAACAACATTATTTGACTATCTAAGACTATCCTCTAACTAATGGGCTTTGTTTGTTGTTTCATTCCTTAAGAAATACTCTTTTTTTTTTTACTTGTCCGAATAGGTACAATGATATAATATGTAAATTACTATAAATATATGAGTAATTAATTGATGTGTCTACTCGCAACAAAAAATTACATTTTTATTGCAAAATAAGTCTTTCCGAAAACTAAAATGAATGAGGTAACAGAAGCAAAAGGAAGGGAAAGAAAATCGGTCCAAAATAGAATCAGATTCCTGCTAACAAATTGGGCTGATTTTGCCAAACTCTGAGTTGACTCAGCATCTGTATTCCAGATAATCACCAGTAGAGGAATGTCGAACATGCTATGCATCAAGCAACGCAAATTCTATCGTGTATTCATTTGACCTAAAAGTTGATATTATTTTTGTCCACATAATTATTATGCAGATAGCGGCCTCCATTCACATAATAATTGTGCAGATGATATATTCCATCCGCATAACTATTGTGCGAACGAGAATCCAGAAATTATATCCCATCCGCACAACTATTGTGCAGATAGTATATCGCTTCCACATAATTATTGTGTGGACGAGAGTAATTTCAACTTCTGGATCAATGAATGAACGATACTAGGATCTGTCTTGGATAATAAAAACTCTCATTTAACTTTAACTATGAATCATTATATATATATATATATATATATATATATATATATATATATATAACCATGTATGTATGTATTCATGCATGGAAAATATAGTTATATATATGTCCCACTAAATTCACTGCGAAGAAGAGGGAATGGAATATATTCATCTTAAGAATAAATTCTCTAAAGCACATAAAGATGCTTGAAATTCAAGCAAACACACCCCTAAATCTGAGCCAACTAACTTTGTTTTTTTCCTGGTTGATCATGCATGATTTTAGAACCATAAAATATTATGTAAAAGTTAAACCTTACCTTTTTTTTTAATTATTAATTTATATGCTTTTTTTTTCCCCTTGCGTGCATGATTTTAAATCAGGACACCTATATATTCTATTACTACTGTAGAGGATTTGTCTTAAATAATAAGAAATATACTGCTTTATATATATCCTCCTTCAGTATCAATCGAGTATATAGGAGGTCCTACTATTAATTAATTTTATAAAATTATATTAAGTACTATATTTACCATAAAAAAGGAAAAGTACTTTATTAAAAAGGCAGGGAAGGAGTTATTCGAGTCCAATAATTTGGGACATACGAATATATTTGTACGAGCCAGTTCGATGGTGTACTTGGCAGGCATGGTTCGATAACTGATGTAGAGGAAAACGAGAGACATCTATATTTAGTGTTCGAAGATAAAAAGAAAAATAATATATATTATGAATATTTAAGATAACACGTAGATATGTATTAATAATAATTTTTTTAAACAAATGTGTAATATATATATATATATATATATATATATATATATATATATATATGTAAAGCTTTCTTATAATTTTATCAAATTTCATGTATTAATATATTTTGCGATTGTAATTCGATTCAAATTTATCACAATACATAATATGATTCAGTTAAAAATAGTTCGTAAAATGTTATGAACAGAAGCAAATTTTTTTTTTTATTGTTAAAGAAAAATGCATGTATTCCCTTTTAAATTACGCGGAATAATACAAATTTTTTGGTGTTAAATGTGTCTTATATAGAGAGATTACTTTTATATGTTATGTTAAATACATTGTGAGTAATTAATATTATTCTTACTTGATCTTCCGTTACAATGGGTGGACGGGGCCCGGTGTCTGTTCATGGGGTTTGACCCTGATGAATAAGCTATTTGGGATTGGGAACTGACGGTACTTCCCCCCTTTCTTATCAGTGTAAGTGACCCTTTTTGTAGATGTTTATGGAATAACTTTAAGATATATATATATATATATATATATATATATATATATATATATATATACACACACACACACACAAAAAGAGTCCTTTGCTAATTTTCTTATTCCAAAAAAACTTGTTTTTTTATTATTAATAATAGTATAAAATGATATAATATATCTTGAAATTTATATATATATCGTCACAATTAATTTTATTATCGTGCCATATTACTAAACATAATATTCAATATGTTTAAAATAAATATGAAACAAATATATATATTTTTAAAGTTTGTAAATTTTATAAGTGATTTTTTTTTTTGCGTAAAAGGGGGAGTAATAATTTGAATAATTTTAAACTGTAACTAGAAAAAAACAGTCCCTTAAATTGGAGGGAGTATTTTAAATCAGATGTGGAGAATGGGTTGATGTGATAAGACATGCATCCATGGAGGGAGGACAATCTTCTATTCCACAAAAGTGCTAGAGATTGAGGACCAAAGCTAGAAGCTTTAGAATAGAAAGATAAAATGGAGGGTCCCTCCCCACCTCCCATGAAAGAAAGAAAGAAAAGCATTACATAACATAATGCCTTTCTTCTCTTTATTGGTGTATTGGTGTTCACGTCCCTGTATAGCTAACTAGCTGACCATGATATATATATATATATATATATATATATATATATATATATATATATATATATATCAATTATCATCCACATGATGACCGTAAAGTTATCTTGTTCTTTAGTGCTTTTCCCATCTTATTCCTTGCATGTATGTAGAAATTGCAGTCAATTATCTTCAAGTTTCTATCATCATCACCAATTGTTTTTTCACTTTTAATTTCTAATATAATTAAGAGGAAAAAGTCCATGAAATTAAGATGTGAACGTGAATATTGAGCCTTACAACAAATTTCAATGAATGTAAGGCTCTATCATTTAATACAGCATGATCCTATATATAAATGAAGACACTAAATATACCTAATTAGGTCACTCAGAGCACTCCTTTAAACTGAGAAGGGGTTTGAATTAAATGCCACTCTACTTCCGTTCCTTAGAGATATTTTATTTGTATTTCCAAAATTTGAGATAGATACACAATTTTATTTCTAGATAATTAAAAAGTGATAGGAAAATTTTAATATTTTCATTAACTTTAATTTTAATTAATTGAGTATTATCATGTTATTATTATTATATTTAAGTGATATATATAGGGTGCTAATCAATGACAACCGATTGTTAGGTTATTATTCCAGCAACAACAATAAAAGGTCATGCCACTATAGCGGTTAGGATAATTAAAAAGGCACTAGTGACAATTAAAAGGGACTACAACTTCAACATATTAATATTAATATTTTGTAATATTATTAATACTAATATTAATATTTTGTAATATTAGTATTAATAATATTTATATTAATAATATTAATATTAATAATAGTAATAACTAATATGAATATTAATACTAGTATTAGTAATAACTAATATGAATATTAATACAAGTATTACTATTATTCTTATTAATATAAATATTAATAATATTACTAAGTAATATTAATCCAACTCTCCCTCCGTACCTAATAGAACTTAATACACGAGTAAACAAATTCAACATATAAAGTTAACCAATTACACTGTATTATTATCCACAAATTCAGATATCTATTAATATTCTTTAATCGTAGCATTTGTTGGTGTAAATTGTATTTTACTCATGTATTAGGTTCTATTAGGTACGGAGGGAGTAAATTATTGGAACTACATAGTTGGATTAATATTAGTTAGTAATATTATTAATATTAATATTATTAATATTTATATTAATAAAAATAATAGTAATACTAGTATTAATATTCATATTAGTTATTATTATTATTATTATTATTAATAATATTACAAAATATTAATATTAATATGTTAAAGTTGTAGTCTCTTTTTAATTGCCGCTAGTCCCTTTTTAATTATCCTAGTCGTTACAAGTTATAGCGGCATGTCCCTTTTTAATTGTCCTAATCACTATAACTTATAATGACATAATATTTTTTTTAATTATTTGAATAGTAACCTGACAATCGATTATTATGGATTAACACCCATGTCAAAGTGTAACGCTATCGATGATTAATTAGTTGCATGAGTATGTCCTAGCTATCCATAGCTCAATCAGTGCCTACAAAGATACACTCTCCCTTTTGGTAATAATAAAAGTTAAACATACTTTTAACTATTCAAAGATACTCCATTCAGTATTCCGAAACACTTTTTTAGTCCCATTTTCAGTATACATGTAATTTGAAAATTATACTGTAATGGAATAATTATCAATTTGTTACTCTCTTTTTTACTGCCCTATATATCTTCGTAATGACTCAATAAGTGAGGCAACAAAAAATTATTCCGGGTAAAAGTATGAATTTAATTGAAAAATGTTGCATTTAATTTAGAATATATATTGTACAAAAAATAATTGTTGTTCGACAGATGTAATTTTTTCTATACATATATATATAGAAAATAGTTGTATTCATATTTTTTCCCCAAAATAACTCCTCCAGTGCCCTATCTTTATTATTATTATTATTATTATTATTATTAAATTATAATCCATTTATTGATTTTAACTTTTTATTTTTTTAGGTATCATAGGATTATACCTTTTGTAGTGATGAGGGGCTTATTTAATTTGTCCCTCGTACTTATATATTAGTGATAATTGAAACCATTAAAGGCAGCTACCTAGGTAGCCATCAGCCATTCTATTCTTCCTCTCTCTATATATAATTTGCATAATAATTATATCATTTGTTCTATTGAATCTATTATTATTCGCGTGAAAGAGCAGCACCCCAAGAGAAAGAGAATGTTCCATTCAAATAAGCAGCTGCCTTCGCCTTTGCCTTCAAGTATGAATAATTCATCACATCATCATCTACCAATTTCATCATCATCATGTGACTCCGGCCTAGTCCTGACCACTGATCCTAAGCCCCGTCTCCGATGGACCGTCGAGCTTCACGAGCGATTTGTCGACGCCGTTACCCAACTCGGCGGACCAGATAGTATTGCTACCTACTTATTCCCTCGTCATTAATTAACGATTATGTTAAATAACTAGATAAAAACTGTTTAGTTTATCTGGATAAAGCACTGATAGATCGGTTATATTGTTAATTGATCAATGTTTTGTCTAGATAAATTAGACAATTTGTCTGATTATCTAGCATTATTCTTAATTAATTATCTTTCTTGAAAGAATTTCATATATATGTTCAACAATATATATTTTTTCTAATTGGAGTAATTAATAATCATGTTCTTGAATTAATTTTGTGCAGAGGCTACACCAAAGACAATCATGAGAGTTATGGGTGTTAAGGGTCTCACTCTTTACCATCTCAAGAGCCATCTTCAGGTAGTTTAATTTGAACTCAAGACAATTTTTCCAACCCTGTACCTATTTCCTTTTCTCTTTTTCCTTTCCACTTTTTAATCTTTTTTATGAGTTTCGAATTAACATATACATATATATATATATATATACATATACATATACATATATATATATATATATATATATATATATATATATATATCTAGCAAGTTATATATTTATGGTAATCAGTTTTGATCACTTTTTCTTTTTCCTTTTCTTTTGTATTTTTATTTAAAAAACTTTTTATTAATTATTTCTGTGGGTTTGATTAGAAATTCAGGCTTGGAAAGCAACCTCACAAGGAATTCAGTGATCACTCAATATTAAAAGATGGTGAGGGGTTAATTTTCAGTTTCCAATTAATTCAGCCTACATCCACAACAAATGCCTCTTTACTTAAGCTGTTCGTGATTATTTTTTAATTAAATATGGCAGCTTCAGCTTTAGAATTCCAGAGAAATTCTGCATCTTCATCTGGAATAATGGCTCGTAGCATGAATGAGTAAGTATATATATTCTCCTTAATTTTACTTTTTATGTATTTCTTATTTCTTATTTCTATTTTCTTTTCTTGTTATTTTATCTTATTTTAGTTTATTTTTGGAAATGTACCATATTTTGTATCGATTGGAAGTAATGTTCACATCACTGATGCAATTAGGATGCAAATGGAGGTGGAGAGAAGATTTCATGAACAACTAGAGGTAAGCAAATAAACTATAATATAATTAATTTGTTACAACACAAACATTAACTGAATTATTGTCATTAAAATATAAAAGTATTGTTAATTTGTTCTCCCAAAAAATACACTCTCCGCCCCACCAAAAGAGTCTCATTTGCAAATTTTATAGATATTTTTTTTTTTCATATTTAACCCTTATATATATAATCAGCACTTCGTTGAATAGTGATAACCGATAACATGATAATGAAATTACGATGTTATATTCTTTGTGTGGAACCGATATAGTATATTATTATAAGGATATCGTGATCCGAAATGATGTTGATATGGTTGTGCTTTGGCTTTTGAAATGTGTATGTAGCAGGTACAGAGACACCTTCAGTTGAGAATTGAGGCACAAGGGAAGTACATGCAAACCATACTAGAAAAAGCTTGCCAAACCCTCGCCGGCGAAAACATGGCGGCGGCTTCAGGCTATACTAACTGTCCATCTCTTCAAGACCTTAACCTATACGGAGGCGATCAATTGCAACTCCAACTTCAACAACAAAGCATGGAAAATAACACCAACATTTGTCACGGACAAAAAAGGCCTAGTAGTACCCCTTATAGTGGCAGTACTGGCAAAAGCCCAATAATCTGGCCCCATGATCTTCATCTTCAAGAACTAGGAAATGCAGCATCATGCATTGGTTCTGATCAAGATCATGATCCTTTTAAAGGTGATCATGATCATCAAACTGATTCTGCCGTCGCGGATATTTATGAGCTAAAGCCAATGCTTAGTGGAGATGATATGAGGGATCACAAAAAATTTGATGCATCATCTAAGGTTGACAGGACGCGAAGATCAACTCTTCAGACTTAATTTACAAATGCTATATATTTTTTGTTTAAGTATTAGATTTAGGGTTTTTTTTTTTGGACTCGTATAAGTATGATGTTCACATAAGGGCTTTCACTCGATTGAGTGTGATGAGTATTGCGATGCACGCAATCTTTATTTTTATGAATTTGAATGTTTTTGAGCTCGTACTATAATTGTAATTTTATATTATTCTCCCCATCTTGTGATCCTTATACTCTGATTACAATGCACTTTATCGGATTAGGATCCCTCCATTATCTCTTTCTTTCAATTTTCTCCAGTCATATTTAGCGACATAAATATGACATTTAGTGACACTTTCAGCGACACAATTGTTTGTCACAATTTTTTTTTATCGCTAATTGTGTGCGATGAATTTTTTTTGTCGCTAAATGTCATATTTGCATTACTAAATTTGTATTGAAAGAAATTGAAAGATAGGTGTAATGGAGGGGATCCTAATCCCACTTTATCAGTATGTAATATTGTAATTAGTAAGTTAAGGATGTTGAAATGGTAATTAATATTAATTATAGCCCGGTTGCTTCATAGCTCTTTGAGTTCTGAATTCTGATAGCCATATTGCTCTACAAGCTTGCTGTGCAAATGAGCAATTAACTTTTTCCAATATATACTATAGCTAGTACCATTGCTATAGAATATTTTTTTGCCATGCATCTTTTTTGGATTTCGATCCCACGAGATCGTCCCAACTTTTTGTCAAGCTTAATTATAGGAATGAGTTGCCTTTTTTATTGCATGTAGGAGAGTTGCAATTACACAAGAAAGGCTATCGAATTCTAGCAAATGCAGCTCTTTTGCTATATAAATGAAATCTTTCTATATGCTTGACGGATGATAAATTGTGGGACAGTTTCATGAAATACAAATCCATTTTTTTCTTAAAAAAATAATGTTATTGGTCTCAATAATTTCTTGGATTATTAAATACACATGACATCTTTATATATATAGATTGTTTAATATCATGACGAGTCCTAAGAAATATTTCCTTCGTCCCACAAATATGTCTAAAGTGCAAATTTTTTTTATCTCTAGAATGATTCGAATTCAAATGCATGTGATATAAAAACTATTTTAATTTACTCTCAAAATATTTAAATAGGGTCTACTCCTTTTAGAAAAAAGGAAAAATGGGGGTGTATATATCATGGGTATAATTTTGAAACTTCTTACTACTCTTTCCTCTATTTTTTATAAAAAAATTTGTATGAAAGATGTATTTAAGAGAGCTTTATAGTAATGCAATGATGATAACGTCTATATTTAAAATCTTAGTATCATCCGTTAATTCCAAAATAGTGGGGTTGTTGATATCTAGGATTATGAAGTGTCATATTATGGTTAGTTACTCATTCTTTGTTTCAAGATAGATTTTCCTAATGATTGTTGTTTATGAAATGTTGGATTATGGTTGGTTAGTTAATTACTCTTTGCTTTAAGAGATATTTTCCTAATGATTGTGTTTGTAATACTACCTTTTTCTTGACCATTGCTTTTAGGTTAGTTAATTACCTCCCCATGATTGCAAATAAAATCATTGGAACAATCCTATATATGAGAAAGGAAACACCCAATGATACATATGATCCCATCAAAGCAAAAACAAGGTTTTGGGGTACACATAAAACTTAAACGAAGTCCAATTGGCAAGAGTTTTCTAGCTAACCATCATGGGGGGGGGGGGTAGAGTGAAGTCAGACAATTTTGAAATTGTTTGAAGCTCCTTTTTCAGTTGATAACACTTAAAGTAAATTGGGCTAATATTAGGAGTTATATTTGTTATGCTAAATATTATTTCAAATAATGTGGAATTATTGTATTGGTTAAGCTTGATCACTTGTGATTAGTTAATTTACAAAGTATAATTTATTTTATTCAATTTCTTATTATTTGAGACAAATTCGTTGAGACCTCTGATTAATAGTACCTATTAATTTGTAGACCAAATTAAGGCGATAACCTAATGATAAATGTTTAGCGGCCGTTATATCATGTCCTTTACTTTATAGTCACCGTTACGAAATTAGAAAGATTGAAAAAGGATTATGGTCCAATAGGTCCATAAAACTTGCTAAGCCATCCAAAATAATAAAGACTGGATGGAAAATGCTAGTGAAGATTTAATTTCACCTCCTATTTGAGTACTAAGGCTGTACAAATTCACAAGTTCAATTGAGTTTAACTAAGTTTATCCTAGTTTCCCCTTTTGGCACATTTTCTAGATTTTTTCTAGACTCCTGGGATGAAACGTATTTTTAAAATTAAATTGTAATAATATAGGTTCTAAAAAAAACCGGCTAGAGGTAAAATATTGAAGTCGACAAAGCGTATCTACCTTTCATGCACTCCTCTTTTTCCTTCTTTACCAAGTAAGTCCGTAATTAATGTATTCCTATGGCCATGGGTATCAAACGAAGAAGATGACATGATGAACATGCCAGGTAGGCAGGTACTGCACAGTTGCTTTCTTACCCTTGTTATGTACTTCCATACATATTGTGCTATATACACACCTGACTGACAGATCGATACTGATCATTTGGCTTTTATTAATTCTTGACAAACCATTCCCTAAAATTTAGAAATTCATTTTTTTTTACGTGGCGCAATAAATTTTGAAGGAAACTCTTCATCCTCTCGCACAACTGCATGCAAAGTGCTAAGTGCGCCATTGAAACGTCATATAATGTGCCATTCAAACTTGTTTTTTAATATTACCAAAATTGACCCATAATATAAATATTTCTAATAGAAAAGACTTTTGCAAGCGCTAAATACTACAATTTTTGGTCTAACTTCAACAATAAATAGACTATAAATGCAAAACAATCTTCTCAAACATACATACCTTGTAACATTCCAGTCTCAC
The DNA here is from genome assembly GCA_034770075.1 of Aralia elata. NCBI lineage: Eukaryota > Viridiplantae > Streptophyta > Magnoliopsida > Apiales > Araliaceae > Aralia > Aralia elata. The sequence goes on along the minus strand of CM068385.1, from coordinate 7,436,321 downwards.
ATTAAAAGATATGAAAAAATTTTGTTTGTAAATAAGAAATTAAGTTACTAACAATAGTACATTCAGTTATGACTTTTTAAGTAAACATATACTTTTTACACATTAATTAATTCTTACGAGGATTTTTTTTTGTTTGAGCTGCTATACTTGTATGAGTTTTTTATTTTTCAAAAATAAAAATAAAAATTTACGGTTAGTGGAAAAAATATGGTGCATGGTGGAAGTAGCTTTATTGATTCCATGGAAGATGTAAAAAAAGGTTCATGGAGATTAAAGGGTGTTGGTGGGTACGTAGAGTTAAGGTGAAGACAATGAACGCACTCCCATGCGTGCAAACTCCGAGGAAGCTTCCCCATCTGCAGTATCTTTATAGTACTAGTATATAATTGGACCAGCAAATTAAGTAGATTACTCTGTCATCAAAACATTGATGGATTCGTCGATTCACTATATATATATATATATATATATATATATTGGTTATATGAACTCAGATCACGATATTTTGAAAATTTTAATATAAACATTTTATAATTTATTAAAATTTTATATTAAAATAAAGTGTTCAATACTCGTACCTTTATTTGAATGTTATATATCAAACACAAGTATGTATTTTAAGGCAAAGTGAAAAGTTCATGTAATATATATTATATGAAAAATAATATTATTCGAGTGTGAGTCAATAATTTGGTTTCACAGTGTTTGAAAGAGTTTAATGCGTTTAAAAGTTTAAACACATTAAATTTTTTTGTCGGTTTATAAGTAATTTATTTTCTTTTTCACTTAAAATATTTTGAAATAATTAATTTTAAACATAATTAATTTAATTTATAAATATAATGTTGAGGCTTAAATATATCATACCAAAAATAATGTGGTGTGTTTCTCAAATAAATTCAGTAAATGATAAGGCTCTCATCATAAGGAGAGAATATAAATTATGTAACAGCAGGAACCCTAGGATGGGGCGCATACATTGGATTCTGTACTTTGCCACACTTCCTTTTTATTTTTTGTCTTAGTAAATAGTTACTATTACTATCTCAAAAATGAGGGAAAAGGAAAGGAAAGTATACTCCACAAACTTTTCTCTCTCTCAACAAACATGGCAATATTGGATTGGGGTTATGCATTTCTTTAATTTGGAGTATTCTCAAACTATCGGGGGCCTCCATTTGTTTATATATCTATATCTATATCTATTATATATTATGAAATTTTTATTGGAGGTTTGGTAATTTTGTGTCACACTTTTTTTTTCTTTTTTTTATCCCTATAATTATAATTATATTACTATTTTATCTTTTTTATATTATTTATTTTTATTTTTTTACTTAGTCCTTTAAATTTTATAAAATTTTTATTTTACCTTCTATAATTTATTTGTACAACACGTGTGTCACAAATGATAGTCTGCATTGAGTTCTGACCATATATAATTAATTAATTAATTAATCAGCCAAAGAGGATAAAAGCTGCTTTAAGTTTCCCAATTACGAAAAGAAAAGAAAAGAAGAAGAGCTTATCTAATGTCTTTAAGCAGGCTCTAACACATTTGAATTTTATTTTGACTTTTTAAGTCGATTTTCAAAATTTTAAAATAGAAAATATACACAAAGTTATTTAAACTTAAGTCAATAAATATGATAATTAGGAGTACAGTACAACAGTCGACGCATTTCAACAATTTGAGTGTAAAATTTCTAGGCAATGTGGTCATACTTTAATCCACCATCAGTATAAAGATTTTTTTTTTACACAAGCAGCATACATAGTTTGCCACGTGAACTTAAATTACGTAATTACCAATGAACAAGTTTTACATCAAAGTAAACTTGAAATGAATTAAATTAGGGTATATATAGAAAAGAAAAGACCAAAAAACTTATAAGTTTTGTTTTAAGTTATTTTTGAGTTTATAAAAGAAAACAAAGAAAACTTAAGTTTCACATTTATATATGATTATTATTTGACTCTTATATTAAATTTTGTTGTGTTTAAAATAGAGAGTAAGACTAAAGATAGTGGCAGAGATTTTTTTTTTACTGTTACGGTTACAAGTTTGAGTTTATCATTTAACAAAATTTCAAAATAAATCAGGCGCTACCTAAAAAAGTTAAGTTTCGTCTAAGTAACCCCCTAACTCTCCCATGACCCATCCCAGGTTCCCCTCAGGGCTTATGTTGAAAAAAAGAGTAGAGTATAATAGGGATTATAAAAGATTACCTTATGTTATTTAGTTTTTCGCATATTTTTCCATTTTAATTTTGGATAGAAAACTTTGGCAAAAAAAGTGTCTTAATTTTTTTTATATATCATTTTTCTTTCTTTCCCGTCATTTAAAATACATTTTAAAAACCTTTTTTTTTTGAAATCCTACACTATTAAAAACAAGAGAGTAGAACAAAAATTTAAAATTTCCATCCTTTTTCTTTTCTTTTACAACTCATAAACACAGTCTAACACCTTTCAATTAAGTTATGTTTTCTCACCCTATATTTCTTTTACTTTTATCCATCATATAAATAATATGAATTTTGTGATGTCTCCAAATTCAGGTTTATACATCCTAATTTGAGTCGTCAAAATACAAAATACTATATTAACTCACATAATCATAATTATTACGATTCCGTGTATAACACGGTAATACACACACTAAGTCCTCATTATAATTATTGGCACACTATTCTACAATTTGGTGAGGACTACTACAACTACTAATTCAGACTATCACTCCATTCCACTGTTCTCCCCGCTAGCTCCGACTACATTCTCATTTCCTTAAAGAAATTAGGAAACAAAAGAGTGAGCTCGAATAGCCCAATAAAAGATATCATGACTAAGATAACGGAAAATAAAATTTTCTTTAGCCTTCAACATTGATTAAATCAGAGATTTAGAAAATACTAGACATCATAAATTTTTCACGAATAACTTGCAGCGGAATAAACAATCCATTAGGAGAGTCAAATAGACAATAATGTCTACTATCTCCTCAAATTTAAAATTCATCATCAAGATTTGATCAATTGTAACACCAATGGTCATGATCATGCATGCATGCCAAACAACAGCTCCTCTTTGCACCAAGGCCAAAAAGAATTTTCATCACGCGTCTTGGTCACACAGTCTAAAAATACCCAATAACCATATTGTCTTTGCACCTAGGTCAACATTTATAACAACTTGAATCTTGATGGTTAGTACAATACATCAAAGAAAATTTGGGATACTATCCTCACTAGTCATGAACGAACTTCCAAGGTCAAAGAGGTGAAACTAAGCATGTTGATGCAAGACTATGAATTGTTTAAATTGGAGAATGATGAGACAATTAAAGAAGCTCAAGCAAGGTTTCTTACTCTAATGAATTCACTCCGTATGCGTGGGAGGAAAATTGATCAAAAAGAAATTAACAGAAAACTGCTAAGAGTTATGCCCAAACGATTGGCTCCAAAAGTTACCACTCTTCAAGACTCATCAACAATCATCACCATGGAGACTCTTACATTATTTGGAGAACTTGAAGAGTTCGAGAACTAGCTCTAAATGTATAATGATGAAGAGGAGACACCAAAGAAAAAGACCTTAATACTTCAAGTAGAAAGCATTCATGTTGGAGAATATGAAGATTCTAGTAAAGAGATAGCCTTAATGACTAGAAGGTTGAGAGACTTAATTAAAATAAAGAATCAATCAAAGTTTCAAGGTAAAAGCTTCAACAATAAGAAGGACTTCAGACAAAAGCCACAAGAAAAAATTTGCTTTGAATGTGGAAGGCCTGATCACTTCAAGAGGGATTACTTTCAACTCAAAAAGAAGAACAAAGTGAGCAATTCAAAGGAGATAAGAAAAGGTAGGGATATGATGACATGGAGCGATGATGAGTCTCAAAATAAGTTGATCAAGATGATGAGATTGCACAACTCTGCTTTATGGGATTAGAAGATCAAGAAAAATCCAAGGTAAACAATGTTCATTTTAATAAAGCTTTTGAAATAACTGCTTCTGATGATCTTGCTTTAAAAAATGAGAATCAACATCTTCAAGAAAAAATTGTCTATTTAAAAAATTGAATAAACAATTTAATGAATGAAGTTGAAACACCTACTGAAGATAAAAAGGGATATTGTTAAAGATTATACTTCAAGTGAAATATCTAAGCTAACTGCCAAGAATGATTATTTGGATAACTACAATAAAACTTTATATAATCGAGTTAACAAATTTTAATAAGAGAACACTTATCTTAAAAATGAAAATGAAGTTCTAAAAGAAAATTTAAAAATGAGAGAAACTTGCATAGATGCTTTTAATGATGAAAAAATAATAAGCATGCAAAATGCTAATAATGAAGAAATAATATTATTGAAAAAAGATCTTACAAAATTTGAACAAGGAGAAGAAAATTTGAATATAATATTGGGTGCTCAAATATCTAGCATTGATAAATAAGGGATTGGGTATTATCTTATTAAAAATATGGCAAATAGAACTAATAATAATATTAGAATGATTAATAGTAAACCAAGGTTTAAGCTACTTTATTATTCACAGTTTGTTACTCGTAAAAATGTGATTTTAAAGGACATTTTGATTCTAATTGCAATAAAATAAAAATAAAACAAATTTGGGTAAAGAAATGTGATTTATATACTACTAACAAAAAGGGACCCAAACAAATTTAGGTACCAAAACGTTGAGATACTTATCTGATTTATAGATATGTCTAAAGGCTAAAGTTTCATCAAACAAATGGGTGCTAGACAGTGGATGTTCTAGACATATGTATGGTGACAAGTCTAAGTTCATTTCACTAGTTTCAAAGAAAGGAGAAATTGTTACATTTGGAGATGACAAGACTTGTCAAATTATTGGTAAATGTAAAATTAGAAATGGTAAGGTAATGATCGACAATGTTCATTTTGTTCAAGGTTTAAAATATAATTTAATAAGTGTAAGTCAGCTTATGGATAATGGCCATAAGGTTCTTTTTGAAAAAGATAAATGTTCCATTACACATGCTTCTCATAATGTTCCTCTAGTAGCTAACAGGGAAGAAAATATTTATATATTGACTTTGAACATCAAAAGGAAGATGTATGTTTAGCTACTGTACAAGATCAATCAATTCTTTGGCATAGGAGGTTGGAGCATGTACACATGTAGTTGATCAGTAAGTTAGCATCAAAGAACTTTGTTAAGGGACTACCCAAGCTAAGATATGAAAAGAAAGGTATTTGCACTGCATGCCAGTTAGGTAAGTAGGTAAGAAATTCATTTACAGTTAAAAATCAAGTATCTACCTCTTTACCCTTATAATTTTTGCATCTTTATTTCGTCCTGAGAGATATGCTAGCTTAGGAAATAATTATTATACTTTTGTTATTGTTGACGATTTCTCAAGATTTACATGGGTTTTATTTTTTAAAAACTAAAGATCAAGCTTTTGCAGAATTTAAAAAGCTTATAAAGAATCTTGAAACAAAGTATAATCTTAAGCTAATGATCAGTATAAAGAGTGACCATGGTGGTGAGTTCGAAAAGGACTTTATTCCCTATTGCAGTGAGAAGGGTGTCACTCATGAATTTTCTGCACCAAGAACGTCACAACAAAATGGGGTGGTGGAATGAAAAAATAGGACATGCCAAGAAACAACAAGAACACTTTTTCAAGATAGTAAACTACATAAATTTTTTTGGGCAGAAGCTATAAGTACCTTATGTTATGTCTTGAATATAGTATTAATTAGGCCTATTCTATTGAAAAGACCATATGAGTTATTAAATAAAAGGGTTCCTAATATCAACTACTTTAAAGTGTTTGGTGCTTAGTGTTTCATTCTAAATACTTATGGTAATCTTGGTAAATTTGATGCAAAATCAATTAAAGCTATTTTTTCTTGGATATTCATTTCATAGTAAGGCGTATAGGACATATAATCTTTATAAACAAAAGGTTGAGGAATTAGTTATATTATTTTTGATGAACTTAACAATGGTCTGTCAAAAGAAGATGATGAAGATTCTGTAAGAAATCTGACAAGGAGGTCGGGACTTGTAAAGCAGACAACAGAAACCAAACAGGCTGACCTGTCTCCTTCTGATGTCAGAATAAACATTCTTGAGCACGAACTAGAGGAACAAATGACCGAAGTCAGGCTTCCAAAAACAACTAGAACAGTGAAAAATCATCCTCCAAATCTGATCATTGGAAACCTCAACACTGGGATGACCACAAGAAGGAGTGCACATAATTATTATGCCTTTTCAATTTTCTTATCACAGGTAGAATCCAAAAGTGCCAAGGATGCAATCCAAGATGAAAATTGGACTATTACCATACAAGGAAGAGTTAAATCAATTTGAAAGGTGTCAGGTATGGGAACTTGTTAAGCCTCCTAAAAATACATCTATAATTAGTACATAATGGATTTTTAAAAATAAGTTAGATGAAAATGGTGTAATTACTAGAAACAAAGCGAGGTTAGTAGCCCAAGGCTATAATAAACATGAAGGTATAGATTATGAAGAAACCTTTGCCCCTATTGCAAGGTTGGAAACAATAAGAATCCTGTTAGCTTATGCATGCTTTAGAAAATTTAGATTATACTAAATGGATGTAAAACGTGTGTTCTTAAATGGTTATTTAAATGAAGAAGTATATGCCAAGTAACCACCAGGTTTTGAGCATGAATTGTATCCAAATTATGTTTATAAGTTAAAGAAAATATTGTATGGACTAAAAACAAGCTCCAAAAGCTTGGTATGATAGGCTCAACAAGTTTTTTTTAGACAATGGTTTTAAACGAGGTAACATGGATTCTACTCTTTTCATTAAAAATAATAATAATTAAAGATATGCTTATTGTTCAAATTTATGTTGATGATATAATTTTTGGTGCTACTACTAACTCTTTGTGTGAGTGGTTTTCTCAATGTATGCATAGTGAATTTGGCATGAGTTTAATGGGCGAGTTAAGTTACTTCTTGGGGCTTTAAATTAAACAAACCAAAAAAAGAATTTACATTCACCAGTCAAAGCAAGTAAAGGAGCTTCTGAAGAGATTTGAGTATGAAAATACTAAACCAAAAGCGATTCCAATGAACACTACTATCAAGTTTACCACTGATGCTACATGTATAGATGTTGAAGTAACTAAGTACAGAGGTATGATAGGGTGTTTACTTTACTTAACTGTATCTAGATCTGATATATATATAACATATGTTTATGTGCTAGATTTCAAGCCCAACCTAAAGAATCTCATCTTAAAGCTGTAAAAAGGGATATTTAAATATTTATGTGGAACAATTAATCTTGGGTTATTTTATCCTATTTCTCTTAGTTTTGAACTTATTGGATACTCAGATGCAGATTATGCAGGTTGCCAAGTTGATAGAAAGAGCACAAGCAGTGCCTGTGAATTTTTGGTTTCAAACCTTATGGCTTGGCATAGTAAGAAACAAACATGAGTTGCTTTGTCCATTGTTAGGATATTTGTATGTATAACAAATATAACTCATACACGCAAGTGCACGCGATCCACAAGTAATATAAAGTAAGTAAAGTATCGATCCCACGAGGAATTGAATTACATTTTCAACATCAAACACCGATTTTATAATTAGTTTGGTCTCTTTAAACAATTGATTATAAGGCTGAAAATTATCTAACGATTACAAAAGAAACTAATAGACCAAATTATGGTTGTACAAATACAGATTTTATAGGCTTGGGATTATAATTTCACTTATTGCAAACTTAGATTTCCATGCTTCCTATTGTTGCTAATTGATTACTATAGAATGTTGGTCGAAAACACGAAGGTGAAATATGACCATCTCTCGATGCACCATATCCATATCACACTAAATCCATAATTGATAGAATGAATGTGAACACCCTAGATGACTAACGCACTATATTTCTATGTGAATTACAATCAAAAGGATTTAAGAACAAGTTTTCAATTGGCCACACATGGTGCTTCGGTATATCTCTATCCTAAGCACGAATCATAATTTCACGAGGAATGTAAAGATTATGAACATATGCTAGCACAATTAGATCTCAACTTATATTTCCTTTCTCAATTCCATATAAATTATCACAGTAATTGGTGATCAAGCAATTAAACATGAAGAATAGATTATGCTAGACATTCATTTCATAACCAACTAGCAAAAATAAGGAAGCATTTCAATTCTTAGTAATGCAAAAGATCCATTATAATCCCAAGAATTAAGTTTAGTTCATAATAACAATAATAGAATTTATCATGCACAATTGGTTCATCATCATAATTACAGAAAAGGAAAATTAATCAAAAACCAAAAATATTCAAGCTCCCTGTTTCCGTTCTGCACTTCTGATGATTTTCCAAGTTGTGTAGATGGTTGATTTCTTGCTCCCAATCTCCAATTCAGCATCCATATAGCTCCATTCTTCAGTTCCCAAATGCCAAATATGCTCAGCTGATTGTTTCCAAGTTTTAAGCTAGAATGCAGTAAACTATTCTAATTTTCGTGTGGGAGGAGAGCTGCCAAAATTGAATTCTCAATTGGCTAATAATGCATGCATGATTTGTCTTATTTTGACTTATTATGATTCCCACTAATAAAGTTCAAACCACTGATTCCTCAATTTCAGGCACTACTCCATTTCCTGATAATGCTGCTTCGCTGGATGGAACGTGCTGCATGGCTGGCTGGCGACAGGCGCAGCTGCGCCGGCGCCCTTTGTAAAAGGGGCGCAGCTGCGCCGGGTGCAGGGAATGAACAGGAGGGGCGCAGCTGTGCCGGCCTTAAGGCCAAGCAGGGCGCAGCTACGCCGACTGCCAGTTTGCTGCAGTGCTGCTGTAACATAATTTCTCGACTCTCATGTCCTGCACAAGCAACAAACAATCAAATAGCTCCCATCCACAAATGCAATAAACCCCGTGTCAAATTTACCAAAAACTATGCAAAAGCCGTATAATGAGAATAGTGAATCAAAACCGAAAGAGAGGGAAAAATGCATGAAAATGCACTAAGTAGCTATTAGATAAGCAACAAATGAAACCAAATAGTATCCAATAAGTAGGTATGAAACCTACTTATCATCCATTACGGAAGGTGAATACTTGGTGGCAGGTAGTTTTTGTTCACAAATTTTGTAGATGATACAAATTTTGCATGATTATAATATTATATATGAAAAATGTGCCAATTTTATGTGACAATACTAGTACCATAGACATTTCTAAAAATCTTTTGCTTCATTCTCGTACTAAATATATTAATGTTAGACATCATTTTTTGAGAGATAATGTTGCTAAAGGATTAATTAAACTAGTATTTGTTCCAACCGAGCATCAACTGGCTGATATTTTTACAAAACCTTTAAGTGAAGAACGTTTTTGTACTTTAAGAAGAGAATTGAGCATGACTATTCGTGCTTAACATGTATTATGAGATCTTAAAAAAGTATATAAAAAAGTAAATTTAAATTTTAAATATTAATAATAATAATCGTAAAACATGCACTACTTTTATTGTATTATGAATTTTTGTTTTGGGACAAATACATGTTTGGGTCGTGTTACTAATTGGTAATGACGGGCTTTTATTTGGTTAGATAAGTAAATTAAAAGCTTTGTATATATGGTCCATTTTTGTATGTGGGTCAACAAGTTCTAATTTTGAACCCCATTGTTTATTGGGCCAATTTTGGTTAGAATATTTAATGACTCAACATTATTTATCGTGGGAATCGAGAGATAATAAGAGTTTTTCCTTGCATTCAATTTCATTAAGCCATAACCTTTCATTTCCCTTCATTTTTCATCTCTCTGTTTCATTCTCCTCTTTTTATGGTGCAATGTTAATCTAAGGTGTTAGTTTTGATTCTTTATGATTTTAATGATGACAATATGCTTGTGTGTGAAGCTTAATTAATGGTCAGGATTGATTATGTTTTGGGCTGATTTGATAATAGTTTATTAAAGATAAAATGGTATGGCAGGTATATTTATTGCTGAAAATCCTTCTCGTAATATACTTTGTCAATTTAATTTTAAATTGGAGTATATTAAGGAATCTGTTTAGCTGAGGAATCTGTTCGAATTTGAATTGGAATCTAATAAGGAAACTGATCTAGTTGTCTAGAGTATAGACTCTAACAATCTTATCAGGGAATATTCTATTGCTCATTTAATTAAGTCTGATTTGATTTCATATCTTTGACTTCTGATTTTGGGGGATTCTTATAGCCGTTACTCTCAACAAAGTTGCTAAAATTACTATATCTTTCAAAGGCTTTCATACTTGCTATTTCACATAGCCGCTGGTCCTTGTTCTATATAATATCATCCTACACGGTTATAGAAGGAAGAACTTGGGAAGCTACAATCCATCTTATATAGTACATCTAAGAACTTTTTAAGTTTTGGTTCCAGCAATTGATTGAATTATTCTCAAATTATTTTATGCTGAAAAATTATTATATTCTTGTAATCATAGTATTTGTAATCTGAATACAAGCCTAGTTTGACTTGGGTGATCCAGAGAGTAGTTAGTCTGTACAAAGGAAGCTTCAAGGGTCTCAGTGGTGAGAAGAGTTGCAGAGGTGCAAACGGACATTGGTGTAAATAAAACTGGGCTTCTTTATACAAGGAGTTTTTTTGTAACCATTTGAGTTTCAATTTTAATAAAAGAGTCTGTAACGATTGTGAATTCTGTAAATAATTTAAAATATTTATTTATTGAGTTAATAAATATTTTATTATTAATTTATTTATTGAGTAAAATAAATAAATAATAAAGTTATTATGGAGTAATTCATGTTAAGAGTAATTGTGTTAAATGTTATTTGAATGTGATTTGATGTGTTTATTCTAATTTAATTTAATAATTAAATTAGATGATTCAATGATTTATTTGAGTAAGGGATTTATTTGAATAAAATAATTTATTTGGCATAGTGGTATTGATCAAATAAAAGTTATAATTAAATTAGTAAGGTTTAATTGGATTTATTTAATAATAGGTTTAATTAAATTGTTAGTGTGACAATTAAACTATATGATATAATGAGTTATTAAAATAAATGGAAGAAGAGTTTTATTTAGCTAAACCAAACAAGACCTTGTGGCTTTTGGTTGGTAAAAATGAAAACGTGCTTTAAAATAGAGTTTTTGGTTTTTACAGAGTTTCACTTTCATGTATGGCTTATATGTATAAAATTTCATGCTTAATTCGGATATTAATCGGTAAATTGACTTTTGCTTGTGTTAATATGATGAAAAACAAAAATAATGCAAGTGGAATGGATTAAAATGGTTTAGAGATGAATTCACAGTGTTTAATTTTATCAAATAGGCCAAAATATGAATATTTTGTTTTGGCAGTGAATTTTTGGACTTTAATTGGTTGATTATATGTTTTGTAATAGTTAAAATTGTTAGAAACATGTTGGGTAGTTGTTTTACAACGTGTTTGATGTCTAGGTATGTTTGATTTGTGAGTTGGATGATAGAATTTGAAAATTTTGGCCTGTGTTTCGCTGGTTCGCGAACTGTGGGAGGTTGCAGTCGAGTTTCTCGCCCCGACGAGAAAATTGTAAAGCAAATTCTTGCCCCGGCGAGATCATTGCTGGAAAAGTTATTTTTTTTGGGTAATTGCGATGTCTCACTCTATGCAAGATTAAAACTTAAATTAATATAATAAATGAATACCAAGATGTTAAGATGGATTCTAAGTGAATATTTAATGATGATTAAATATAAAATTGATATACCTTAACTTAAAGATAAGTTTTGGTGATTCTTAAAGTGTTATATTGTTGTAGCTAAGCTTGTAGCTTCTGAAATAGGATAGATAATTAGTGATTAATTAGAAATTGAGATGAGGATTGGAGTGTTAATGTACGTGAATATTGTAACTAATTATTTTTGTTGCTATACAAACGGAATATGTAGGTTATTTATTATACGTAGTTTGTAATTAGGAAAACTACGCACGAGGCAAGTTTCCTATTCTCAACTCTTTCACATTAAATATGTTTTCAATCTTAAATTTACTTGATGCAAGTGTCCTTATCCTACCTCGATTCCAGTTTATGCAAGCTTCTAAATCCTACTTTCTCATCTAGCAAGTTATCATTGCATGTCATAAACTTCTGATTTTTGGATTCTTGTTATTCAAAGCTCAAGTTAATTGAAGTCGTTATTCTAATGTCTTGGACATACAAAATCCATATCATTATATATCACCGTTGTTGATCTTTGATCATAATCTAAGTTGTTAAAATTCTATTTTGCTGAACTGAATTCTTGGATGAAAAAACTGAGAAGAACAACCCTAGTATAGGGGAATATTTATGCGAAAGTGTTGAATGGTTGTGCACAATATATTGTACAACGGGCTGATCACCCTGAGTACGAGATGAATAGTCCAGTTATAGTTTATTAAACTGTTAAAGGTTACAACAAACTTATCTGTTAACCTAGGACATGGTTCGAGGTCTTGTGACCCTCAGTATATCTTAAGGTTTTGTTCTGTTCTATTAAGCTTTCAGATGTTTCCATTCTTGATTATTATCAATATGAAATCACACCATACAGATAAGTTATTTGTTGAAACATTCATTGTTATCTTGGTGGGCATTTGTTTTGCTCACCCTTGCATACTAAACCCTTGCAGCTAAAGCTGAGAAGACAAATGAGCCGTCTACTAGCAAAGGAAAAGGAAAAATGATCAAGTGACGAAGTTTTGCTATTATGAGAAGACTTATTTATTTTCACTTATGCGATTGTGTAATTAAGACTTATTAGCTATTTATTTATGTTTCCGCGTTTAAAAGATGTAATAAAGGTTAGAAAACCTGAGACTTATTTTGAAAACCTATGTAACCCTCTTATGGGAGATATTTCTTTTATTTATTATTCAATTTACTTTACTTAAAACCTTTTTGTTTATGGGTAGACAATGGTTGTGTATGGATAGTGAGCACCAAATTTGTGTGGTTTGAGGTAACTCGGATTTGGGGGTGTCACAGAGTCTCCAATACCAATTGGTATTGGACATGGATTAGGCCATTAGTTTAGAGGTTAAAAGTCGAACCACATAAAAATCTTTGTGTTTGTGGTTTGCTTATTTGTGTGATTTGATCATTTAATTAGTTTTTATTCTGTGTTTTATATTTCTGCTACCCACTTGAAGGTATACTAATTCAGACACCAAAGCAGATAGGGTATCCTGTCTGATAATAACTGAGGAAGAATATAAGCTAAAGCAGACAGGCATACATGTCTGATTTCAACCCATAACAGTAAAATTGAAAAGTTATCATTGTTTATCACTTACACCTATTCACCCCCTCTAGGTGTGCACATTCACTGAATTACAATTGGTATCAGAGCTATGATCTACTAATATCGATCTTTGTAGGTCGTAGGGGAAGATCCTATGGTACACCTTAACTTCCAAAAAGGGCAGTCCTCTAGCAGACCTCCATTATTGTTGGGCAGCGATAATTTCAATTTCTCGAAATTCAAAATGATGATCCATATCAACAGGGACCCATGAGAATGGTGGGTAGTTAAAAATGGACCCGTTATCCCGAGGCATGATGATAGCAGGCCCAAAACTCTCATGGAAATAGATGCAAATGAATCTTATATGGTATTCCGTGACTCCAAAGCCATGAACACGCTGCTGAGTAGTATGGTTCAAGCTGAAATAGACAAGGTCTCTGCATGTAATACTGCAAAAGAGATTGGGATACAATCATTATAAGTCATGAGGGAACTACTAAGGTGAAGGAAGTCAAGTTAAGCGTGTTGATGCAATAATATGAGCTTTTCAAGTTAGAGAAGAATGAAACAATCAAAGAAGCTCAAGCTAGATTCCTCATTCTGATGAATTCACTAAGTATGCTCGGCTGAAAAATTAATCAAAGGGAAATAAATATAAAGCTTCTTAGAGTCATGCCCTAATGGTTCGCACCAAAAGATTACAACTCTTCAAGACTCAACAACAATTGGTACCATGGAAACTCTCACTTTATTTGGAGAGCTTGAAGAATTTGAAAATCAACTAAAAAGGTATGGTGAAGAAGATGAGACACCTAAGAAGAAGACCTTAGCTTTAATAGCTGATAGTTACATGGAAGGTGATAATGAAGACTCTGATGAAGAAATAGCAATGATGACTCGAAAATTGAGAGAGCTGATTAGAAAGAAGAACAAATCAAAGTTCCAAGGAAACACTTTCAATAACAAGGACTTTAAGCAGAAACCACAAGAGGAAACTTGTTTTAAATGCGGAAGGCCTGGTCACTTCAAGAGAGACTGCTTCCAACTCAAAAGGAAGAATAAAGGAAACAACTCAAGAGGAAAAGCTTTAATGACATGAAGTGACGATGAATCCGAACATGAAGCTGATCAAGATAATGAAACTGCTCTTTGTGCTTCACCGGATTAAATAACTAGGAATCATCCGAGGTAAACACTGAACTTGGAGATATTACTATTTCTGATTATCTTATTTTACAGAATGAAAATATTCGTGTTAAAGAGAAAAATGCTCACTTAAAAAATTTGATAAATGATCTAATGAAAGAAGTAGAAACTTTAATTGTGAAAAAACAAGAAAAGGTTAAATATTGTACATCAAGTGAAGTTTTCAAGTTAAATGCTAAAATTGATTATTTAGACAACTATAATAAAATTTTATATAATCGTACAAACAAATTAAATGAAGAAAACAATGTACTTAAAAAAGGAAAATGATAATTTCAAAAAAAGTCTAAAAATAAGAGATACATGTATTGATGCTTTTAATGATGAAAAAATAATAAACATGCAAAATAACAATGAGAAAGAAATAATTTCATTACAAAAGGATCTTGCAAAATTTGTTCAAGGAGAAGAAAATTTGAAAATAATGTTGGGTGCTCAAAAGTCAAGCCTAAATAAACAAGGAATGGGGGTACAATCCTGTTAAGAACATAAAACTCATTACTAATAAAATTAGAGTAATAAATAATAAACCAAGGAACAAGCCTCTTTATTGCTCACCTTTTGTTACATGCAGAAATTGTGGATTAAAAGAACATTTTGATACAAACTGTAATAAAATAAAAATAAAACAAGTTTGGGTAAATAAAAATAAATTAATTGCTACTAACAAAACCAGACCCAAACAGATTTGGGTACCAAAACAATGAGCTACTTCTTTGTTTTGTGGGTATGCTTAAAGGCAAAGTTGCTATTAAATAAATGAGTGTTAGACAGTGGATGTTCTAAGCACATGACAGGTGATAGAACTAAATTCACCTCACTTGTTGCGAAGAAAGGTGGGACTATTACTTTCGTAGATGACACCAAATGCTAAATCATCGGTAAAGGTAAAGTTGAAAATGGTAAGGTTTTCATTGATAATGTCCAACATGTTGAAGTGTTAAAATATAATTTAATTAGTATAAGTCAGCTTATGGATAGTGGTCATAAGATAATTTTTGATAAAGATAAATGTGCTATCATTCATGCTTCACAAAATGTTCCTTTAGTAGCTACAGGGAAGGTAATATATACACAATCAATTTTGAAAATCAAAATGAAGATATCTGCTTAACTGCTGTTCAAGACTAAACTATTCCATGACATAGAAGGTTAGGGCATGTGCATATGAAGCTGATTAATAAGTTAGTTGCAAAGAACCTTGTCAAAGGTCTACCAAAGCTAAAATATGAAAATATAGGTATCTACAATGCATGTCAATTAGGTAAACAAACAAGAAATTCTTTTATAAGCAAAAATCAGGTATCTACGTCCTTACCTCTTCAATTATTGCATCTTGATTTATTTGGACCCGAGAGACATGCTAGCTTAGGAAATAATCATTATGCTTTTGTTATTGTTGATGATTTTTCAAGATTTACGTGGGTTTTATTTTTGAAAACTAAAGATCAAGTTTTTACAAAATTTGAAAAGCTCATAAAGAATCTTGTAACAAAACACAATCTCAAGCTAATCGGTATAAGGAGTGACCACAGTGGTGAATTTGGATAGGATTTTATACCATATTACTATTAGAAGGGTGTTACACATGAGTTTTCTCCACCAAGAACACCACAACAAAATGGAGTGGTGGAACGTAAAAATCGTACTCTCTAAGAAATTGCAAGAACTCTACTTCAAAAGAGTAAACTGCCTAAGAAATTTGGACAGAGACTATAAGTACTGCATGTTACATTTTAAATAGAGTACTAATTAGACCCATTTTATTGAAAACACTATATGAGTTATTAAACAAGAAGATTCCTAATATTAGTTATTTTAAAGTGTTTGGTGCTAAATGTTTTGTTCTCGATACTCATGGTAATCTTGGTAAATTTGATGCTAAATTAACCGAATCTATTTTTCTTGGATATTCAGTGCATAGTAGGGCATATAGGGTATATAATCTTGATAAATTAAAAGTTGAAGAATCTGTGCATGTAATCTTTGATGAATTTAACTATGATCTGTCAAAAGGAGAAAATAAGAATTTTGCAGGAAAAGATTGTTTGAATCGTGGAAATCAGACAGCTCAATCCAGACAGCCTAACCCGTCTGCATTAGAAGAAAAAACAGATGAACCAGGAAAACAGACAGATAAAATTAGATAGCCTGACCCGTCTATTTTAGAAGAAAACTCAGATATGCAGACACCTAAATCCAGACAGCTCGACCCATCTGCTTTAGAAGACAAATTAGACGAACATTCAGAGGTAGAAACTGACATACTAGAACCTAAATCGGAAGAGCAAATGACCACTGTCAGACTTCCTAGATCATCCAGAACTGTGAGAAATCATCCTCCAAATCTGATCATAGGTGATCCCAACACTTGGATGAACACGAGAAGGAAAATAAGAAGTTATTGTGCATTCTCAGCCTTTCTTTCACAAATTGAACCTACAAGTAGCAAGGAAGCAATTCAAGATAAAAATTGGACAATCGCCATGCAAGAAGAATTAAATCAATTTGAACGATGTCAGGTATGAGATCTTGTTAAGCCTCCTAAAAATGCTTCAATAATAGGTACAAAATGAATTTTCAAAAATATATTAGATGAAAATGATATTATAACTAGAAACAAAGTTAGTTTGGTAGCATAAGGGTATAATCAACAAGAAGGTATAGATTATGAAGAAACCTTTGCCTCTGTTGCAAGGTTGGAGGCAATACGAATTCTTCTAACTTATGTATGCTATAGACAATTTAAATTATATCAAATGTGTAAGACCCAAAATTTTTAATAAAGAGAATTTAATTTTCTTATAATTATTATTCTAAATAGTAAGGTGTTAAATTGATAAAATGATATAGTTAAGGGTGATATGTGTAAATTATAAAGTATGTCGGGGAATATTCCTTCTATCGGGGAATATTCGTTCTGTCAGAAAATATTATATTCGATAAAGTACGACGACGCCAAAATAACCAATTATTGGTGGGCCTTACATGACTAATTGTCGGATACTGAAAACGATAGAAATAAATTTTTAATAAAAATTATCAACAGTACTATTATCTTTAAATTGTCAACTTTAACTATTAAAATACCTGGTGATAAAAGTACAGTAGCACGCGGTTCCCCTCCCTTCTTTCTCTGCTTCATCTTTTTTCGTTCTCTCTCAAAAATAAAAGCTAGTGTTTGCCTAGATCTCTTATTGCTCTCAAATAACCAAATTAATGGCGGAGAAAAGGGGATGGCACACTGTTAACACTGGTAGGGAGCCAGTTCGAAGAGGATAAGAAGCAATCATAGCTCCAAGGGCTAGCTGACGCCTAAACCGAAACCTCCAAAAGATCATGACCGATTTGGGTGCATCTTCGAAGCAAATGAAACAGAAAGGTCAGTTAGCTAAGGGCAAAACTCTTGCCACTGTGAGTATACCCGATTCCCCTCCTCATATTCCTAGAGTTCATGGAACGGCTCTGACATTTAGATCCCCAAAATTTACAACCCGTTTTCAAAATTTGATGGTTAATAAAACTATTGTTTATGAAAACCAGTTGACCCTATTTTATTTTATAATATTATGGTCACAACCTTGTTTGAAAATGTTGGGTTGTCTACTATGTTGTATCCTCCTAAATCTGCCTATCTTATTCTGATTAAGCAATTTTTTGGGAATATATCTATTAAATTAGATAGGATAGATTCATTTGTGCAAGGCAAAACTATATCAATTGACTCCGCTTTGTTGGGTACACTGTTTGATATCCCCTGCCCTGGCCCTTGTCCCTTTACTCTTAAGGGCTCCATTGAATTTGAAAATTTGACTGTTCTAGATCAATTAAGGATTGCTAAAGTTTGTTCTTCTACTGAATTTGTTGCTTTACCTACTGTTGTTGAAATAACACCTTTGAACAATATTGTTCATAAGATCATTCATGCTAATCTAGTACCTAAAATAGGTGGCAGGTCTAATATGACCTATCATGATTTGATTGTGTCAACATTAATAATTTTTGGAACAAAATTTAATTTTGCTTTACTAATGATCAATCACATGAAGAGTTGCATCAAAAATAAAACCAAGTGTTTTCCTTATGGTGGGTTTTTAACTAAAATCTTTGGTTACTTTGGTATCTGGTTTGAAAATGAAGAAGTAGTTCAGTTATCTGAAGTAATTGATGAAATTGTTTTTGGGAATTCGAAATTGAAAGTTAGTGCTGATGGTTTCCTATCTTGGGACATAAAGGATTATGCTATTCCAAACTCTGATCCTACTGCTTCCACTCCTCCCTTTCCTACATCTGCTCCTAATTCTCACTCTGTTCCACCTAATTCCTTTGTTTCTATCCCTCCTGGTCCCCAAATTTTTGAGCTCTATAAACTTGTTCAAGATATGGGACATAAGCTTGACACTGTGCTTGTCACGGTTAACTCACTCTCTGACTCAGTCACTTCACTATCGGATAGGGTAACCACAGTTGCAAATAGGGTTGAGGCCTTGATGGCTCGTCATGATTCTTTAGATGTCAAGCTGAAGGAGCTTGACAAAAAGGTTGAAGATGGGTTGAATGAAACTGATCCTGATGAAGCCTAGTAGCCCTTTTTGATAATGACAAAGGGGGAGAGTTTTTGGGATTTTATTATATTGATGGGATTTATTAACTGTCTTTGAATGGGATTTATTAATTGTCTTTGATTTGAATTTGAAATTGATGATAATTGTGAGATATGAATGCTTATTTTGGGATATACTTGTTATGATATCTGTTGGAGATATTGCTTTTGGTCATATTACTTTTGATTATAAATATGATATTTGTTTGGATATAGTTATGATGGTTTAGATAATATTGTTTATCTGTTTTGCCATCTGTGACATGTGGTATAAATCTGCAGCATATCATCTTAATCCTATCAGGTTGAGTAATCATGGTCTCTTATCTATGTCATTTATATGCATAAACTTAAGGGGAGCCATAGAGTAAGGGGGAACATATTAATTAAAGGGGTATTATATATTGTCATCATTAAAAAGAGAGAGAATGTTAGTTTTGACTCTTTGTGATTTTAATGATGACAATATGCTTGTGTGTGAAGCTGAATTAATGGTCAGGATTAATTATGTTTTGGGCTGATTTGATAATAGTTTATTAAAGATAAAATGTTATGACATGCATATTTATTGCTGAAAATCCTTCTCACAATATACTTTGTCAATTTAGTTTTAAATTGGAGTATATTAAGGAATCTGTTTAGCTGAGGAATCTGTTCGAATTTAAATTGGAATCTAATAAGGAAACTGATCTAGTTATCTAAAGTATGGATCTAACAATCTTATCAAGGAATATTCTTTTGCTCCTTTAATTAAGTCTGATTTGATTTTATATCTTTGACTTCTGATTTTGGGGAGATTCATATAGCCGTTACTCTCAACAAAGTTGTTGAAATTACTATATCTTTCAATCCAAAATTGAGGCTTTCATGCTTGCTATTTCACATAGTCGTTGGTCCTTGTTCTATATAATATCATCTTGTACGGCTATAGAAGGAAGAACTTGGGAAGCTACAATCCATCTCATATAGTACATCTAAGAGCTTTCTAAGTTTTGGTTCCAGCAATTGATTATATTGTTCTCAAATTGTTTTGTGCTGGAAAATTATTATATTCTTGTAATCATAGTATTTGTAATTTGAATACAAGCCTAGTTTGGCTTGGGTGATCCAAAGAGTAGTTAGTCTATACAAAGGAAGATTCAAGGGAGAAGTGCAAAAGTTACAGAGGTGCAAGTGGACAGTGGTGTCCAAATCAGAACTGGGCTTCTTTATACAGGGAGTTTTTTTGTAACCATTTGAGTTTCAATTTTAATAAAAGAGTCTCCAATACTAATTGGTATTGGACGTGGATTAGGCCATTAGTTTAGAGGTTAATGACCGAACCACGTAAAAATCTTTGTGTCTGTGGTTTGCTTATTTGTGTGATTTGATCATTTAATTAGTTTTTATTCTGTGTTTTATATTTCTAGGTTTATTGTTCTACTACCCCCTTGAAGGTATACTAATTCAGATACCAAAACAGACAGGGTATCCTGTTTGATAATAACTGAGGAAGAACATAAGCTAAAGCAGACACTAAAGCAGACAGACATACCTGTCTGATTTCAACCTGTAGCAGTAAAATCGAAAAGTTATCATTGTTTATCATTTACATCTATTCACCCCCTCTAGGTGTGCACATGCATACACTGAATTACATAGGGTTTCCTTGGGTTTCTTAATCTTCTGAGTTTTCATGGCTAAAATAAGAGGAGGTCACACATTCTTAACCAGAAGAGAATCAGCGGGCTGAAAAAATTGTCACAACAACTTCTTCACGTGAGGATCAGAGAATCAATCGTCAATTAAGAAAATTTGCAGCCACTTTGGGAACTTGTTCGAAGAAGCAAATGAAACGAAAAGGAGATTCCACAAAATCAAAGTGAATCTGTCGAATCTATGGTCATATATGATTCTCCGCTTCATGTAAATCCTTCTTCCTCATTAAATTCGGTTCCTAAAGTATCAGCCACATCTTTAACATTTCGTTCGCTTAAACTCACTAAACGATTTCAGTCTACCATGTTAGATAAACAAATTGTCTATGGAAAACCAGTTAACCCACTACTTTTTCAAGAGAATGGTATTATTGCTCTGTTTGAAAGGGTTGAGATAGATAAAATGTTGTTCCCCGTTCAGTTTGCTTACCCAGTTCTAATAAAACAATTTTATGAGAATAGAGTATGATAGTTACATCTGATAAGTTAGAAACTCTGGTTCAAAATAGAGTCATTTCTGTAGATGAAGAATTGTTTGGTACACTATTCAATATTCCTTATACTAGTGTTTGTCCATTTACCCTTAATGGTCCCTATGAACTTGATAATCTTAAAATCCTTGACCAATTAAAGGTTGTTAAAGACTATGAAACTACTGAAGTTTTTTCCTTGTCCAAAGTAGTTGAAACCACTGCAATCAACAACGTTATTCATAAACTTATTCGTGCTAATTTGATTCCTAGAATTGGTGGTCGTTCTGACATAACTTACCAAGATGTTGAGGGACACACTATTTCTGACTTCATGACTGATTTTTTTCATGAATTGCCATTCATTCCTCCTGTTTCATCTCCCATGGGTGATTACCATGGATATTCTACCTCTATCCCTCACTCTGATTCTACCATTTTTTCAATTGATGATGCAAGCTATGATCGCAAAGGTTGATACTATTTTAGAAAAGGTTAATACAGTTTAAGAAAGAGTTAATACAGTTTCGGACAAAGTGGATGGAATTATGTTACGTTAAACTGTTATTGTGGCAAAACTTATAAAAATGGACAAGAAGCTCGACGAAGTCTGTTTTGAGACTGATGATGAACAAGAAGGTTAATGTTTCTTTTTGATAATGATAAAGAGGGAGAAATTTATTATTAGACGCTGTACATTGTTGGATGGATGGAATTTGCTTTACTTTTGCTATGCATTTTGGCTTATTCCTATTGGACTATGTCCATACTGTTTATATTATTAATGGTTATATTGTTCAATATGTGTCGATATGTTGATTTAAAACAAATTGCTATGAACAGGTTATCTTTAGTTCCTTAATTATATGTATATCCATAGTTTTAAGGGGAGCCATATAATTAGGGAGAATTATATATTATAGGTTGTCATCATCAAAAAGGGGAAGAATGTTGGTTTATGTGTTTAATGTTTTAATGATGACAATATATTTTGTATGAACGTGCTTTTGATTAATGGGTTTGGACAATTGGTTGGGCTGGATATAATTTGTTGTTGCTAGAATTGTGATGGATTTTTTAGAGGCCCAACAAGGAAATGATGAAGTAGATTCCAAACTGGACCAGGATGCTAGGAGATCCTATAGGAATTCTTGTAAGAATTTTCAGCTTATGCATTTATTTACAAGATAGTTTTATACTTGCTAGAAAATTCTTTTCAAATACTGATTTTATAAAACAAGCTATAATATCCAGTTGGGATACAAAATCTAATAAGATTACCTGGAACAAGTCAAATAGCTATCCCAACAATTTTGAACTTACCAATCCTATTTTGTCTCAAACTGAGTTTACGAAGTCCTAGTGATACTAAGGTTTAAAATATTAATTCAAAGATTTTAGCCGTTGAATTTTATATACATATATATCATGGCTGCAACAAACTTTCCTTAACCAATTGGGATTTCGTAAAACTTCAACGTTAAATTTTTTCAACGTTAAAATAAACTTAGCCGTTGGACTTCTTAAATATATATATACCTCACGACAGTAGCTTGAAAAAAAAGAAAAAGAGAACTCTCATTGATAAACAATTGAAGTACACAGAAAACTTTCTAGTAAATATTTACATACAGTTGTTGCCCAATTTTCTGCATCACGACTTGTTTTTTTGGCAATAAACACTACAGAATCTAGATCTAACCAACAAATATCGGAAAAAATAATAAGGGGAATGGGTGGCTGAATTTGATTTTAGATCTTTTTCTTCATTCTAAGGTTGTACTTCGAGACCAATTCATCAAAGGAAGATGAAATTGATGAGGAAAAAGATGAATTTGTTCTTGACATGTGTGTTTTTGGTGTATTAGTGTATGTGTTTGAATTTGCAGGTGGAGAGAAAAGTAAATAGTAATTTTATTTTAATTATTTTAGTATTTAGTTGTTTTATTTTATTACTTAAAATGATATTATTTAGGTGAGTTTATCATTTTGTCCTTAAAAAAAAGCTCCAACTTAGTTGGAGGATTGAAATGAACACGAGTTAATCGATTTTGGGCTACATTGAGACTTATAAAAGTTTAGGGGCCATATCGAGATTGGGTGGCAATTTGGAAGGACAATTTTGCAATTCAACCTTTAATTTATGTAATTAAAAATATATTTAGTTGGTAAATTTAGTTCACTAAAAGTGATTAAACAAAATAAATAAAGTGTATTTATTTTGTTAACATATTTAATTTTAAATTATAAATATAATTAGCAATAAAATATGGTGTGTGAACGTTTTTTGCCCTTAAAAACTGTCAAGGATTTCCTCTATTACACCTATTATTCAATTTCTCCCAATACGCATTTAGTTACATAAATATTGCTTTTATCACACTTTCAGCAACACAATTATTTGCGACGAATTTTATTGTGTCGCTAATTATTTGCGATGAATTTTATTTTGTTGCTAAAAGTAACATTTATGTCGTTAAATATATATTGAAAGACATGTGTAGTAGAGAAAATCATAATCCTTTAAAAACAATATACGTGGTGCACATGTGTACTTTTGTTAACTTTTTTAACAATATTTTGTTTGAAGTGTCGTTGTCACGATGCGGAAATTATGAGATGTAAAGTGTTTATTTTTAAAGTTCGAGATGTGAGTGAAATTATGGAGCAAAATATAAAGAGGGATTAAAAGTGTTATTTGTTCTACTCAAATTCAAAATTGATATGAGTTATTTTAATTTAAGACAATACAATTAAAAAATTAAAAAATTATATTAAAAATACTATTAAATACAATTTATTTTTTTATCGACAAAAGTAAAACCCAGAGTAATACATTTTCTTTTATCGGCAAAAGTAAATTTTATTAAAACCCATAGTAATACAAATATAGTAAATCCAAAAGTTTTGGATGGACCAATAAAAATTTACATTACAATAAGATTAAGCAGAATACCTTTGAAGAAACCTTAAACAAATCTATTATTATGAACTCCTTTCTTTAATTTGTACTTCTGTCTCCCATGATTATGCCAATTACATAATCTAGACCATAGCCTTAGCATTATCCAGGTTCAATAAAAGAATTGCTTGAGAGAAGTGACCTCTGCAAGATTGAAGATTCTGAGTTCTGAATCGCATGATTAAAGAATCATAGGAGTAAACTCCCGCAGCACAGACACCATATCATCACCCATAATAGTACTCTTCTTGCCATTTTGAACTGTCCATAATCTTTAAATTGCTGCCACATTCGTAGCACACCTGTGATTCAAGGTGCAATCATTAAAACACATACTCAATTTTATATTTCGGAACGGATGGGGTATAAAATAAGTGATTAATAACTAAAAATTGTCTAGTTAATTTAGCAAAAAAAAAAACACAAAAGAAAGAAAGAAAAATTGTCTAGTTAAAGGAGTTGGTTGTGAGCTTTCAATTGATAGGAGTATTAGGTTATATTGGTTTATAAAAAAGATGGATGTGATTGGATTATTTGTAATAATTTATTATTACATCAAACTATTTTATTCAATAATTAATATGTGGTCTATTATTGATCATTTCTAAATTCTAAGGTCATTTAATATATTAAGGTCATATTTATTTGCAAGAATAACACTTGGAATTGAGCTATTAATCCTACTTTGATCTTGTTTGTTTTAAAAATTGGACTTTGGACTATTACTTCAGAGATAACAAAATGACTTGATGTTCATATAAAGGACACGACGAGCATAAATACCCTCTTTAACTTCTATTTTGACAAATTGAATATCTTTTATAAGGAATCGAAAGAAGATGCGACGATTTTTTCTAGGAAATCCCCAACGAAAAATACACACAATTCCTTCTTTTCTTTCAAATCGATCATAACCAT
The DNA here is from genome assembly GCA_034770075.1 of Aralia elata. Taxonomy (NCBI): domain Eukaryota; kingdom Viridiplantae; phylum Streptophyta; class Magnoliopsida; order Apiales; family Araliaceae; genus Aralia; species Aralia elata. The sequence continues at coordinate 7,411,161 of CM068385.1, read as the reverse complement.
CCCCTACATTCAATGAAAGTGTGCACTACAAAATGGAGGACTATTTAATACCATATTCAATCAAGTATTATAATCCCTATCACTTGAGATTGGATTATTAATCTCAAGTCGCTTGTTTGTTTTAAAAATTAGACTTATGATTATTAGTCCCGAGATAATAAAATAACTTGAAATAAGGGACTATTTAATATCATACCCAACCAGGTATCATAATCCACCATTTGAGATTAAAAATTTGTGAACAAAATTAACTTTTATATTTGTTTAAAATGAACATACCCTATTCTATATTCAATCTATTGAGAATATGATGTTGTTATTTGTGGTAAGTGTATAATAGTCTATACAGTAAGTTTTTATCTAATCTTTTAAAAAATCTTAAATAAAATAAACATAACATGAGATTATTTTAAATTATCTTATGAATAATCTCATTCAAAACAAACATGTGACAAAGATTATTTATGCCAAGATTAATAGTCTTGAGATATAATCCGTGGAAATATAATCTTGAGATTATAATCCTTGCAAACAAACATGATATAAGGGTATAACAGTCTAATCAATAAATTTTTATTCAAACATTTAAATAATCCTGGACAAACAAAGTATCAAACTTAACATGAGATTATTTAAGTTATCATATAAATAATCTCATTCTAAACAAACATGTAAGTAAAACTATTTAATCTTATAATTAGTAGTTTTGGGATTATAATACATAAAAATATAGTTCGATATTATAATTATTGCAAACAAACATGACTCAAAAGGAAGATTATATAGTACCACTTTTGCACTAGAGATTATATACTACTACCTTTTCACTTGAGATTATAATCCTTTATTTTAGAAATGATAAAATATAGTCTATGTGATGAAATAACGCAATAAATATGGAGTAAATCTACGGAGACATCCAATTTACATCCTCTTTCCCGATAGCATGCGGGTCCAACCTACTTATTAATTATACTTACTCCACTTCAGTCTCCACTTGTTCTTTTTCTTCCTTATCAAACTTGCTCCTTAAAAAACTCTACTCCACTCCTTCCTTTTCTTCTTCATAATTACTATATTTTATATTTTCAGCGAAAATTGTAAAAATTAATCACTATCGTATGCTGCTAATCATGGGTACTTATCTCATTTTTCGTTTACGCCAACTTTTATTTAAATCTTGAGTCATCTAGAAATTAGCAAATTAATTAAACCTTGGAGTAAATAGAACTATATAGTGTAATAATTATAATTTCTTAGATAGTTTCCAATAATTCTACTTATATTAACTTGTGTAAAATGAATTTATATATATATATTTTTTAAAGTCAAAAAGAAACACTTTTTGATGAAACATGAGTATATATCCAGAGTACGGACTCGTTTGAGTGATCTTTTAAAAATATATATTTTGTTTTACTAATTTCTTATATATTATATACTATTTGTTTCATGTAAATATTTATTTGTATTAGTTTTTATAGTATTATATTTTTTATATTGTCAGTGTATGATATAATAAATAATTGAAATAATAATATAATAGTATATAAAAAATATAATATGGGAGTAGTGATTAATTTTTTTAATTTTCACTGAAAATATAAAATATAAAATATAATTATGAAGAAGAAAAGGGACAAGTGGAGTAGAGTTTTTTAAGGAGGGGTAAGTTTGATCAGAAAGAGAAGGAACAAGTGGAGACTGAGGTAGAGTAAGTTTAATTAATAAATAGGTGGGACCTGCATGCTATCGGGAAAGACAATGTAAATTGGATGTCTCCGTAGATTTATTCATAAATATGAGATAAAATAGTTCAGAATGATAATAAATTAATACAAATAATTTTTTCTCGCTCATCATTTTTGTAGACAAATCGTAGCCTTTAAATTGTATAATGATAATGCTGAATAAATGTTACGATCAAGTTGTCTTGACTATTAGCAACACTGGAGAACACAATACGTGCATGCATAATTGCTTATGCATATATAGTCCCTTGACAAATCATTATCATATGTACATATAATTGAGTGTTGGCATAAAAACATACTAAAATTCTGAAAATATTTGCCCCCAAGAACGTGCATATAACAGAGAGTTGACATTCTACGTACATATCCAAGATTTATTTGGCTTCAAAATAAAAACGATGGTGACTTGGCCACAAGATAAAAACCTCAAGCATTAATTATAACTTCTGATGTCGTAAAAATACCCTCTTAATAAACACTGATGTGTGTATAATATATATCTTCACAACTCGGGGTTACAATTATCGTTATACAGGATTACTGTAATCCGAACACCAAGTTTATTAAAAGGGATTTTGAAAACACCATGAATCCTAAACGTACCCTAATTATCTACTCATCAAGATCACCCAAAAGGAGCTTAATCCAAGATTGATTCGTTGTCCAACTCTTTATCACTCAAGCAAATATAATCCATATTGGACTCGACCAGAGATAATGCTCAATAAATACTTCTCTATGCTCATTGACTAAGGTGTGCTTGACTAGTTCTCCTTCAGCTTTTTTTCTCTTTTTTCCAACCGAGTGTTGACTTAAGCATCAAAGGATCCCTCAAGAGTCCAAACTCCGACGAATCTTTTAGGTATTTTATTAACTGTATAGATCTGGTTATTCCACCATTTGTGTTCATCAAAAGTACTCCTGGTTCGATATGTTTTTGACCGCATCAACTTCATAGGGATGAAGAAGGTGAAAACAAGATTTGATCATGAATGATGTAAAACCTAGAAGAAAACACGATGAAATAGAAATCGATCTCTCAGTAATTAAATTTGTCGTCCATCTCCATCTCTCAATAGTTATCAAATACCTTTCAATTTCATAGTAGGTAGGTGTGTTGTCTATCTCAATCTGTAATGCCTCTGATATTGTTGTAGGTAGGTGTGTCGTCTATATCAATTTTTAATGCCTCTCATACAGTGCTTCCTGTTGGGTGAAAACCGGAAAGTCTGCACGTTGCGTGCACGTATACAAGACATTAACACGTATATTTGGAACTTAACTTGACCCAAAAATTTAAGCCATTAAGTATTGGGTTCATTTATGTATTAATCATTTGCACTTTTATTATTTCTCCGATGTGAAACTCCGACTCACTTGTGATATCCCAACATTTTTTTTTACTAAACAGTGGCCTTTAATTACAAAATAGTACCCTTAAGAACTAACAAGTAAAAGGTCACTGATCGTAATAACAGTCCATATTTGGCTTGAATGGTTATTAATAGGAAACCTATAACAACACATAATCTTGACACTCAGCGTAAAAAGAGAATGTTAGCACTGGAGTCTAACCAATAAACTGAATTCGATTGGGGTGAAATTGATACTAATTTTATCGTGGTAAATTTTATAGTTTATTATTGCATTCGGTATAAAAAAAATTGCATTGATAAGTACTATAACTTTTTATTGCAATGACTAATGCAACATTTTTTATACTCAATGGAATGAAAAACTATATAAACTCACCAGGATGAAATTATTACCAACTACACTGTACCCGGATCCAAATAAACTTAATTAAAGTATCATTAATAAAAGTCAATAATAATGTCAGAATAATAATTATATTGTCAGAGTAATAAATGTTGCAAAAAAATAAATTATAACTAAAACAAATATGAAAATGTCTACAAAGTTTAAATTATAATTAAAACAAATATAAAAATATGATTAAATACATATTTGTCCTGCTACTATAAATATTACTATGACATTATTAATAATCATAACAAAGGAATCCCATTATATCAATCACGAGGAATTCTTGTGATTCTTTCGGTGTCACGTGTCTTTCTCTGTGTCGGTATATAACTAAGCCCCATCTCACTACCTAACTACGTCAATCGGAAAAAAGAATCAAGCAACACATGCACATTTCATGGCTGATCATCCAAGTAGTTCAACTCCACTACTCTCGGATAATCATCTCCCCTCCTCCATCTCCCTAGACGACGCAATCGAACAATACATTGGGGACTTTGGCTGGAGCCAGCTCCTCCAAGCCTTCCTCATATTGTTGGGGTTGTTAGAGTTATAGTTGAAGTCGTCAAAAGTTCATTCAGTTAATAAATCCTATTATTTAGGATATGTAGGTAGAGTCTGACCATTTCCTTAGCCATTTACCATGTTATTAGGATCAGTAAAACGTGGGTTGTTTGTTTTTCAATTTTATCTCTTTGTAAGGCTTATATGGGTTGTTTGTTTTTCAATTTTATCTCTTTGTAAGGCTTATATAAGCCAACAGCTTGTTTTGATTTCAATAACACATTCATTCAGATATTTTCCTAAATTACTTTGTGCTTAGAGTTTACAACAATTTGGTATCAGAGCTCCATCACGGGGCCTGATTGTGAGAGAAAAGAAACCACTCTTTCTTAAGAAGAGAAAGAGTGAGAAGAGAGAGAATCAAAGTATGGCAGCTGAAAATAATTTCACTCAACCTGCAATTCCTAAGTTTGATGGCCATTACGATCATTGGTCCATGCTTATGGAAAATTTTCTTCGTTCAAAGGAGTATTAGAGTTTGGTAGAGACTGGAATTCCTGCTGCAGCAGCAGGAGTGGAGCTTACTGAAGCACA